>PUDQ02000015.1:0-418919 GCA_002964805.2 Trametes villosa | reverse complement strand
TCTCGAGGCGCTCTTTGAGATCAGCGAGGTGGATGATGAACGAGCTAAGAAGCGGTGGGTCATCCGTTACCTCCCGATGGCCGTGAGCGATCTCTGCGAGAGCCTTCCGGCCTACGTGAGCGACTCGAAGTCGTACGAGGACCTCAAGAGCGCGATCACGGAACTCTACCCTGAGGCGGGCGAAGCGCGCAAGTACTCGGTGGCCAATGTCGAGGCTCTCGTAGCAGCGCGCAGGATGCGGTCGATCACCAGTATCGTGGAGCTCTCCAGCTACCATCGCGACTTCCTTGCCCAGACCATCTACCTCGTCAAGACGGACCGCATCTCTCAGTCGGAACAGTCGCGCCTCTTCGTGCGCGGCATCTGCTCGCCGCTCCGGGAACAGGTCTTGCAGTGCCTACAGCTCAAGGAGCCGGACCATTACCCTGACGACCCCTACCCGCTGGAGACTGTCTACAACGCAGCGGTCTTTGTCCTCCATGGCACCCTCGCGTCTGGTCTGCCATCTGCGCCTGCGCCTGCGACAAACACAGCACTGAGCGCGCCAAACACCGGCGGAGCGATGGTGAAGATGGAGGATCTTGGCGCCATCCTGAGGCTACTCGCGCAATCGGTCAGCGAAGGGAGCGCGGGTGCGACCGCGCACACCGCGAACCCCGGTAGAGGCCCCCAGCAGGTCCAGCTGCCGCCGCCGGCTCACGGCGAAGCTTGGTATCCGCCCGCGAACACCCCAGGTGGACACTACTGCCACTACTGCGGCGGCGTGAGCTGCCAGCTACGGAACTGCCCGGCCGTCGAAGAGGACATCCGGGGCGGTCGCGTCAGGCGCAATGACCAAGGCTACGTGGTGCTCTCGAATGGCAGCTTCATCCCCAGGACGCTCTTCAGCCCACAGTTCGAAGGCGTAACAATCCGCGACCGCGTCTACGAGTGGCATCGCCGCAACCCAGGCACACTGGCACATCACACGAACACGCTGGCGCCGGTGGTCGCACAGCTCAGCTTTGAGGTCGCGCGCGACAACTATGGCCGCCCTCCCAGGCCTAGCTTCCAGCTCAGCGCAGCCGAGCGCATTGCGCAGCTCGAGCACGAGATCCGCATGCTCAAGCAGGCTAGCCAGAGCCAAGGCCGGAATGGTGCCGATAGTGTCGCGAGGTCCCCATACCGCAGCTCACATTCGCGACCGACTTCGCTGTTCCCCAGGGAGCGAGAGCGCTTTGGCGATGCGGACGCCAACCAGCCACGCGTCAAACACCCCTCCCAGCCACAAGCCGAGCCCCTGCCGACACACACTAGCTCTAGCCAGCGCCAGCGCGACCCCTCACCTCATCAGCCAGCTCCACCCCCGAATGCAGCGGCAGGCGAAGCGCGCGCGTACCGCGAAGCGACTACCATGAAAGGACACGAGAACCCCTTTGCGAAGATGCGCGACACGGCATACGACCCATCCCACGGACCGGCTCAACTCAGGGCTATCGCGGTGCACGACATGTGCGATGCGATGATCAGCATGATGGCGCGCGAGGCCAGCCCCCCAAGAGTAGATGGCCGCCCACCCACACTTTCCCCAGTCCCTTCCTCACGCCAAGGACCCGCTGCGAGTGAAGCACGAGAGCACCCTTTCGCGAAACCGCGCCGCAAGGCAGCTGCCCCTTCCCCGAACCGTGATATTGGCAAGCCCCCAGCGACGCAGAACACACCGGAGCGCAAGGCAGCCTATCAGACGCGTACTCCAGACTACAGCCCTAAGTTTCCGGAGGAGACCCCCGAGACATCGCGGAAGACACCACCCGCTGCGCGATCGCCAGAGCGGCCCCTTCCCCTCCTTCCTGCGCGACATGCAAAGTCTTGCGACACCGACCCCCCACCCCCAGTTCCAACCACCATGCGCTCCACCGGCATCGCCGGCGCCGCTTCCCTCCTTGACCCTCGCGAGAGCCAGGACTTGCGTCACCAGGATTCGCTAGAGACCGCGAGTCTCGCAAGCAACAAGGCGCTAGACCGCGCTAGGGTTGCGGCAATCATGGAGGCGGATGGGGACGGATGCGCCCTCAGTGCCTATACCCCTGTGCCCCCTGCTTCAGATTCTACGCGCTCCGTGTCCTCATATCCCGCACGCGCGCTCTCTCTACCTGCGCGCTATCTCCCGTCCTGCGATCGCGTCCCCGAGGCCACTGCGGCCTTTCCCCCCAGCTCGGACCTACAAAGCGAACCTGCTGCCTCTGCCTCATTGCTCGGCTCTGCGGTCGTGGTTGGAACCACTGGCACAGCGGCGCGCAACTCCGTTGCCCTGGACCTCACGCTGGACCATCGCAAGATGCGCTTATCCTACTGCCCCTTCCGCGCGCGACCAGCGAAAACGCTCTACCTGGTCGGCGTCCACAGACTAGTTGCGGAGACGCAGATCAGCCAGGGCCAGAGCGCGACGCACTGGCTTCCCCCGCAACCGCGCAGGAGCCTCTCTGGCACCGACAGCCTCACCCACCCTTTCGCGCTCACCCAGGTGACCGAGGACGGTCACAATCTCAGTGGGGGGGAGGATGCACCGGACACAGGCACCCAGAAAACGAGCGGAGCGCCAGGTCAGAGCGCGCGAGCGAGGAGAACCACGGAGCGAACCAGAGTCATCTTGACAGCGGAGGGCGACACACGCGCGATCGCAGGACTAGAGGACAGCAACGACAGCGAGCCAGCGACCGAGGAGATTACGCTGGAAGACAACTAGCGCGGCGCATGGCGGACGCGCAGGCGCGATAGGCTCCCAGACAATGCGGACACATACGAAGAGCGCGCTGGCGTGCTCCCACTTCCCTCTCGCTTCCATCTTCTTCTTTGTACATTGCGCTGATTCGCTCTGGCTCGCGCTCTCTCTCTTCTCTCGCTCTGGCGCCCCTTTGCTCTCTCTCACGCGCTCTCTCACCTCTCTCCCCTTCCCTTATCCTGCGGACCAGCTTGAGACCCAAGAAAGGCCGACCAGCGCCGCGCAGGAGCGCGCGGGCAGGCCGACGCGATTGACGATCTGGGTACTGACTACGGACATTACCACCTTACGGCCCGCTCACCACCTCCCCTCCCTTCCGACTGCGCACCCTCACTCATCATCCTCCAAGAACGGCAGGGTGTGGCGGGCCCGAGCGCTGCGCACATCGCGGAGGTATCGCTCCACTTCACCGATCTGCGCATCAAGCGCGACGCGACGGAGACGGAGACCACTAAGCTCGACGCGCGCGTTGTCGGCCGCGCTGTCGCGCAAGGAGGCAGTGCCAGCGGGCGCGGACTGTAGGACTGTCAGCGGCGCGCCAGCAAGCGCAGGAGATCAAAAGACAGACGTACAGCGGACTGGGTACGCGCGCGCGTGCCGGACCCGGACGCGACCGCGTTGGCCGAGGACCTGCCGGCCACCGACTTGGCCTTGCCTTTAGCAGGCTCGGCTGCGAGGGCGGGGACGGTCTGCGGTGTCGCGAAGTTCGCGGAGACGACCTGGCCGGTGGTGTTCAAGGTCGCGATCGCTGAGAGGGCGTCAGCAGCAGGCGATAGGAGCAGAGACCAGGACACCTTACCGCGTGGAAAGCGCTGTTGATCGTACCAGGCCGCGTACGGCACGCCGGGCTCAGGGCCGAAAATGCAGCGGCGGTGGTGTTGCGCGCACCGGTGGCAACGCGGCGCGTCCTCTTGAAGGATGCAAGTCTGGCCGCGCTCCGCACACTTCGCACAACGTGGGTACTGCTACACCGGAGGAAGAAGGTCAGCGCTACCGCACACCTGTAGGAGGACAGGCGGACGCACCACCCAGTTGGCGAGCAGCTCGGGCTCAGGCGCGCGAGTGGCCTTGCTCTTCGCGGAGGTGCGCGCCTTCTTGGCAGGCGGCGCCGAGGTGGTAGATTGGCCACGGGTCGCAGAGCGGGTCGCACGAGCGGGCCCAGTGTCATCTTCTTCAGACTCCGACTCATCGCTCTCCTCCTCGACCAGGTGGTCCAGGTCCAGGGACGCCTCGGGGGTTCGGTCGCGCTTGCGCGGCGCCGGAGCACCCGCGGGAGTAGCCGACGAGGTGCGCGACGGGACGGCGACGTGGTCGAACAACTGCGTGCGCGGGGTTGTGAAGTTGCGCGGGCGCGGTTTGGGGCGTTCTGGGACGGCGGCCAAGTCCGGCTCCTTCTCGGGGGTCGCGAAGGCGGAGGTGGAACGGCGAGCGGACGCGCCCAGAGCTCGGAGACGGTCCATCGCGGAAAGCGCAGCCGGCGGCGCGAGGGAGGCATAGTTGCGCGCTCCAGCACCGCGCGGTGCAGCCTCGCGAGACTCGAAAGGTGCGGCGCGACGAGCCTCGTCTTCAGCAGCGCGGCGGGCAGCCTCAGCGGCCTGGGCGCGCTCATCTGCCTGCAGCAGGGCGCCGCTCGCCCACTCCGGCCACATGTCGCGAGCGCCAGGTAGGCGGCGCGCGATAACATGATGGACGCGGTCCGCATACGCGGCGAGGCGCGAAGGGTCGACCCCGGAGGCGATCGCGGTGTCCTAGCAAGAGGGCGTCAGCGAGCGCAGTGGTAACAGGAGTCGCGGCTAGGCGTACCAAGGCGGTAGCGACCTGCTCCGCCCACAAGAGGTAGTCGGTCGCATCAGCGACACCGCTAGGCTCAGACATCCACAGAGGCTCCAAGACTTCGTCCAGGAGCTCCAGGGCAATGTCAGCGTGTCCGTCAGGAGGTGCGAGCCCCGCGGACGAGGGCTGGCTAGACATTGGGAGCGGACACCAGCGGGCGGACGAGGACACGTCAGACGGTCGAGGGGACAGCCCAGCGCGAGCGCACTGGCCTTATAGCGAGCAACGCACGGACCGCGCGTGGCGCGGAGGCTTGCGCAGGCAACGCGACCCGCAGCGCGGCAAGGAACCAGGCATCGCGAAGAGAGGACCGCGCTCGCGCTTACCGCTACCCTGGGAGGCGTGGCGATGGGGTGATTTGGCGCCTACCGGTGACCATCATGGAGGCCCCTACTGCGCGCGGCGTGTAGGACGTGTTCCGCCTCATGAGAACCGCCAGGCGCGTACCCGCGAAGTCACCAATGTGTCAAGACGCCTCGTTACTCAACCAGCTCATCACAAGCGCCCGTCGCTACTCGGCCTCGCCCATCCCGCGCTCCTGCGCTATCTCGCCACCAGAGCCGAGCGCGCGCGAGTCGCACCCAGTGCGCGCGCATCCCTTGAGGCCTAGGAGCACACTGGTGTCCGTAACACCGGGCCACAAGTCGCGTTAGTGCAGCGCAGCGGTTCGGATCACGACGGCCTCGCGCGCGCGACTGCAATAGACGTCAACCTGCGGCGGCCTGGCCGCGGAAGACCCTATCCTCCATCAAGCGAAGAATGGTGTCGCGCGCGCATATCCCCTTCGCGTTCCCCATTAGCGAGCATCCGGGAGACTGCCGACCAGCGAGCGGGCGCGGTACACGCTGATCAAGCACGTTGCGACACACTGAGCGCAAACTCCGCGACCTTCCGTTCTCCACCCTCCACAGCGCGGGCGGGTGCGCCTCACATCACGCTTTGTCGCTGCACCTCTAGCGACGCGAAGTGTCCAGTTCCCGCACAGCGCGCACGCACGCGCCACGATGGCCGACCGAGGGCGGTCGGGATTTCAGTGGGGGGGAGATGATACGCCCGGTGCACCGCTGACTCCAGAAATCGCGACACAGGCGGCGGCGCGCACACTTGGATTTCGCGATGGCAGTGCGCGCGCAGAGCTCGCGACAGGGCCTTGGGAGCAAGTGCGCGCAGGAGCTCATTGGGCAGCGCGGAGCGCGAGTCACTGTCAAGAGGCGGGCGCAGCACACGCGGGGCCCTATCAGGTGCGGGCGCTAATGGCGCGGCGGGCATTCCGAGCGCGCGCGCAGTGGGTGTGCGGCGGGCGCGACGGTCCGCGCGCGGCGCGGAGCGGTTCCCGAGAAGCAGTCTAGGCCGCGCTCGGGTCCAGGCTTAGGTAGCTACGATCCCTCCATGTATCTTCGCGCCTCGGGCGCTACAGAACTCAGATTCCTTTCCCCCTCACCCTCAGGAGCTCAATTGCGTCTGCGTCCCCTTTGCGAATAGTGTCCTGCGTTGCGTTGCGTTGCGAACTGCGCCCCTGCGTCTTCCCTAGCGTTCCCACTTGCTCTCTCTCTGCGAGGCCTACCCGCCAGCGCGCCGCATACGCGTTGCGATCCGCGCGAGACTTGCCAGCGCATCGCGCTTTTGCCGCAAGGGCACCCCGACTCGAACCTCGCTCCTCCTCCGCTTCGCGCTTAGCTTCCCTACAGGCCTCGTCCTCCGAAGGCCCTCGGCCTGTCTCTGGTTGTCCCTAGGGGGTAGTTGAGTGCATCAACGCCCCCCACAGCCAGCCTCCAACTCCAGCTGAGGTTGAAAGAGCCCTCTATACTGCTTATCTGTTTAATTCTAGGCGATGTCGGCGCGGCAAACTGCCAAAACAGCTCAAGGGGATACCAAAGAAAGTATGTTTCTGTTTTGTTCCGCTCGCACGACGACAAGTTGTTGACCGACTGGGTATTCCCGTATGCGCATCAGTATTTCAGTACCCTGGACTACGCACCTGACAAAGTGCTGCTACGGGACCAACAGTGGAAGGCCATGAAAGCGCGGCAGCAACGAGCAAAGGCGGGCGCCACCACGCGTACGTCTGCCCCAAGAGCGAACCATTCCACAACAAACATACCCACCCGTGGTCGACCTGCGATGGGTGTTCCCCGTGCGAAAAGCTCCGGCCATGGCGGGCCCCATCTATCGGGTCCCCAACTTCAATGCGCCGACGCGCACGTCCTCGAGAGTCGTCACCTACCTTCCACAGGAGAGCCGACGCAGACACACCGGTTGAGTTTCTCTCGACCACCACTTCAGTGCGCCATGACCGGTCTGACGATGCGCGTCGAATAGCGGTGGGGGAACGACGCACGCCACATCGTCGGGGACGCCACTGTCCCCAACCTCCCGGAACCCACGGATCGCTCGAAACAGCACAAGCGCAAGCCCGTCTCCTCGGCTCCCAAAGCCCTCGACATGACTTCCAGCCGCGCCATCGACCCTGCCGTCCCCGCCCAAGCAGTAGCCTCGGGTGGCGGAGCGACTCCTTCGACGGACCTCCCAACATGCCCCGGCGAAACAACGCCGCCGCTTCCATCCCCCTTCTCATCCCAGACTGTAGCAATCGCCTTCATGCCGACACCGCGACGCCGCCCGGAAGCTGTCATTCGGCAGCATCCCGGTCGCCGCGACCACGCTAGCGGAAAACCATACGAGCGCGCCAGCTTGCCGCACGGCCCCGTCTACGAGACGCGAGAATACCCCCCACCTGCTCGCTACATGCCTCTCGTAGACCTGGGTACCGGTGCAGGGCGGATGGGCATGAACCACCGCAATGCGACTAGCCTCCACGCCTACGTTACTCCAATGGCCCTCACCAGCGATGTCTACGGCTACGATGGCGCGGCGCAGGGCTCTGACGCGTGGCCACACGTACCTGCCCAAGTCACGGGGAAATGCGTGCCGAGGTGCGTGCCCGCAGCACGTTCAGAATGTCCTCCTAGCTGGGCAGGAGAACAAACTGCGGCCCATTCTCGCGACATGTGGCGGCCTGACGCATTGCGTGGAAACTCTGGCCATGGTGAGCGCGCGGATACGCATGCTATGCTTCAGGATCACTTCACGGACGAGGATTCGTGCGCACGCGTCATCTACGCCCCGACGCCGCAGCGCCCCGTGCAACTGCAGAGAATCGACCCGGCCGATCTTCCCCTCCCTAGTGTTCGCTGCTCCCCGGGCCCTATGTCGGGACATGCATCATCCGAAGGTCTCTCGAATCCCCACATCGCACTGGAGATCGACACGAATTTGCTCCCTCCTACCCCGCCGCACCTGGCTTTCCGGGATAACCTCCCCCTCTCCATGTTCATCGCCGATACCCCCGCGTTCGCCTCAGGCTGCTTAGGAGGATGTGGCTCACAAGGACACATCCCCGCACCGGCGCGACCTGAGACCCTCGACTTCGCTTTGCTCCAGGAGGCCGCCCAAGCAGGCAACTGGCGCGAACATCAAGGGCCCTGGCCACCGCCGGACAGCGGTGAATTCGCATTCCCGCGTTCAGGCCTGGAGACACTCTCCATCCTCGAGAGCGCGGAGCATCCCGCTGGAAACCACCTGGTTACAAGCTGGAGATCGAGCACGAACAACCGCACTTCAGGCTCTACGGGCGACGCCAGTGCTTCGTGGTCCGACTCCCCGGGGTTAGACCACGTTGATCACTGGCTAAACACGACCTATACCAACGGGCGGAGCATGCACTCAGGTCTCGCACACGCGGGCATGCCCGCGGAGAGGCGCATTGCGCGTCCAGGCGTGTACTCCGCGCTCGATGACGCATCGTCTCATTCCCTCTATTCAAGTCCTCCAACCCATATTCCGCCCTTCCGCTGATATATTTCCCTATGACCCCTCTCCCCAATCACGCTCAGGTTGTCTAGTACACTGCGGCGATCCTGTAAATGCACGCCAGGGAAATACGGAACTCTCGATGCAGACAAGCGGCATTGGCAGTCAAATGGAACCATCAGCCAGCTATGGATCAATCTGAAGACCGTTCAAGTCTTAAGACCAACCCATAGCGTACTGGTGGGCCCTCTCCAGCCCAGTTCGCCTAAGCCATGTATGTACAAATACCTTTGGCACCTTATCCACTATACTTTCCTTGGCTGCGTGGCTTGAATGTGTTTGTTGAGCCCGATACCAACTCCTATGCTGGTCGCCAGTGAACGGCATGAATGTACGTAAGTCTAAGTAATATTGGTGTCGCGATGTGAGCCAGAGATCGCGGAACAGATCCAGTAGACGGACACCTGGAGGAGTGGTCTTCGTAGTGGGGAGCGAGAGGGAGACGATCGATAGATCAAAAGCTGATGCAATGACAATGCATATTGAATGTCGAAGATCCGGCAATTCCCGCGACACCGTGAGTAAGTAAATAACGAAGTACGAAGTATAGGAGAGTATAGGCTTAGTCTCGTAACCAGCCGGTATAGATAGATCGCTCCTTTTTGGGACAGAGACAGCGAGAAACGAGAAGGAGCGAATTCTATACCGTCTGGTGGAATTTGGACAGGTGGGTAGGGGGTTGTCACGCCCACGCGACATCGAAGCCTGTTCGCACGTCAAACACCTCGATCTCACTCCTCCGCTCGCCCCGCCGCCGCTCGCTGGCGAGGCCGTTTGCCGGGGCTTGCAGGGCACTGAGTGTAAAGCAGAGTAGTAGAGCGCCGATACTATCGGTGGAGGTCTTGAATCAAGCCCGAGTGCGTTGAACCGAGTCTATACTCGAGGCGTTACGCGAAGGTACAAGATTAAGACGTGTCGGGCGCCTAACGGGCGCCCGGCGAGATAACTCGACCGCCACAACTGTATAGTAGGTACAAGCGCCCGCCCGACGGTCCGGTACCTCACATCCTCCCCCCTGAACGAGTCTCCGGGTGTCGAGGTGCGCGGGTGTGCGAGCGGCGGTAGGAGTCGAATATAAGTCCGCGCAGTTATACGCGGGCGGGGAGCCACCCTCTGGCTCATGTCCGTGAGTTCTCGATAACGTCACGGGGCTCACCTACGACACCAACGGAACGCGTTCATTCCGTCGTACGTCGAGGCGGGAGGGGAGTCCGGAAGACTCAGGGCGCGGCCACCCCCGTGATGGTGGCCTCATCAGGCTGGGGAGCGGACTCGTGCATGGTGATGTCGCCGTTGGGCAAAGCAGTAGTCGCGCTAGGGCCTCCAGCCTGGATGGTTACGGTATGTTCGCCCTCAGGGGGCGCCGCCCCTGTCCCTGTGGTGGGTATAGCGGGTGCCTGCGCTTCGGTCGGAGTCGCTGAGGGACCCGCAACCGGCTGGGCTGCCGCGCCATGAGCCGACCTGCCTCCTCGGTAGTGTGCAGACCACGAGGTGAGCGCGGGGTGGACGATCCCGAGAGTTACACCGCAGCGAGCCAGGTGCCGAGCCAAGTCGTCCATACTCGGGGGAAACGGCCCCGGGAAGGAGGTGAGCTGGAGCGTGGGGGCGATCGGTTCCCCCAGGCGCAGTATCGCGGAGTTGTAGTTCTCCGTGGTTTGGACCAGTTCCGCGAGCTCGCGGAAGAGCGTGGTGCGGGTGAACTTGCGGTCGGCGATCGGGACCGCGGCGATGTCGATGCTCGCGATGCGGTTCATCCATACGTAGCCGCGTACGGTATGGGCGTCCGGTTGTCCCGATGCATCGCGTCGGACGTGGCGGGACAGGAGGGTGGGCCGCAACGTGAGGTAGTTCTGCCACTGCTCGACGCTGTCCTGCGGGCGTGGTTCGGTTGCGGCTGGTATTGCGGCTGGTCCGGCCCCGGCTGTACTCGCCGTCGTCGCCTTCTTCGGGTCGTGCTTCCCTTTGTACCACTGCGGGATGCGGAAGGAGACCGCGAGTTCGCGCTCGATGTCGCTGAGCTGATAGTTCCGGCCGTGGATCCTGCTGCTCCAGTACCGGAGTTTCCCCACAGCCTGCACGCCTGCGGGTGAGTCGTGTTCGGCCATCGCAATGATGTCGAGCAGTTCCTGCTTCGTCGCAGGTATCGGCGGTGCCGTCCGCGCAGTATACCGCGTGTGCGCGGGGTTCCCTGACGCGGAGGGAGCTCGTTCCGTCGTAGGTTCCGCTGGGGGTGTCGTGGCCGCTGCTGGTGCCGGTGGGGTTGCCGCCGTCTGCGCCAGTGTCGCCGTGGGTGGTGCCGGTACCGGTAGCGGGTCCTCTCCCCTCCCCCTTTGCGCCGACGCCGACGTCGGCGCATAACGATACGCGGATGAGCCCGCTCCTCGAGACCGGCTGCGGTGGCGCGGCGGGTCATCGTCGCGCGTCGGGGAGCGCGAGCGGCGTCGGTATCGCTCAGGCGAGCGGGTGCGGTACGCGCGGTCCCAATGGCCACGCGATCGCGAGCGGGATCGGGTCCGCTGACGGTACCCGCGAGTGCGCGAACGGTCGCGCGTCCGGGACCGGCGGCGGTGTTCGCGAGAGCGCGAGCGTGAACGCGAGCGCGGCTGCCGCCGGTAGTAGTCGTCTCGATGGCGACTCGTCGAGCGGGACGGCGACCGTCCTCTCCACGCTGGCACTGTGCGTTCGGGGGAGCGCGGTCGGGCTGGCGGAGGTGCAGGCGGCGTCCATTGGGGCGCACGAGCGTACTGCGGGGCCCCTGGCGCGGTCGCGGGTATACGCGGGGCCGCGGCGGGCGCAGTCTGTAGAGCAGTATCAGGAGAACGCATTTCTACGTCACCCTCCTGGTCAATACTCACGGTGAGGGACGTCGGGCGTGCGAACCGCGCGAGGCGGTCGACATCCCGGCGATGTTCGTCCCATTTTTGGTTGCGCGAGTCGATGACCGCGTTGACGTTGGCTTGCGCCACCGCCATGGGGACGATGCCGACCTCGTCGTCGTCATCGTCGTCTTCCCATTCCCAGAAGCCGTCTTCGTCCACGCCAATCCCGTGGGCGAGGCGGAAGGCGTTGTACTTCTCCTCGAGCTTCTGGTTGTTATTCTCCAGAGCGCGGATCTTGGCCTGGAGGGTCGCGATCTCGTGTTCCGCATCGAAGGACAACAGGAGTCGTGCGTCCTGAAGTCCTTCGGCATGGCCAACATCGTACCCCTTCTTCCATTCCGACGCCTTGAGCTCGTCGTCACGCGCTTTCTTGGCGCGCTGGAGGGACGTGACCGCGAGCTTGCGCTCGACGTTCACATGAGTGACGAAATTGTCACAGACCACGCAGCCTTGAGCATGCGCGACGGTGTTGGTCTCGGCCGACCAGGTCCAGGGCCAGAGGGCGATCTTGCGTGGGCGGTCGGTCATGTCGACGTCGGGCTCTGGGCCGGGGACGCCGTGGTTGATGGTCGGATTGGGCGGCTGTGGGCCGTGCTTCCCGCTTCCGGCATGAGAGTGAGGGGCGCTATAGCGGGCAGCCATGGCGTGGGATGATGCGAGGGGGTAGGGCGCCAGCGATGTGAGACAGGCGCGGAAAAGGCAAGTGTTCGGAGCCGACAGAAGCAACGAGGTGACCGTCCCGGTGGCGTCACAACTATACAGTACCACGTGCGGTGGCTGACAGCCACTCCTATGACGTGCGAACACGTGGCTTGCGCGGTCGCGCGCTCCGGCGATTCGGTAAGACGCCGGGGTGCGGGGGTGGCGGTGCTACTGCCGTGGTGGCTGGCGCTGATAACACCGCCGAGTCCGCCGCGACTGGGGAGGTACTCCCCGGCACGGCCTGGCGGTCATGCTGGACGTCCTCCGTCGCCGAGGGTTGCAGGGGCGGTTCCGGCGCGCGCGCGTTCGCGGCCGCAACGGCCTCCCTATCGCGTGGACGTGCGCGCGGCAAGGACGCGCAGTCGGGGACCCCCAAGACCTCCAGATAGCGATCTAGCGCTGCCAGTTCGCTAACGTGAGACTGGGGCTCCCAAGTGCTGTCGCCGGCCGCCCATTGTACGAGGAAGGACAGATGCTGACCGCGCCACTGGTGAGCCAGTATGTCGTCAACGAGATATTCTCGTTCGGGGTCGTCACCGAAGTCGTAGAACGCGGATGCCTCGCGATGTGGGAACATCCGGTCGTCGTTCGGCTCGTGAGGGCGCAATTTGCTGACATGGAATGTGGGGTGAATGCCCCGAGTCGCTAGTTGCGGAGGGAGCTCCAACGTATAGTTGGACGTCTGTGGATTAGCGCGGATGATGCGGTACGGCCCAATGTACTTGGGGAGCAGTTTCCGCGCGCGCCCCTTCGGCAGGTTGAGGTTCTCTGTGGAGAGATACGCCAGCGATCCCGGCACCATCGGAGTGTCCGCTGTGCCGACGTCAGATCGTCTACGCTTGTTCGCCTGGTGCGTCTGCTCGACGCGACTCGCGATCAGCGCGTCATGCGCCTGGCGTATGTTGGACAGAGCCGCCTCGACAAAATCCGTGGCTCCCGGGAGGGCTGCTCCCGGCATTGGATCGCGGATCATACGCGGCATGTAGCCACCGGTGAGTTCGAACGGTGCGAACCCCGACGACGCATTGCGGCTCGAGTTGATGGCAAACTCGACCATAGGCAAGCGGCGGGCCCAGTCGCGCTGATCCGGCCGGACGGCTGCTCGCAGCATCTGCGACACCGTCCGGATCGTCCGTTCGGATAGGCCATCCGTTTGAGGGTGGTAAGACGTCGACATCAGAAGTCGAGTGCCCAGCAGACGGTGGACTTCCCGCCAGAACTTCGAAATGAATTTCGAATCACGGTCGGAGACGATGGACGTCGGTAGTCCATGCAGCCGGACAATTTCCCGGAGGAACATCCAGGCCAATTCGGACGCGCGAACAGTCGTCCGAGTGGGCACCAGATGCACCGTGGCCGATAGCCGGTCCACGATCACCCAGAGGTAATCGCAGCCGTCGCATTCGGGGAACGGACCGACAAAGTCCATCGATATCGACGACCAGGGCTGGTCGGGTATCGGCAGGCTATGAAGGAGGCCTGCCGGCCGTTGTGTAGACGCCTTCGTGGTCTGACATACGCCGCACGTGCGGCAATATTTGTCCACTGCGGCGCCCAGGCCGGGCCACCAATACCACCGGCGCACGTAGTCGTTCGTCCTACGACTGCCGAGGTGGCCGATTGCGGTGTGCGCGTGCTGTAGGATCACTTCGGACACGAGCCGTTGGCCGTGTTTAATCCGAGGTATACACAGCACCCATCGTGCATCTTGCGTGAGGTGCCACACCATCGAGTGTTCAACCTTGAACCGTGTATGGTCGTGCGGTGCGGCAACGATCTTCCGAAAGAAGAGATCGTCTGCGTATGCGCCGCGCAGCCGAGTCGTGAGGTCGATGGTGGATGCCATGACGGTATCCAGCGGCGGGCCCACAACGATGGACTCCTGGGCCGTGGGGTCCGCATCGGCAGCGTCCTCCAGAGGGTCGATGCACGGCGTCGCTCGCGCATAGTTCGCCAACTCCGCAGCTTCCACTTCTCGCTGCTCTTGACGGTCTTGGACTCGTGTAGCCCGTAGTTCGAGTAGCCTGCCGCTCTCGAGCGTGTCTCCATCGGGGTCGAGCCTGGCGTCGCCCGATACGAGGTCGTAGGGTGGGTGGACCGCCGTACGTTCCTCATGGATGTAGTAGCGCGACAGTGCGTCGGCCACACGATTGGAAATACCTTCGACCCATTTAATGTCGAAGTCGAAGCGATTGATGTATTCCATCCATCGTTGGAGGCGAGGGATTAGCTTTCGCTTCTCCTTCATAAACTCCAGCGATTTGTGGTCGGTGACGATGGTGAACTTGCGGCCGAGTAACTTGTCTTCCCACTTGAGGAGTGATTCGACGACCGCGAGTGCTTCCTGCTCGAATGTGAAATACGAGTACTGCGCACTGGTGAACTTCTTGGACATAAATCCGGCTGGGCGACACGTCTCCCAGTCTGGCCCCTGGCCGTACCTGGCGCCGACGCCGGTGAACGACGCATCGGTGATGAGCCAGATGGGGTCGGGCAGCGCCAGGTTGATAGGGCGTAGTATTGGCGACTTGCATGCCAGTGCCTTGATCTCGTCAAAGCACTTTTGATGCAGAGGTCGCCAGTAGAAGTATTGGCCGTTTCGCATCATAGACGACAGCGGGCCAGTGTAGGCGGATACGTCTGGCATGAAGTGCGCCAGGTATTGTACGAGTCCCAGGAACCGTTGCACGTCGTGCCAGTTTGTGGGGGTAGGCCAGTTGCGTATTTGGATCATTTTGTCCGAGTCGGCGTGGAGGCCGCGGTCGTCGATGAGGTGCCCAAGGCAGTCAATGGCAGACGACAGGATGTCGACCTTCTTCGCGCTGAGGAACAGATGCTGTTCACGGAGACGTTTGAACACCCATCGAAGGTTCTCGACGTGTTCCTCGAGCGAATCCGTGAATATGAATATGTCATCGAGGTATACATGGACGGAACGTCCAATGCGCTCGCGAAAGATATGCGTCATGAGGCGCTGGAAGGTGGAGGGCGCGTTGCAGTCGCCCTGCTGCATGACTTGCGAGACGTATGTGCCGAATATTGTGGCGAATCCGGTCTTCGACACGTCCTCCGGAACGATGCGAGTTTGCTCGTACGCGTCGGACATGTCGAGTTTCGTGCGGAATCGCGCTCGCGCTACGTCGTTCCGGATTTGATCTTGGTCCGGGAACGGGGTTACGTCCCGCACGGTATTCTCATTGCGGAGTCGTAGGTCCACGACGGTTCGTAGGCGGCCATCCTTCTTGTAGACGCAGAGAAGGGGGGCGGCCTGATTAGTCGTGCGGGGTTCCCACCAGCCAGCCGCAGTGTAACGAGTGATTTTATCGTTGAGTTGGGTCCGGAGAACCTCCGGGCATCGGGGCAAGTGATAGTTGTACCGCTTGTCGGGGTCGACGAGCGGAATAGTGTGGTTGATCTCCCGGAACGGCGGTAGCTCCGGGGGTACGGGTTGAAAGAGATCAGCGAACTCTCGCAACATCTCATTCCGGATACCGAGTATCCGGGACTGCAGGTCGGTGTTGTCGATGACGGTAGTGCCAGGGGCCGTCGTATTCACCGGCAGGGCTCGAGCCGTTGTTGGTGGTGCAACCGTGACGGACGTCGCCGCGGAGCGCGACGCCAGTGCGGTGGCATTGGCCGTCGGAGGCGGCTCGCGGATGGTACTCATCCGCAGCTGAGGCTTCCCCGACGGGTGTTGCTGGAGTCAGTCGGTGGTGCGCGCATTTATGGGCGCAGACTGGGGATCCCTCGCCGTTGGGCGCTCGCGGGGGTATCGCCTGGTCTTGCGCTTGTCGAGGACATCGCTGACTTGCGCTCGGGAGAGCGCGGGATGCGATTGGCCGTCGATATGCACGCAGTTCGACTTGAAGTCGAGCATCACCCCAAACCGGCGTAGGAAGGGTGTTCCGAGCACCGCGTCGTAGCGGTCGAGGTTCGCGATGTCGAAGTACACTTCGGCGCCGAAATCTCCCAGGGTGACTGGGGCCTGAGTTCCGAAATTAATTCGGGATCGGCTTCCGGCGCAGCCAAGCTGTAGAGTGGCCGGGTTCTCCAGCTCGATGATGTCGCAGCCGGATATGCGTGCGAAATCGGTGCTGAGCATTTCGGTGGTGCTCCCCGCGTCGCAAAGAGTCAGGGCCGCCAAGCCATTGACGACCAGGAGTAGCACGATGCACTCCTGTTCTCCGGCAGACAGCAGGGGACGTCGTCCGGCCCGCGCGCGCGTCACAATCTGGTCATTACTCGGCGTAACGCGCATGGCGCCGAACCAAGGGTCGTATCGGCGGACCCGTTCGTAGGCGGGCGGCGCGATGCCCCGCCCGTCCGAAACTTGACGTCCGGTGAGGACGCCTAGTAGGAGTTCGTTGGCCTCCGGAAGCGTCATTTCCCGGTGTGCGTCGTCGGGAGAGTCTCCGACGTCGTACTCCAGCGGGTTCGTCTCGGTCAGCACGCGCATGCGAACGCGAGTCTGCTGCTCGTCGGACAACCTAGTGCTGCTGATACCCTCGCGCTCCCGGAACAGGGAGATGGCGAGTTTGCGTCTCGTCCAAGCGAGGGACGCGGTGAGCGCGTCCGATTGGTTGCGAGAGTCTCGCAGCTGTCGGAGGACGTGGTTGTTCTGGTGTAGCATTCGGTAGAGTACGATGAGGACGCGTTCTAGATCCTCGTCGTTACGGTCAGAGTCGACGAATTGGGCCCAGGCCCAGTCCAGATCCTCGTCGAGTGGCTGCTCGACCACAGGGCCGTTCGGGAGGGGCAGCAGTACGTCGTCGGCGTACCTCACCGGACTAAGCCGGCTGTCTGACCAGTCCGTCGGCTCGAGGTCAGGCATATCGGAGATATCCTCCTCATCGCCCGCGGTAGAGGCGGGGGCATTCTCAGCGACTATTTCGCTGGGTCCAAGGAAGTCGGGGGCGGCTAGACCCGCGATCCCGGTATGATTTGGACTAATGCTAGGTACAGTCCGAATGGTATCAGTCGGCTCGACTGGTGCTATTGTGTCTGTGCTATCGTCAACGATCCTCATCGATCCGAACCATGCGTCTTGATTCCCGTGATCACTGAACGCAGCGGCGTAGTCCTCGTCCGAGTCGTACTGCGTGCCGCCTGCTTCGTAGTAATCGGTATCCGACTCATATTCCTGAGGCGCAGTCGCCTCGGGCTGATGTAGTTCGGGTTCGTGATGTTCGGGTTCGGGATGTTCAGTCCCGGGATGTTCGGGTTCGTGATGTTCTGGTCCCGAATATTCGGGTTCGTGATGTTCGGTGTCCGCGGCATTGACGCCGCGGTCTGCTGGCGCGTCCTCTGTGGGCGCGTCGTCCAGTACTCGGATTGCCCGTAGTCGCGGGCCTGGGTTTTGGTGCATTGGGCTGCGATATGTCCGTACTCACGGCAAGTGTAGCATTGCACGCGGGGCGGGCCGTTCGACGGGGTAGCCGGCTTGCCAGTGCCCGTCTTCGCATTCGCCCCTGTGGCGGTTGGTATGAGCGAGCGATCAATCGTCGCCGTCTTCTCGTTCCCGCGCGCCTCGTCTTGGGTTGACGGGCCGCCGCGTCGGGGTTGAGTCGACCGGGGCTGAGGAGTCTCAGAGAACCTGGGTCCGTGTCGTGTCGAAAAGTTGCGCCCCGCCGCCGTATGCCGGGGCTCACTCGGTTTCGGGCGATCGTGCTCCCTCGGAGCGGTGGTGGGGCGAGATGCCCGCCACTCGGCAAGGACGCGGTTGTTGTCCTCTTGTTGAATCGCGGCAGAGCGGAGCTGCCACACGTCGGAGCGCTCGACCGAGATGTTCCGAGTGCGCAGCATCGGAGTGACGATGTCTTCAGGGAGGGCCGCCAATAGCCGATGCTTGAACGAGTAGTCATCGGGGAAATCGGGCATTTTGCGGGAGAGGGAGATCATGGTGTCCCATAGCCCGGTCACGCCCGTCTCCTTGCGGTACTTAACGCTATGGAAGCGTTCCGCGGCGGTTCGAGCTGTCGAGCGATGTATGAATCGCCGATAGAGGGCACACACGGACTGTTCAAAGTCCCAGTGCCGCCCAATCCCGTCTAGGTCGTCGATGGCATCGTCGTACCATGCGCGGGCCTCCTTGATGAGGTACTGCCCGAGGAGTTGGACGCGGTCAGCGTCCAGTTCCGGTCCCACGATTCGTCCCAGCGATAGCCAACGGAGAAATCCCTTGAGCCACGCCATGAACGACTCCGCATCGTCGTCGCCGTCATACTTGTCGGGGGACGGGATATTCTTCAAGTTCTTCATGGCCGGCATGTCGACGGATGCAGGGGACACTCGTTCCCTGATCGCCGCTCGGATGACGGTCAGCTGCTTCTCCGTGTACGACGCATTCGGATCGTCGTGCGTCGAGGTGAGGAAGTAGTTCTCGCCGCCCATTGGTTGGAGGTATGAGGGGCTGCGCCTGCGAGGTGACGCGTGGACGTTGTGCCGAGATGATTGTGAGTCCCGGGCCCAGTTGCTGTCGCTCTGCGGCGGGGTGTTCCCTCCGGGTGGTCCTCGTCCCGGGGGTCCTCCTCCGGGCGGTCCTCGTCCTGGCGGTCCTCCTCCGTGAGGTCGCTGCGGCGGCGGCGCGCGATCGCCCTGGCCGTCGCTTCGGGCCGGTCGGTTACCGCGTCCGGCGTCGGGGCGTCGGTTGGACGACGGCAAGTGGCGGGAGGAGCTCCCGTCGTCATCGTCGTCCGGCGGGCCATCGCCTCGGCGTCGTCGATATTGGCGGGGAAGCTCACCGTCGCCAGGGCCATGCCCCTGTGGTTGGTCCTGTTGGAGCCTCCTCCAAACTTCCTCCGCGTGCGCGTCGCGCTTTTTGACGCCGTCCTGGTAGTGTTCGAGAGCGAGCGTGTGCGTCTGTTCGTTGAGTCGGCGACGATAATCGTCCGACGTCTCGTTCGGGCTCCTAGCCCGGAATAGGCGGAACCGATAGGGTTCGACTGGGTCCGCGTACGTCACCGCGTCGTCGTCCGGGCGCGGTGTCGGAGAAACATCTCCGGCGATAGCGCTAGCGGGCCGCTCGATACTCGGCGACGTAGGAGGGAACTCCAACACCGTGAACTCCTTGGCGCTTTCCATGCCGGTGGCGAATAGCAGCCGGCTTGCCCGCGCCCTCGATCGGATAGTGTCGATGCGCTGTCGGACTTCATCCTGTTGTTTGGCAATCTGGTTTTGCCAAGCTAACGCTAGCTGGAGTTCATTATCCAGGGCGTCGTACTGAATATGGATGTCGTCCTCGAACTCGTTCAACGTCCCAAGCATCGCTTCAGCTTTGACTTGGGGTGGGCCCGGATTCTCCCCGGGTCCTATAGCTTGGGATGCCGACTCGTCGTCAGCGATCCCAGGAGTCTTGTACTCGTCCGGCAGTGAGGTCAAGGTGGAGGGGAGGCTGATGTCTCCCCGTTCCTGCCTCGGGGTAGCCTCCGCGTCGGGTTCATCCGGTTCGGGGAGGTTACTGGCGGTGGGCGACGGGTTTTTTTCGCCCGTCGTCCTTTTGGATGTCTTGTTGTTCTTCACCATGGTGGTCATGTGTAGACAAGAAGGGAACGCAAAAAAATGTAAAGCAGAGTAGTAGAGCGCCGATACTATCGGTGGAGGTCTTGAATCAAGCCCGAGTGCGTTGAACCGAGTCTATACTCGAGGCGTTATGCGAAGGTACAAGATTAAGACGTGTCGGGCGCCTAACGGGCGCCCGGCGAGATAACTCGACCGCCACAACTGTATAGTAGGTACAAGCGCCCGCCCGACGGTCCGGTACCTCACACTGAGCTCGCAGGGCTTGCGTTGAACGTTGAACGTTTATTGCTGCGAGCAGCTAAGACCTGCTCGCGAGGCCTCATTCTCGCGCGATCCAAAGTATCGAGTACATGCGCATATATCCACCGCGCGACGGCACTACTAGCTCAGAGTCAAGTGGCAGGCGCGGCGAATGTCGGGCGCACGTCCAGGTGGAGCAGGAGTGACTGCTGTGACAACCCCCTACCCCTCTATCCGAAAGGCACCAGACGGTATAGGTGGGTCTCTGCGCGGTTTTCCTCTGTCCCGTTTTGGTAAAAACTGCGCGACCCCCTATACCGGCTGGTTACGAGACTAGTATAGGCTAAGGAGCCGAAGTGACTGCACAACGCCTTACCCTGTGAACGCGAACTAGTCTTATGCTCTGACATAGGGTATGAGGACTATGCAGCCTGTCCGCAAGACATTATCTTACGTAGCGGTAAGTCACGACTGCTACGATCTGTGTAGTCCTCCTAGTTGGCATCCCATACCGTCTAACGCACGCTTCACTGCAAATCTGCATCGCTCGACTTGAAATGCGCGACTTTCGCGATCGCATGGGCTCCGAGCGTTCCTGGCGAGGGTGAGTGATATTTGGTAGACGCAATACGACAACGCGACGCAGAACTTAAGCTTCAACGCGTGGTCGTGCGCCCCTGCCCGTATGGTTGCGCGCGGATGTGCGGTGGGGAGCGCAACAGCAGCGCATCGGGAAACCCCTTCTAACTGGGCAAGAGAACGACGTGCGGCGGGTTCTCGCAACATGTGGCCGCCCAACGTGGTGCACGGATACGCCAGTTACTGTGTGTGTACGGATACGTAGGCCCTGCTTCAATGTGGCAACTTCACTTGCCATGGCATACCCGCCATGTAATATGTCAATCCCGGACCCCATGTCCCTGTTTCCCGCGTGTGCGGGTCTCTTCAGCCCCAGCGTCGCGGTAGAGAGCGGCATGGATCACGGAGCTGTGTTCATCTTTCTGGCACAGCTTCCTCTCTGCGCCGGTCTGTATGGCCGCTCTCGCCTCCAATCACTTAGTACGAAGTGCCTTACAAGCGCAGATTTCCGCACGGCACGACAGGCCCTCAGTTCCATTGATAAGCGGGAGGCCGCTTTAGTGGGCAACCAGGGCGCACGTCGATCGTCCTGGCCGTCGCCAGACCGCGAAGACCGCGAGACATCCTTCGCTCTCCTGCACACTGCACTGAGCGGCCCACCGAAATCGCAAATCCAGAGCGGAGCACGAACATCTGCACTTCAAGCTCGATGACCGATGTTTGTGCTCCGCCTTGGCTTGGCTTGGGCTTGAAGCACGCTCACCACTTGCGGAATACATCCGGATGGGGAGAGTATCGAAGGCGGAATGACTACTTACAAGCTTTATACCAAGCGGAGAGTGCGGAGAATACGCGTCAGTACGTATTCGGCGCTGGATGGTGCTCTGTCTGCGACTCTAAGCCGCCGGTGCTTTTATCTACATCACTCATATCCCCGCCATCCCATCAGCCCACCAAGCCTGAAATCGCAGGACCAGTACGCTGAAGAGACTGCGGATAGGTTTTTGTACTTATATAGGCTGAGAACAGAACCTGCGATGCACCCGTAACAGTACGGGGTCGATCCTGGCATCAAGTTGAATGCTATTCACGTCCTCGATCTAACCACCGATGAGCTATGGGTTTTCTGATGACTGCTATCAGAATTACCCATAGCGTATCGGTGAACTGCTAGTCCAGCAAGAAGCCTCTATAGGTCGTGATTCAGCCATACCTCATTCCACGAGATGGGCCGTCCGGGTGCGCGGGCGTGGAAGCAGCCCATTTCTGTGTGCGTCGGCGTGCTTCCTGGAATTAGCGAACGTGCGTGGCCGTGAAGAGGCGAAGCTTCCCAGAGGAGTGCGTCGACCTAGCAGAGCGATGTTTCCAAGGTATCTAAAGCATGCGTGAGGGAAAGACGGAAGGTCTTCAGTGAGGAGAGAGTGTCGAAGACGATCGTTTCAATAATGCGACATAACAGGCGCCCGATCGTGAGCGCTGCAGGGCATACAATATGCCCGGCAACTCCCGACGTACCCTGGGCCTGGTACTTACCACCGTTTGTATCAAAGCGGCACAACTACACGTTCGTGACCAAGTGCGACAAACACAATGCTGTAGTTATTCCCCGTGAAAGCTGACTGGCACTGTGTAACTACCGTAAGAAATCTGTACAGCGTGGATTATAGATAACTCGTCCCCTTGTTTGCATATGCGCCCAGCTCGCAGATGTCAGCCACACTAGCAGACCTCACCCAGGAACGCAGCATTCACCGTGATCTACAGCGTCCAGGACCTTCAAGGAGAACAAGGGATCTGAGACAGAATGCACACATCCCGCACCATCGATAGAGCTGTAAATCGCCAGGAGGTCACCGAGGGGGAGGCGGCGGGCGGGAGAAGACGCTCAGCAGACGAGGTCGCGCCGCTGGAGAAATACAACGCCTGCGTCAATTGTGGTACTAGTACCGGTGCTCGTGATCGGTAATAAAACTGGGCTTCTGTCATTGGATCTCGGGTTCCTTCCGCATATGCAAAATCTGTAAGTGTGTGCACTGACTGTGCTCGTGGAGAACGGGGCAGGCCCTGAAACTGATCTGGTCAGAACTTCGATCGATGTGTGCGTGCTACAGAAGCCCCTTCATGGAGCTACGGAGCCAATATGGCGATTCTGTATATGCATAAACACCGCCGATGACAGACGGGTGAAAGTGGATGATGCGATGAGATGCTACACCGGCGCGCGGCGGTGTGGGTATATGGGTATTACCACGCCGGATGGGTGAGGCACGGAATATAACTATGTACAGAGTAATGAGGAGTACTATAAGGCATGCAAGGATGGAAGCCCGGAGCTGTGCAAATCGAAGGACCGCGTTGGCCGGAACACTAAAAAGCAAGCCCAGCAGCTAAGTAGTTACCAACCACAGTCCGAGCCGTGCGGCCCTTCAGCGAGGTACCTGGATATCGGAGGCGCAGAACGACATCAACTAGAGGTGCACAGAGGGCCAGAAAACCGGAGACGAACGTCCTAATAGCCAGAGGCGCGCCGAGGAGCCGCAGAGCGCGAGTTCGGAGGCAGCCGTGCAGGAGAGAGTCCATGCAGTCCGGGCAGTTGCGCGAGCTCGTAGTCGGGCGTGCCTGAGACCGGGCCCACATCTGCGGGCTCATCCAGCCCAAACACCTCTGGGGGGAATTGCAAACCCCGCAGCTCCTCCGGAACTGCGAATGCGAAAAAGGCAAGTAGCGTCAGCGCGCGGGACGCCGCCGCCACACGCGACTACAACACTTACCCAATATGCTCGACTGGCTCGCCTCGGCGGACAAGAACAAGTCCCCGCTGACGTGCCGGCCACGCGTGACCTGCGCGGACGAGTGCGCGCGCGGGCGGCCGCCCCAGAGGCGCGGAAGCTCTGCGGGTGCCGTGTGGTCCGGGGTGAGCGGCGGGAACTCGTCGCCATCTGCATCTGATGCACTCCGCGCGTGAGTATCCGCTCAGCGTGAATGGGGTGCTGCAGCGCGGTGCTCACCCAGGTCTGGGGAGAAGTCCCCGATCATGAGCCCGAGGTATGGAGAGGACTCTGAGGGGATGCTCAGCGGCACGCTCGTCCCGCGCAGCGAGCTGGGCGTGTGCGGCGCAGGCGACCGCGACGCATGACTCCACGGCGAGGTGTCCGTCGGCGAAGCGTGAGGCAAGTCATACGACGGCACCCGGCGGTGGCTCGTCGACGCGCCGGAGCCCGAGGAGGGGGTGTGGAAGGGCGACGTCGTGCCGTATGGAGAGTGCTGCCCAGGAGTGCCAGGCGCCAGCTGAGGAGTCCCACGGTAGTCAAACGCAGCTGGAAGCGAGCCGTCGCGCAGCCGTGCCGGGAGGGAGCTCGGGCCCGCCTCGTTATTGTCGCGCGCGTTGATAATGTCGGCAGCGACGGCGGTGCTCGACCGGCTCCGACTGAAGCTCGCGCCCGCTGCCTGTGCGGTGGGGACGACCGGGCTGCTCTGTGTGGGACGGTGTGAGGCGTTCGAGGGCCACCATCGCTTATAGGGCCCGGCGGTCGCACAGTCGGCTGGGCTCAGCTGGGCATCGCGGGTCGTCGGGCTTGCTGAGGGTGCGTTGAGGCTCGAGCGTTTGGACCCACCAGCCCGCTTCGCGCCCTCGCGCTGATCGTCGTGTGCGCGGTCGGTGGGCGCATACGTCGGCTGCGGGGCGGGCGTGGGCGGCTCAGAGTGCGAGGCCGGCAGCCTAAACTGCGTTTGATGCGTGGGCGACGGCGCGGGGGTCACTTGGAACGCGCCGTGGAATGTCTGCTGAGGCCCGGGTCCCTCTGCGGGTCGTCCAAAGAGACGGCGCGCCTGTGGAAACAAGCGGTGTCGGCGCCGCGGCGCTGTCCTAGGGTGTTTCAGAACACGTACCGGTCTCGTCTTCTTGCTCATCTCTGCTAAGTGGCTGCTGTCAAGCCTACGCAGCGAGCAGGTGGGGTGTCGTAGCTGTATGTGGGGGAGGCGTTGGGTGGTGGGGAAGGGTCCAGGAGGGCTGGCTTATGTATGCACTGGAAGAGCCGCATACGCGGATGACGAACATAGCCCTAGGCTGTCCCCCATGGATGAATGCCGGGGGCACGGGCACTCTCCACGTCCGTTCTGGGCGGCATTCCTCGACCCTCCCCGCGCATGTCAGATTCAACATCCTAGATTACCGCATGACGGCCAAGCGGTGCCGCAACGCAAGCGGCAAGTGCGCCGGGAGGGCGGGAACATTGAACGGCCGCGCGCGCAGGGGACAGCCCGGTCGCCCGGAGCGCATGATGGCATGAGCGCGACCGGGGCAGGTTGCGGACATGTTAGGCAAGTGGGCGCGCCGACACGCACAGCCATCAGCCATATGCCAGGCGCACTCGGCTATTCGCCTAGGAACGCTTCGACGCTTATAGCAAGTAACGCATCGCGGGTTATCCCACCAGCTGCAGCACAGAACTCAGCGAGCATGGCTCGCCGGGGGTCACCCGGGAGGCCTGGACCACATCCGCGTTCGAAGCAGTTGGATAGTGCGAGGCTCGGATATAGGAAGCGCTGGATCTGAACATAGCAAACCTCCGACCATGGCGCATGCCGATCGCGGTAAGGGAAGGCGGCATAGCCTCTCCAGGCCCCAGGCGTACATTCAGGGGCCGCTGGAAGAAGGCGGGGAGGATAGGCACCACTCACCGGGACGGGTTTACGGCAGTCCAGAGGCGTTGGCGGAGCGCGCGCACATCAAACAGGCCGCAGCGCTGCTCTCGAAAGCGGCATCTGCGGACAATGTCCTATCGGATACCAGCCCGTCAAGCCACGAGAACGAAATCAAGGTTTCATCTGCGGGAGCAATCGCGCGTTTTCCCACCCATCACGAAGAGAGTTCGTTCGTCGATGTCAGTTGCAACGCGTTTGACGCGCCTATAGGGGGTGTCTGTGCAGCTCTAGTCAACTTCTGCCCAGTGCCGGCGGAACAAGCGACGTCTGACGTCTCCTTCGCCGCCTCTGATCAGACTTACGTGCGTGGTGGATGGACGTACACGGCCATGACGGAGGCTGCACCCCACCCAGACGACTAGCAACATCACCGCAGGCGGCCGATCGTCAAAATGTTCCCGCGTCGCTGTCGAGCCTTCTCGTGTGCAGCTTCCCACGCAGCTCTTCCGTCGTGTGGTTCTTCATGCGGGCGGAGCGTTGGGACTGCGGGCACTGGCGCATGCATATATCAATCACTGCACCGGGATCATCGTGGGCAGTGTTCGGTCTTACCACTGGCAACGAGGGGGTATATGCGATGAACTGTGGATCATCAGAGAGTAAGTTACCGAGCACACTTAGAGTGGGGTGTGTTACTAGCCAGGGTATCAATCGGAGTATGGCGAAGTCACTCGTAGCCGAGCTTTCGCTGCTCTACTCGGTCTTTCTCCATCTTGTGAACCTCCTCTTCCGTCTCTCTAATCGACTGATCCCACGAGACGAACAGCTCGGAAAGCGTGTCGACCTGCGTACATTAGCTCCCGGACCCACAGGCAAAGTATCCGTACTTACATTCGTCGCATAGCGGTCCATAAGGAGTGCTATCCGCCTCTCGAGGTCGGCAGCGGTTTGCACGTCCTCGTCGTGTGCCTTGTGTAGTGCCTCTAGTCGGGGCTGCAGTGCCTCGTAGTCGCCAAGCTTTCCCGCCCCAGTGACGCCCTTGGCCTCCAAGGCGCTGATCTCGCGCAAATCCCTCTCGGCCGCACGAATGTCCGACTCCATCTCGCCCAGGAACGCCTCCAGCTCGCTCGGGGACATGTTTTCGTACGTCGGCGGGTTCAGAGGCAGAGTCCCCGAGAGCGCAAATTGCGGTGTAAGCAAGTGCGCGTACTGCTCGTCTGCATGGAGTTAGCATCGGGGCGCATGTAGAGTTGCTCGCTAGACCCTCACATCGATCTATGAAGCGCTTCAGGCCATCGCTGTTCTGGATGATACTGTCCAGCCGCCGCTGCAGCCCCTCTGCACGCCGCGCGAGCGTGTCCCCGTCCTTGAGCTTCTCGCCCTTTGACCCTGCCTTCGCGGCGTGGTCGAGCGCGTCGTGCTTGGCCCCGAAAAGCAGTGTCTCGAGCCACCTGAGCCGGAGCTCGAGGGACAGCATCGGCGAGATGGCGGGTGGCGCAATGGTGGGGACCTGGATGGCGTCGGTGTCGTCGAGGTCGACATCACTGAAGCTGTGGGGCGCGCCGCTGCCGTTGAGCGGGGGCGGTGAAGACGGCGGGGTCGACGTCGAGAGCAGGCGCTGGCGTTGGACGTCGCCGAGAAAGACGCTGCCGATGGCGGTCATGTCGCGCGCGTAGTCGGGGGCGCGGAAAGGTAGGATTAATCTGGGAGGCGGCGAAGCACGACGGCAACGACGACGAGGGCGGTGGCGGTTAGAGCGGAAGAGGCGCGGGCGACGGCGGGCTCGCGCCGCGGGCGCGCGCGCAACACGGGCGCCTATTTCCGCCACAGGCTGAGGTTCGCACACGCGACGCGCTCTCCTTGCCTCCGACCATTTCGCCCGTCCTTCCAAGTTCCACATACCGCCCCCCCCCGACATGTCGTACGTCCTACATCGCCCGCCGCAGCGCGAGCACATGCACTGACTGCCACCCAGCGACGCGGAGAAGCCCACCGCCACGTCCGAGCCCGCTGCGCCGCCGGCCCTGTCGCTCGAGGACACGATCGAGCACGCCAAACGCGCCTTCGCGCTGAAGAAGTACGAGCAGGCGGTGGAGCACTACGCGTCTGCGCTCGAAATTGCGTGAGTGACACGCCCGCGTCGCGCCGTGTGGGGCAGCGCGTTCTGACACGCCTCCCCGCTGCAGCACAAAGAAGTTCGGCGAGCAGGCGGGTGAGACCGCGGACCTGTACTTTGCGTATGGCAAGGCGCTGCTGGAGAACGCGATTGCACAGAGCGGTGTGCTGGGCAAGCAGGATCCGGACGACGCGCTGGAGGACAGCAACGGTGCGTGTGGCTACCTGCGTGAGTGGCTCGGGGTGGCTCGTTACTTAGCCACGCGCCTTTGTCCCACAGAGGCGGCCAACAGCGGCGCGTTTCTATCGTTCTCTGGTGACGCAGACGACGAACATCCTGGAGAGGACGTTGCCGTCGACTTGTTCGCCGACGCGCGGAAGGCGGCTGCGGAACTGGATGCCGCAGAAGAAGAGGAAGAGGAGGACGAGGATGCCGAGCCGGAAGACGACTTCAACGCTGCATGGGAGGTCCTCGACCTCGCACGCGCCATCTACGAGAAGCAGCAGGACGAGGCCGACGCAATCAAGCTTAAGCTCGCGGACACGTTCATTACGCTCGGAGATGTCTCACTCGAGACCGGTACGTTCCGCTTTATACTTTCCATCTACCCCTTACTGACTCTCAACCCGCAGAGAAATTCGACCAGGCGATCACGGACTACACTGCCGGTCTGGCACTCAAAAACGAGCTCCTCCCGCTCTCCTCCAGGCAGATCGCGGAGGCGCATTACAAGCTCAGCATCGTGCTCGACCTTACCTCCGGCCGCCTCGGCGACTCGATCACGCACGCAGAACGCGCTTTGGACAGCGTTGAGGCGCGTCTCGCGGAGTTGCGCGATGCCCTCAGCGGCCAGGGCCTCGTCAAGCCTGAGGTGAAGGAAGATGTGAAGGGCAAGGGGAAAGCAACGGGCGCGCGGCTGGTGGCCGACGATGCTATCGAGAAGATGACCAAGGGCCAGATGGAGGCTGAGGAGAAGGAACTGCAGGGCCTTCGGGAGGACCTCGCGTTGAAGGTAGGGTGGCCCTATTGCCCCTAGCGAAATACAGCTAACTGTATGCGCAGGTTGACGAGCTGAAGACGTCACCCAACGAGCCTGAGGAATCCGCACCCGCGTTGGTGGCCAAGGAGCTGGATGCCGAGCTCAATGCCGGAGCTGCACCGGCCGCTGCTGCTGCCGCACCGACGGAAGTGCGCGACCTCACCGGCCTGGTGAAGAAGAAAAAGAAGAACCCCGACGCGAACGGGTCCGCGCCGAACGGCTCGGCGAAGCGGAAAGCGGAAGACGACGTCGAGGAGACGCAGTCGGAGAAGAAGGCGAAGCTGGATGAGGCAGCTTCATGACGCTCCCACGCTAGTCCACACACACACGCTCGGCCGCGTGAGCTCGTATCATTTGTATCAATATTCCCTACACTTTAGTTGTTAATACAGTCTTTCCCGCCTTCATGTCACGATCACCAAGGACCCGAGCATGTTCCGATTTTCAGAACGGCACTGCAGACGCGGCGAACTTCCTGTGCTTGTACTGTTTCTTCCCTTCCCCCACGCCAAACTCGCCCACCACATGCCCCCGCGCGTCCTTGCTCCGCATCATATACTTATACGTCACGAGCCCCTCGAGCCCCACGGGCCCACGCGCATGTATGCGCCCGGTGCTGATCCCGACCTCCGTCCCGAACCCGTACCTAAACCCGTCCGCGAAGCGCGTGCTCGCGTTCACGAACGTGCCCGCGGAGTCGACCCCGCGGCAGAACGTCGTCGCCGCGCGCGCGTCCTCCGCGACGATGCAGTCCGTGTGGTGCGACGAGTGCGCGTTGATCCACTGGATGGCCGCGGCGAGCGAGGGGAGCGTCTTCACGGAGAGCGTGAGGCTGAGGTGCTCGGTCGTGTATGCGTCTGCGGGGGCGGGGGAGACGTGCGAAGCGACGTTGGAGGGGGCGGGGGAGAGGGAGTGGAGGATGGCGAGAGAGGGCTCGTCGCAGAGGAGCTTGACGTCTGCTGCGAGGAGGGCTTTGGCGACTTCGGGCCAGATGGTGGAGAGCACGCTCTCATGCAGGATGAGCGTCTCCGCCGCGTTGCACGCCGCGGGGTAGTCCGTCTACCATTGAGTGAGCACAACCGTACTTTGCACTGAGTATGCTGGTGCGTAATTACCTTTGAGTCCACGATGACCCGGACGGCCTTCTGCACGTTCGCCGATGCATCGACGTATACCGAGCACAGGCCGTCGGCGTGGCCCATTACTGGGATGCGCGTGCTGTTCTGGATGTTGCTCACGAGGCTGTTGCTGCCGCGCGGGATGACGAGGTCGATGTAGCGGTCGAGGCCGAGCAGCGCCGACACCTCCGCGCGCGTCTGGATGGCCTGGATATAGGTCGCCGGAATGTCTGTCCGCGAGAGCGCGGTTTGGATCGCCTGGGAGAGGAGCCGGGCGGTCTCGTTGGACTCCTTGCCTCCCTTCAGGATGGCGGCGTTCCCTGGATGGAAACCGACATGAGCGTCCCTACGGTGAAATTCAGAATGTAATGACAGGTACCGACCTGACTTGATAGCAAGTGCGGCGATGTTAACAACGACCTCTGGCCGCGCTTCGAAGATCACCAGGAGGACGCCGATGGGACACGAGACCCGGTACAGTTCGAGGCCATCGTCGATCTCGTTCGCATATGAGACCACTCCAGTAGGATCGGGGAGCTCCGCTACGTCGGTCACTCCCTGTAGCATGGAATCCCACTTATCGCCCTTAGTAAGGTCCAGGCGTTTTAGGAGGGAACTGGACATGCGGCCCGCGTCCACTTCCTTCTGTGCAGCCTGGGAACGATACGAGCGGTCAAGTCAGCAAATGCATTACAGACAGTAGGTGGCCATAGGAACAAGCACCTCGAGATCGGCGCGATTGGCTGCGAGGATGGCATCCTTCGCCGCAGCCAGCTCTTTGCGAATCTCCTGCAGGGCTTTCACCCGCTCGGAGGACGCTATGAGCTGCGACGCCTCAAAAGCGGCTTTCGCAGCCTTCGCGATGGTTACCGCGGGGTTTTCGTCGGCCATGGCGCTTGTTTCAGCTTTTCTGGTATGTCTTTGAGGTTGAAAGTTTAGTTTGCAGCCCGTTATACTACCTACAGCCGGTTGTACAAGGGAAAGAGGTTTCGTCTCTCCAAACTGAGTCGCGCGGCCAATAAAGTTGTCCGATTGACTCGGAGTCGGGCAGGCGGTCCGACCTCCGTTACGCGCTTCGGCGCCCGCGTCGGGAACCCACCGTCTTGCACTCTCCTCCGATGATCCTCATGAACCAGTCTACAGTCCACTCCGCATAGTTGGTCTCATGCCCAGAAACGATTAAGTTCTATGTAATTTTATTATGCGCTGAATGAAGTAAAGTAGGTAGGGAGCTACCGGTGCAATAACAAGGAAACACGTTAACCGCTCTGAGGCTGCGACAGGTACCAACCACGAACCCCGACGCCACCGAGATGGAACTAAAATAGCGGTTGCACTCTCTGGTATGTGTGGTTGTGTGTACCGCTGGCCTGTCACACCATCTCACTCGATGGCTAGGTCATTTCCGAGGAAGGCCTTCATGACCTTGTCCGGCATGTCCCAATGCGCCTGTACCCCGGCGGGGGAAGGTCAGTCATCCACGTTCGCATGCGCCGCTAAACCGCCCACGTCGGCATACTTACAAAATGGTTCGCGCCTCCCACACGAACAAAGATAACGTCTCTCACGGCCTTGCCACCCGCGTCCTTCGTCTCCCGGAGCTCCTCGTCGAGAAGGTGGACGGCCAGCGGTGTTTCCCAGACCGAGCGATCGCACCAGACCACTCTGACCTCAACGAGGCGCCAATCGCTCGTCTCTGTGACGTCGGTACGATCCCGAAGGTAGAATGCGTCATCTTTCAGTACCCCCCATGTCCCGTGCGTCATGCATGCCTCGATTAAGAGGCGGTCGCTCCCGGAGACGTCCATGGGGGGGCCGTACACCGAGTCGCCAATCTGAACCGCAGAGAGGCGCGACATCGTACTCGAGGGTTCCGCCGCTGGGTTTCGTGTCTCCAGCGCGTCCGGACCTAGCTTTGAGAGGTCACCGTGGGTGTAGTACCCCGAGAGCCACTGGTTGTAGCGGGCAAGTAGCTCCGCTGGAGGGATGGAGGGGTCCGTTGCGGGGTTGTAGCAGTTGGACGGGCGCGAGTAACCCAGCAGCACGCATGAAGGATCTACACATGCCATGTTAGCTGACAGATCTTGCTACACAGGGGCACGTCAACCCCAAACGCACGTACCGTACAGGGCGACGCGCCGGACATACACGTCAAGTCTGACGTCGCCTATGGGGAATGAAACGACATTCGCAAGCAGAGCGGTGATCCACACGCAGGCGAGCGACCAGCCGACCAAGACGATACCACCAGAGTTGCTCGTGGCGACCGGGATGCGCTCGCGGCTGACGAAGTCCACGAGGAAATCGTAGACGTCGCGGCCGTGGTCGGCCATGACGTCGGAGGTCTCCTGTGCGACATCGGCGGTTGTTGTGGAGGACGCGAGGCGGGCGAGCTTCGCATTCTCCTTGGGCGTGAGGGGAAACGAGCCAGGGTAGTCGCGACGGTTCACGAGGACTATGCGGATATTGAACTTGCGCGCGTGCGGGAGGAGATTCTTGAAGTTGCCTGCAGGAGTTCACCTTCAGTACAGATGAATCCTGGGACTTCCTTAGTACTTACCGGAATGCCACCCGAGCCCGTGGAGCATAACCAAAGTGGTGTAGTTATCGCTACCACTGGGGGCACCGGTGTCCTCGAAGACCCGCAGCGCGGTGCCGTCGGTAGAGACGTTAGAGAGGGGAAGCTGGGTAGGCATTTCGTGCGATGGTTAGAGTATAGGCACAACGAGCAAGGTAATAAATACATACTGCGCCCTACACATTGCGTTAGTTCGGGAGGGGCTGACATACGTGGAGACGGTGGCACTCAGGGCGGCTCACGGCAGGAGCCCGCCATTGACAGCGTGCCTATCATGCCCTGCGCAAACCTAGATACTGATGGCACATTGGAAACCTTCTGTACGATAGGACGTGGTGGGTAATAGGCGGAAGACTGAGTACTGAGTCGTCGGCGGGCCTGAAGGTGTGGCGGCGGTCTAAGTACTTCGGGAGTTGCCGGAGACCCGTAGTGTTCCCAATCGGGCGCTCACTGCTCTTTCGTGTTGATCCATCGATCGCCGCACTCACTGGAGGCCGCACCTTTTCTCTCCTGCCCACCCTGACTAGTCTGCAGACATGGCTATGCTATCTGGATGCTCCTCCTGAAATCACTGCGTCTCTGCGCCGGCCGCCTGCTTGTCAGTGACCGGGAAAGTGCGACAGACGTAGGAAGGGGATGTCCACACCTGCGCGATCGTACCAAGGACCCTACGAGATGCGTGCGAGGTATGGTCCGGCTATGATTCAAAAGTATCTCTGCGTTAGACTAGAAGTCCGCCCATACGCTATGGGTATTTCTGACATCACGTATGATGTGAGAACGACCCATAGCTCACTGGTGGGCTATATCAAGTAACTTACGTGCAAGCGGTTTGTATTTGAAATCGAGTTCACGTCCCACATTTCACTGCCAAACCATGCGAACACATATATAATCGACGGTTTCGCCGATGCTTCGATAGCCTGAACCCAACTCGATGCAGGTTGACGGCATGGTACGGCGGGACACTTTCACGCCCGCGCGCCAGCGGATTGCACGTCCTGCGGGGCGGGCTAAATTATGGTTGAATCACGATTCAAGGATGTCTACCTACTGGGCTAGAAGTCCGCTGGTACGCTATGGGTTATGTTGGCATGATATGTCAGAATGATCCATAGCTCATCGGTGGTCAGAGCTGGTATGTGAATGACATGCGGCTGAATACTTATCCGGATGGATCGTGTACTGTTGCAGGATGTAGGACGACCTCCTCTTGTCATCACCTCACGCACGCTCCAGATACATATACCCGAGCGATTGCTATGCTGGGCGAATGAATTCCTCTGGAAAGCTCTGCATCTTCACGGCTGCGCTCGCTCGCTAATTCAGGCACGACACACAGAGGAATGAAATGCTTCTATCTGCGCAGTCCACAGCTACGCACTCAAACTACGCGTCTTGAGGGATGAGGTAGGGCTGAAATATGACCCCAGGAGGCTCTCCTGTTGGACTAGCAGTCCACCGGTATGCTATGGGTTGTTCTAGCATGTTGAGTTAGAAGGACCCATAGCTCATCGGTGGTTAGAACTAGTATGCGACTCAAGAAGAACACAGGCCAAGAAGTATGCCAGTGCTGACGAGCGTCTCGACGATCGCTGCGGGCGACGTTCCGGCCGGCTGTAGGATCGGCGGCAGTCTCAGATGATGTAGGGATCAGTATTTGGCTGAGGTTGTCCGGTCGGTCACGCCCAAGGACCCCGCGCTTCCGTTGGGCGAGGTGACGGGCGGGACGCTCGTTCTGCGCGGAGCGTTGATTCGGAGCGTGGTGCGTTACATTCCAGGGCTGTCGCACTCTGACCGCACTGTTTATCCGCAGTCTGTGTGGGACGCGCGCCGCTGGGGGCCGGCTGGGGACGCGTGCGACAACGCCGGATTCAAGCCAGACAAGCAGCAGCTGGGACAGCCGTACCTGGGCTGGGCGGACGTCTGGGACGCTCCGCGGCTGTGGATCATCCTGCTAGCGCTTCAGCCGGACGAAGACCACGACACTGTGGTCGTCGGGCTCATCGTGACTGCGACGTCTGACGACGCGGCGGCAGAGCACGGGAGGAAGGTGTATCGAGGGGTCGGGTACTGCGAGATCGAAGTTGGCGTTATCTAGGATCTAGGGTGGAACGTTAAGAACTTGTAGATATAACCTGGGGTTTCATGTAGAAGATAGACGGACTTTGCAGATATTTCGGCATACGGTCCTGTAGGCATGACGGTACGTCGGGTGTTGCCGGGCATATTGTATGGACGGGCGCCTATTATGTCGCATTGATTCAATCGATTGCCGACTCGACCTCCTCTCGTCTTGCCCTCACGCAGGCTCTGGGTATCTTGGAGACATCGTATGCTGGGTCGACGCACTCCTCGGAAAGCAGCGCACCCTCACGGTCGCGCTCGTTCGCTAATTCCCGGAAGCAATAACGAACCAAGGAATGGGCTACTTCCACACCCGCGCACCCGGACAGCCCATCTCGCGGAATGAGGTATGGCTGAATCACGACCTATAGAGGCTTCTTGTTGGACTAGCAGTTCACCGGTACGCTATGGGTATTTCTGATAGCAGTTATCAGAAGAACCCATAGCTCATCGGTGGTTAGATCTAGGACGTGAATGGCATTCAACTTGATGCCCGGATCGATCGCGTACTGTTGCGGATGCATTGCAGAGTCCATTCTCAAACTGTATGAATAGGAAAACGTAGTCCGCAGTCTCTCCAGCGTACTAGTCCTGTGGACTCAGGTTTGGTGGGCTGACGGGATGGCGGGAATATGGGTATTGATAGCAGTCATAGGCGGCGGTGCAGACAGAGCACCGTCCAGCGTGGAATACGCACTGATGCGTACTCCTCCGCGCTGCACTGTTGTGTCTTGGTGTGTGATCGCCGAAGGCACGGACCAAGGGTTGTTTTGGGACGTGTGCTCCTTGGGGGTTCCTTGGCTCAGAGGGCCTGGGTTTCCGAGTCCGTTGCCGCTTAGTGGGGCAGCCTGCCAATGAGGGACACTAAACCCATTGCTCGACATGGGGCTGATGAGAAGTTGTTGTGCCTCCGATACTCTCTCCGATTCGAGAGGAGGGGGCGGCTCGGACGCCAATGGCGCGCTTTCATAACGCCGAGAAGGTCGATGGCGAGCGTCTCGACGATCATGAGGAGTGTCGTTCTGGCGGTCTGTAGGTTTGACAGGATGCGATTCAGGTATCCGGAGATTTGGTTTGCCCATCGTCGAAGCCCCAGAGGTGGGCGCAGTTGTATCCACGAGAGCGGGGGGGTCGCATTGCTGTGCGAAGATTGGTGCCGCTGGAGAACTCCAATCTGTCCCGGGACAAGTTTCCTGAGGGCGATGCACCCTGTACATATCCTCGGTGGAAGGATACGCCGCGAGCGGCCCGGCAGGGTACGGGGAGGAGTGAGCGCCGAGAGGGCCGGGATTGATTCTATGCATATGCTGTTCTCGTTGGGCGGATGCGCCGCGTCTATCGGCCCCAAAGGACGCAGGCGATGCTGGATGACGAGCCTGAGCGTCGTACTCGATGTACCTCACAGTGGTTTGGCGCGCTGGATGGGGGCGGCGCAGACCCTCAAAGATCTCACCACTGGCGCGGTCCTGGGAGTAGGCTGCGTACGAACGCGCTGTGGATTCCGACTGATGCACGACCGGAGCATACCCTTCCGTATAGGGCCTCGCGACCTGGGTAGGTATGGGCGGGAACGCCGGCGTGAAGTCCGGCACCACGCCGCGATGATCGTAATACCCAAGAGCAGCGGTAGGCGCACCCGAGATGCGAGGCCCAGCCGCGCCGCCGTAGGCCATAGCACCGCCGTGCACGACCTGGATATCGGTATGCTGGGGAGGCATTCTACGAGGAGGCGGAAGGTAGCTGTCGTCTTGATGGACGGGACCGTGTAGCGTATGTGCGTATACGTACGGATGCCCGCCCGCATGATGGTGGCGTGCGCGCCCCTGTCGGATAGCAGATTGAGACATAGTCTGCGGTGGGGGCACGGCCGTCATCGTCGCTTCCGGGGGCGGGAAAGGAAATGGCAGCGGTGACGTATGATTGACGGTCGGGGGACCGCCTGCGCAGGACGCCGCCCCCCGCGCAGCGACTAGCTGAGCAGGAGGCGCATAGTGTGTACCATCGGTGGCGCAGGGGGTCCGACCCATTGATCCGACGGGTATGCCACCGGAAGGGGCTTGAGAGGCCCTCTTGCCCTGCGTCCGAGAGCGCCCGATAGGCCTAGGGAGGTCGGGGATAGACACGTCCCCGATAGGGTGGCGTTCACCAGGCCTTGCTTGCTGGTTGGCGAACACGATCAGATCGTCCGTACGTCGAGGTGGCGCCAAAGAGAAACTCACCTGGGATAGTACTGGCACGTCCGACAAGGGGTGGCGAGGAGGAAGGGTACGCCCGTCGGCGCAGTGGGGTTTCGAGGGAGGCCGAGGATGCCCGGTGGATCTTGCCATGCCCAGCGCGTGTGCTTGAGGTATGGCGGGGGCTGGCCAGTTTGGCGTGCGCTGGACCGCCTTCGGTACGGATGCCGCCCGCGCGGTGGCGGCCGCTTCTGCTTGTCGCGCAATCCGGCGCCGGTCTCTCTTTATCTTAGCCATTTTGTTGTGAATGTGCTGAGGGTTGAGGTCTAATTTGTTGCAGTGGCCCTACATGCCCGGAGACACTCCCGTTGGTCAGCGACGACGCCACTAGTCGGGACAGGGACGACCGAACATACCTTCTCGGCCAAGTGTTGCAAGTTCTTCGCCCACTTGTAGTTGCTCTTCAGAGCAGAATCGGGATATTGAGATCGCATGACGCGAGCAAAAGTCTGCGGTGGGTTGGGCTGCTTGCAGGATGCGGCCATAGTAGGAGGAGTGTCTAATGATGGAGAGGACGGGGGTGAGCGCGTATAGCGGCCTTGTTCTTTTCAACACTTGGCGGAGTTGTACACTGGTTGCGAGAAGCCACGGAAACAGACCAGAGGTGCTCCGAAAATTCCAGCGCCGCAGACTCCGCACGTGTATCAGAACTGGGAGAAGACCCGCTGCATGTCCGACATGTGAACGAGGACAGCCTTGGATGGACGCGGCGGCGGCACAGCAAGTAAGCCCGTTCCGAATATACCCAACAGGGAAGTACGGAGGTGGTGTAGCCTGAGTGTGTACGTCAGGTACCTCCGACATGCGCGACATGCATAGCCCTACCGATTATAGGTTCAGTATGATTATCAGCGTGGGCTGGGGCAGTGATCATGAGAAGTTGTACCCGGAGTTGACTCGAGGTAGCTCTGTCCGGGCACTCGCGCTGCACCGCCGCGAATCCGCCCGCTGGTATACCAGCGAGACATTTCTGTATACCTACCTGTAATGATGATATATATGATGTTTAAATCGCTCTTCAAGTTGCAAGTACTTATGACCTAAAGTACTGCATTGATTGTCAGTCGAGCGCCGGAGAAAGGAGTAAAGAATGGACACCGCAAATCAAGCAGAGTGACTGGTAGGCTTTTGGGACTTCCTGGTAAATGGTCCAAGAGTGTGAACACTTGAGGTTGCACTTGGAGACTCAGGCTGAGACGTGGACTGAGCAGGGACTGAGCGGTCGAGCGGCAACTTGTAGCTGAGATCTGAGATCTGAGAGCTCGGGAGTTGCCGCCGCCGCGGTGAGGGCTTCAAACGGTTCTCCGAGTCTTCGCGATTGTCAACTCCTACCTATCGTCGTCGATCGTCTCTTCCTCAGTCACCAGGGCACTAGGGCTACCCAGTCAAGCATCCGTTTATTACGGTTCGGCTCTCTGGCTCACGTCGCAACATCACTGCTGCACAGGCCCGCATCCATCCATGCCGCTCGACGATCGGTATACGAGTTGGTAACGGGTTTAGCCATGTACCCAAGAAGGTCTATCGACAAGGTGCGAAAAGGTATGAATATAGATATGGAACGAGCGAATCGGACTGGATAGGGCCCGCCGGTGCGCTATGGGTTGATCTTAAGACTGGTTCTTCAGATCGATTCATAGCTGGTCGATGGCTGCATCTGGATGTGAATGCTGCAGTTGCTGTATCGGAGCGACCCTGGTTTCGTATCTCCCTTCCAGGCATTTTCATGCGCGGATAGAAAGCGATGGACATGATGAAGCTGTATTGTCGCAGTCTTGTAATCTGGGGGAGGGGGCATAGTATCTATCAGGAGAAGGGCGAAATATGGGTTGAATGACTGGTGTCGGGGGAGTGGGATATTGCGCCATCGAGCGCGGAGTATGTGCTGGTATGCGCACTTCTCTCTGTGGGCATGCCCGCATATGCGGCGTTCCATTCGTTATCATAGGACGTGTCTGGCCAGTGATGAGCCTGCTGTAAGCTCGAGCCGAACCATGGGGCACTGTCATCGCCCATAGAGCCTGGAGTGCAGTATCCCGTGCTCAATCCCCGGCTGGCGAGGGGATGGGTTTCAGGGGACTGGACCTCGCCCTCGAGGGTTACGAACGTCTCGAGGCCCGAACACGGGAGCGCGAATTGACCGCTGTCCGGCGATGGCCAAGACACTTGACGTGTGCCTCGGTTGCCCGCATAAGCAACCTCCAGGATTATAGCAGGATCGAGAGTTTGTTGCGTCGGCGTGGGGGTTGGTGCTCGTAAGCCACCTCTCAGGCAGTCTGATTCTGTGAACGCGGTTGTACCGGTGATGGGCAGGGAGAGGGAGAAGTTGTGCCGGTAATCCATCTGCGGCTCCGCGGGCGGTAGCATATTTACGTCGGTCTCGAGTGAGAGGCGGGGATTATAGAAACATTCGGGTGGGGAAGGTCCAGACGCGGAGCCCTGAGTGTGAGGAAAGTAGTTAGCAACCGGGAGGGGGAGATGTGCCGGGTCGGAGTCGATCCATTGCAGCTGCACGGGGCGCCGCGGTATCGGAGCGTGGATGATGTGTGCATTCTCGCTGGTCGACTGATCCCGAAGCGGAGCCTGCGTGTCCGGGTGCACGCCGTAGCCGTAGTGTGGGGGCAACGTATAGTGCACTGCGCGCGGTTCTCCTGCATAGCTAGTGAGGGAATCCCGGCGTACTTCAGGCGCGCACTCCGCTGTACATTCCTCTCCGACATGGACGGGGGCGTGCCGCCACGCGCCATAGGTTTGCGCCGCGCCATTGTAGCCGTAGGCAGCTCCGGGACCCGCCGTAGGTGCAACGTGGGCGTGACGGCTAGTTGCTTCGCCCTCCGGGGTCGTTCCCCTGCGCATCGCCTTGGTGGCGAGCTCTCCCAAAAGCGTGTCGCGGGGCGGCTGAGATGATTCTTGCGCTGCGTGGGAGGGGTCGTGTGGTAGACAGGCGCGTCTTTGCGAATGCCCACCTGCGCGGCGGTGGCCACTAGGTTTATGCGTGCGGCCGCCTGTAAACGCGTGCGGCCACTCAGGATTGCCGTTTGGTTTCGAGCCGCCCACTTGCGCAGAGTCCTCATAGGTAGAGCGCGGCTCGGTTGCGCCAGAGGGTGGGGCGTGATTCCCCGGGTTACGCTCGGGATACGACGAGAGGGCATCGGAGCTGTCTTGAGCCCCGGAAGAGGTAGGCGATGGCGTGGGGTGGGGAGGCGCATGAACGGGGTCGCGAGGGCGTAACGTGCGGTGATACGGGTGGCTGGTCTCGCGGTGGCGATGAGTCGGATGGGTCCTTTGAGCTCCCGTAGACGTTGATGGAGCATCAGGTCCTCGAGCCGAAGGTGTGTTCGAGGTCGTGGCGGGGTTCTGAGACGCTACTGGATGGAGGAGCACAGCTCCGGGGCGTTCTTCGGGGTGTGGCGCTATCGGGAGGTTGCGACGGTGTGCATAGGCCAGAGCGCCGCGTCGAACGCTGCTAACGACGCGCGGGGGTGAAGGAACGGTGGTGGGGATAGTGGTCTGGCCGCCGATGGTTGAGCCCTGGGGAACAGCGGCATTGTCTTGCATAGGGTGTGGGGTTGCATTGGGAGCGAGCGAGATCCGAACGGGGGAGATGGTATATCCTCGAGCCTAGGGTGCCATGCCAATCCAATCAGTATCACTTGCTAGGCTGCAGCGTGAGACTTGGGCTTACCTGTGGTGGCGCAGGTGCGCTCATGCTCTCGCCGTCGGGAGGTCGCGGTGGCGTATGCGATGGTTGGCACTCAAGACCCCGGGTTTTGCGACTAGGAGGGTACGGGAATAGCTCGTGCGGTGAATTGGTTGGGGTAGCTGATGACGGCAAGTTCCTAGAGTCTTTGTGGGATGGTGGCGTCGTCTCGGGAACATCGGTTGCGGCTGGAATCGAGCGCATATGTGACGTCGCCAGCCCTGCCGAAACCTGCAAGCCCCGGGAAGAGTTAGCGACGTGCGAGAGTTTGAACGAGTCAATCCGGCGTACTATGTCGTCGAGGGCTTGCACTCCCGTCTGCGGCGTCCTGTGATGGTATTCACTCGCCGGGGTGGTATACAGACAGAAGCACGTATCCTCAGACATACTGTGAGGTACGGTCTTATGATGGGACGAGTCGGGGCCTTAGGAATGCTGGCTAGAGCGCAGGACGGTGGTGGGTGCAGCGCGGCGAGCCTTTGTCGAGGAGGTCGTTGATGTTGGGGGCATGGAGGCGCACAGCCGATGGCCTTGTCCACTTCGACCGCTGGCTGAGCGGAGATGAATCGCAATGGAAAGAAGACACTGCCTCGCGTGCATGCTCCGAAGATTCGGGCACCACTGCCCCCTCAATTTGCACCAGTACCAGAAGACGAGCCGACGTTCTGGATGCGTAGGCTGGACAAGATGTGACAAGGCAGTGAGCTGCCTGCACGAGCTCGTTCCGAATATACGCGAAACGGAAGTGCGGGGGCTATAGCAGAGGAACATGCGGTTGCCACCCTCGATATCTGCCAAAGGGAAACACGAGCTGCGATGCGACTCTCGACCTCGTAGCGTAGGTTGGGAGAGGTCACTCACAGAATGTACAGCGCGCGGAAGTCTCGGCTCGGGGGGCCTCACTTTTGCACGCCGAGATGTTCGGAGATCACCTCTGGAGCGGGGAACTTGTTCCTAAAGTAACCGCTCAGTTCGTCCTTACAAGACGCGATGGTAAGTGGGATCTGACTCACGCGGCTGTGGCCCGACACCTATGTCAGCGGATACTATCGTCGGAAGGCAAGAATTGTGCTCCGAGCAGGCACGGTTTTCTCCCATGGATCGTGCGACGCAACGGCTCTACATACGTGGAACCATATTGCTGTGCAAACATGCACGTACCGCGAGGCAGAACGATACCCACCGAAGCTCGTGGCGATGCTGCTGGAGGTCGGATGGGTCACCGTTTAGTTCGAGAAGCACTCCGGCGTGCCATCAAGGGTGTATGAGTGTGTAATCCATGACTCCGCTCTATGGGGAATGATACACGCTGTACCAGAAATCGCCAATAACTCGACGGGGATGCGCAAGACGGTGGCGGCGCGCGGTCATGAGAGAAGGAAGGTTTTCCCCTTTTGGGCTGACGGTTCGGCGATTGACACGGGCGCTTCCCCGCTCTGCTCTCGTCCTTAACGTCAACGCTCAACGCACTCCCTGTCTCTCCATCGTCTTTGGGCACTGCTGCAATCAAACACTCCTGCTTGCTTCTGGGTGGTCTAGCATCTCGTCCGGATGAGGAACTCATGGTAGAATGACAACGTTGCGGGTGCTCAAGGTAGCGAGATTGCCAGACTTCGTACATTTGCACCGGCCCTTCGAGATTCGTTCGACTGCCGACTATGTCTGTTCTGGATGCTCTCGGATGGTTATAACAGCTTTTCTCTAAACCTCCGGGGTCAGAATACGAGCGGGGATATAGCAGGGGACCCAGAAAACCTGACTGACGCAAGGTGAGTAGTTCGCAGTATTCCATGGTCGTTGGACCACTTGCACCTACCCCCTGAGTCTGTATCCTCGGCGCTCGGCATGGTAACGACTTCAGGTGGGGCAGTATTCGCGTGCTGTGGATAAAGTTAACAACTAGGCCATGTTAGCCTTGCTCATAGCCTATGGTCGCCGAGCCTGAACAGCACATGCTCGAGCATTCACCCCCTCGATGCCATGCTTCCTCTAGTATCATCAGATGCGGATGATCCAAGCACGTCTTTTAGCATGAGCCTCGCCTCTTAGTAGTCGCCGAAGGCTTTTTATATAGAAATGTGAGCGAGTTCGCAAATCAGACATAACCGGGCCCCCGTTCGTGTCTAATGGGTCTGTTTGTCGAGTACTCTCGATGGACAGACTCGTTGCTCAAAGCATACTCGTGATCGGGCTTCCTGCAAATCGCCCTTGCGTAGTTTGCAGCAATTAACCCCCTCCGTAAGATCCGCGAGAGAGCTGGAGTCACCGAAGCACGATTCTTCGGCTCACAAAAAGAGCCTACTGTTCGAAGACAGGATATTATGCGCTTGTAACTGCGTTTTTCGCAGTGTCGAGCATGGGTACGGGGAAACGGCGGAGAAGGCCGTAGTAAGTCGCCTTGACCCTTCATTCTCGGGGGAGGTTAAAACGGACGATGTGCTGAGAACGGCCTTTACGATAAGTCTGCCATGCAAAGCAGATTGTCTGGCCGCGGCCGTACACTACAGAGCCCCTCGCAATCGCCGTTCGAGAGTGGGTGCCCATGTTCGTGCCATGACTGCGGCGTACGAGGTGGTCGTACCGCTTTGCCGAGAGCCTAACGATGTCCTCCGGGATGGAAACTTGGTCTGACTCTGTGTCGCCGAAGGCGAAGCTATCGTTACTGTACAGGCGAACGCTCCATCCAGGAGCCCAAGTGATCTAAACTTGTTTAATCACGCATAGGTGAGAAACAGTGACGACGGATATAGCGTGATTCCCCAAAACTTGGTATGTAGAGATAGGTCAATACAACTATCTACGTTGTAGCGAGGGTGGATACCGCGCGCGAGGTGCCATGGTCGTACGGCTGGGGTCACGGCGTGCGCTCGGAGACCGCTGTTAACTCGCATCCTCCCGCCGGGCGGCGCTACGACCTCGCGTCGTTGAAGCGGACTTCTCGGTCAAATCTGCTCAATCGCGATCCGTCCGTGCAGCATTCGTGCCGCTACAATCTGCTCCAACGCTGCGTTTTCATTGACCATTGCAAGCTATTGCACCCGTGAGTATCCGGCAGTTCGGGACGGTTTTGATTCTGAATGAGGAAGGTAGGCAGCCCGGCATCGATCAGTACATCGCGGCGGCGCTCGACACGCTTGATATTTCGACCACCTCCATCCTATACGCGTTTGGACACTCTTCGAAAAGCTGCGAAGATTCAACGGGAGACACCGGCTAGGCGAACTGAGGTCGACTGATGATGGGTGAGCCTGCAACACTACGAATCTACTCCTTGCAACAGCGCCGCCGGACAGGGTGGTATCCGTGAGCTATGGGTAGAATCAACGTTGTTGCAATGTTGGCCTTACTCATAGCTCACGGTTAACGGACTTCAAGGGCGCGTACCCCGTTATAACTCTGCAGCATAGACACGGATCTGTGTTCAGTACCCTCATCTCATTGCGGGCGGGTAGTGGATATAACATCGATTGAATAGGCCTAGCTAAGAACATGCGTAGTCGGTATGAGTGCTGCCAGACAGCTACTACGTTCGGGTCTACATCCGAGGACGCTTTGGATAGGGAATATGGGTAGAACAACATAGTTGCTGAGGAATGGTATCGTCTCGGGAGTATGCGTCCTTCTGAGTGCGTGCCATCTCAGAGGCGATCTGTTTGTATTCCGTATTGCCCAGAGGGCTCGGTACTGAACAGGCGGAGAGCGGACCGCCGGCAGGTGCGCGATACGTCAAGCTGGTACTTGAGCCAGAAGGCTTCCATGCTTCCGCGTAGTCGGAGATGCCAGCCGGGTGTTCCAAAATTTGCGGTAGGAATAAGGAGGACGCGTTTGCGTAGTGTAGATAACGGTCTCCCGTAGTTACTCCAGGTCGCGAGGAGTGCTCGATCGCAGCGAAGACGCCAGTGTCGCCTCTAGTGGCCAGGTCTTGCGGAAAGGAGGTATCGTAGATGTTGTCGGCGGATACCAGGATCGACGAGTCGCGCCGGACGTGATTCTTAGTACCCGTACTCTGCGTGGGCACTTCCGATAGCTGGGATGCCCCAGCCTCGTGCGCTCCAGCGTGGTGCTGGTCCGCAGGAAGGGCAACGAGGGTTCGCTCGGGAACGCCCATGCCATATCCGTAGTAGACTTCCGAGTTGACTGCGAGCAGGGGCGGTGGTGCAGCTGTTGTGACGTGAGTGTCCTCGCTACAACGCGCCACGACGTTGTCGACGTCGGCCTCGTATAGAAAGGTGTTGCCGAAGAGTTGCTGTGCACGATGGGTAGATCGCGGGGGTAGGTTCATACCGTCGTAGTCGTAGTCGGAGTAGCCAGAAGGCAGACACAATCCATAATCTTCGTGGTGGCGGGCGACGATATCCTGGTCCACGACGGCGAACGGGGCGCACAGATCAGGTGATACTACCGCAGTCTGCGGATGTAACAGCGCAGGATTCAGCGGCGAAGCCGGGAAGTTCGCATGCGAAGGCATCTCGACCATCCGCGGGACGTGTTGGTCGGTCGCAGGCGTCGGGAAGCCAAAGAGAGAAGCAGTAGCGTAGGGGTCGCGAGGGGAGGGAAGCCATCCGTCCTCCATCTCACTGCTGTGGTCAGAGCGTGATGAGACTGGGATGAAGTGTTGAACAGGAGAACTGTATCCAAAGGGCCCGCGAGAGAAGCCATGCAGTAGGCCGGGGTCCGGGGGCGCGTCGCCATCCTGCGCGCCGCGCAAGTCAGCGTCGGTTGACTCGCGGTCGTAGTCGAGCTCACCGAAAAGTGCTGCGCGGAGGAACATGAGCGATCAGCATCAGGGGCAGACCGCTTCGACTGCGGAGACCGCTTCGACTGCGAAGACCGCTTCGACCTCGACGTGCCGCCACTCCAAGCGGCGCCGGCCACAGGCGTGCGCCCAGTCACCTGGGTTTTGGGGGATACGGTGGTGGTGGATTTTATCTTCTTCTGACGCTGTGACGCCACCTTCGGCTCCTGCAGTACCTTGTCGCTGATCTGTTGCTAGGACGCGGCCAACAGGTTGGGCGTAAGTTCGCATGCGGCAGCGGAATGCCGGGACTCACCACTAGTGGTGGCGTAACCTCAACACTCTGGCCGGGGGATGGTCCGGGTGGATATAGACCCTCGAGTCTCCGGATAGGATGAGGTTCGTCCTTTCGACAAGCTTCTGGCGGCTGAGACGGAGGAAGTGGTATAGCGGGGGTGCTCGGCCAGACCGAAGGGTCAATCTCAACTCGGGGGGCGACCGTCGGATGGGGTGCCACCTTCATATGCATCACATACAGCGTACTACCGGGGTTCTATATCAGCACGACACGGTGAGCGAAACCAACCTTGACAACGTCGAAATAACGCCACGGTACCTGCTGGATGAGCGCCCGCAGGATCTTGTGCGGATGTCGGTTTGAATGGTCGCTTCGCGCATTGGCATACTGGGCCCCATGATTGTCCTGCGTATCCGGTGAGGCCTGCGAAGTCACGAACTCTAGAGACTCGGGATGCGGGGATCGGGAAGCAGACTTTCGCCGCGCCATGACGCCGAGGAATGGGAAGGGGAGTATTCGGGCGGGGAGACACGGGCGCGCATAAGACGTGCCTTGTACTTTTCAACCTTCCGGCGGAGTTGTATCCTGACGGCGAGAAGCCACAGCATCGAGCGCATGCTCTGCCCGAGTATTCGCACGCCGCGCTCTCCGCACCTGCATCAGAGCTAGAAGCAACACCGGAGTTCGAGGTCCTGGCGTGTGAGTCGCCGCGCTGAGATGTGACGGGGAAAGGCACGATACCGTGGCGCGTTCCGAGTATACGCAGAAGGGCAGCCTGGGAGCTGTGGCGGCCGAACATGCGGCCCGTTTCGTTACGTCGCGACCGCATCGCCTCGAGATATGGGGAGAGAATTACGAGCACAAGCGCTCTCCTGGACGCATACAGCAGGGCAGATGTCACAGAACGCGCTGCGCATGGACGCCACGAAGGCCTCGAGGCGCAACTCTTGTCAAAACGGTGAGCTCGGCATCTATCGAACAGGGACTTGTTCCCAGAGGGGCTGTTCAGTGAATTTGTCCCAAAAAGCGATGGCTGGGAGCTGTGCGGAACTGGCTTACCGCTACTACTGGATATATCGGCCACTCTTAGCATAGCGACACTTGTCAGGCGGGCTGACATCCATCATATCACACCACTCCAGTACCAATGCCCCCGAACGGAAGCGTTGAGTGGATTTGTACAGAAGTACTTGGAGCGGTTCATCCCGGCGAGCATAGCATATTGCTGTGCAACCACGCACCTTCCGCGCGGTCCAGGGGGGTCTGTGGCGATGTGTGAGCAGCTGGCTGGAGGTCGTGTAGAGCTAGACTATAAGCGAGAAGCACTCAAAGTCACCGCGAGCCGTGTTCTGACAAGAGCTCAGGACTTGTTCTCCGGCGTAGCGCGGAGACGGACCGCCCCGCGAATGTCGTGCGCGACGGTGGAGGCGGGTGTAACAAGGACGAGTCCTCTTTAGGATGGGCTCGGTAGCAGTTGACGCGGGCGCCAATGTCATCCTGTGCCTGACTTCGTCCTACGAACATCGTGTGTGCGTTCCCGTGGACGGTGTGGTAGAGGCAGAAATGCCATGCATACGGAGAACAGAAGGCTTGCGGATGGAGGGTTGTGGTGTGATTAGTCGTTCTCGATCGGAGTTGAATATCCTGAACCGGCAGGGGATCTCGATCTAAGACAGGCGCCTAAATATCCTACCCAGCTCTATCGGGTCTCGGCGCCTTTGTCGAGAAGTTTGCCTCTCGAGCTTGATCCTCGCCGTGTGCCTCGAGCACTCCTCTGCTAAACGTCGCTAGATGCGAGGACACCAACTCCTTCAGTGATAGTAGTAAATCGCCAGTAACAGCGGTGAGACGATCAAGCTGCCCGATTCGGAGTGAATGAGTGACGTCCGCAAGACGGGCGTCTGATCGCGATCCTTCTCGACATTGCCCACTCACAACTCTCATGCACATTGCAGATCTCCTTGTGCGCCCCTCCGATTTCTCTCACTTTCTGGTCAACCATGGCCAATGATTTACCGGTCCCCATGCACCTATGTACACCTCTTTACAAGTAGGATCTCCCTGGCGCGTGGACGCCCTTGCTCATTTCTCTTTCGGATGCCGGGGGATGCTCTTCAGACGATCAAATCTCATCTATTGCCTTCTAAATGAGGGCAGATACAACGGGAGACGCCATATCTGAAGGAGAAAGGTTAGCCAATCAATGGTAAGCTCAGTTGTATGCCAAACCCTGTACGATACCGCCGTATCTGACCCTACACATTGACCTACACAGTACAACCACTTCCTCGCGACAGCACTACAAGGCGAGCTCGTGGCTGTGAGCTATGGGTGAAATTAGCCAGTTCTATAGCCAGTCTTACCCATAGCGCACAATCACCTGGTCCGAAGAACGTATAGCTCCCACACCGTCGATTCCGAAGCACGAGCTCTTCAATGCATTGATCGAATTGCTTCTCTAGAGCCTCGATACATTCAATCATCTCTATCCCAGACAGCTCTGGATGCCTTTCGGGGAACCGTACGAGTTCAACAGGAGACCCGAAGTTTTCAAGCCGGACGAGGTCGATTTCAGATGAGTGAGCTTCGCTATTCGCAGTAGCCCGGACTAATCCAGAACCTAAGCTCGATGTGCCGACCTTTTCAGCAGGCTCTCACGCTAGCACTAGAGGGCGGGGCGGCACCCGTGAGCTATGTGTAGGATTGATTCACGGTATCAATCCTACTCATAGCCTGCGATTACCGAGTCTGAAGAACACGTACCCGGCAGGCACCTCAGGCAGATCTCCTCGCGCACCCCCCGGATTCAACTCAAATCTCTGGCAGACTATCGTCGACGTTGACATTACTCCAGTCATTATGCCCTTCCGCACGCGCCGCTCTAGAAGGGGGATTTCCCTGGTGCGCAGACGCCCTTGCTCATGTCTCTTCCGGAAGCTGATGGATGCTCTTCAGAGGATCAAATCTTGTTCACTTCTTCGAAACGAGGGGAGACACAACGGGGAGCACCGGTTATGAAGGAGCAAGGCTAGCCGATCAATCGTAAGTTCGATTATTCGCCAAACACTGTATGGTATCGCCATATCTGACCCCTACGGATTGCGGCTGGCATGCGCAGTACGGTCACTCTTTCGTGGCAGCAGTGAAGGGCGAGCCCGTGGCCGTGAGCTATGGGTAAAACCGATGAATTCATCGTCGGCTTTACTCATAGCGCACAGTCACCTGGTCTGAAGAACGCGTAACCAGCGCATTGTCCCACCCTGTGAGATCGTGACACAGACCAAGTCTGAATTCTGCAATCGCGGCGTGGATATCCAGTAGACAATACATCAATTTATAAATCTTTGAGACAGAAAGCGCGTGGCCGTTCACAGTACCATATGGTTTGGGTCTACGTACGGGGATCCTTTGGATTGGGAATATGGGTAAGACAGATGAATTCAGGAGACACCGCACCGTCAAAGGAGTGGTATGTGCTCCTCTGAACGCATGGCGGCTCATGGTACGTGTGTTCGTGTTCTGCGCCACCACGGCAGAGCTTGTTTCCCGGAGAACCGGGCAAGGTACCGATGGAGAGCAGACTACTACCGTGCTCAAGAGCTGGGCGAGCGTTCGGAGGGGTGTATGCCGCCGCGTCGTCGGGGATGCGTGGGGGATGTTGGGTAAAGTCCGGCGAACGAAGAGAGAACACAGGGATAGGATACGGATAGAGCTGCTCCGCAACTTGAACGTATCGAGGTTGCACCGGATGCTGAAATGCGAAGGGGCTTACGTTGCCGGCAGAGGTTTTCCCCTGCACAAAGGCGTCCCTGAGGGTGCCGTCGATGGGAGCGTGATGCTGTGAGTTTTGCGGGGTGTCACCCTCAGAGCGCGCACTCCACGCGGGCAGTCCCATGGAGCCGGCGTCCATGTAGTAACCGGTTGCACGAGCTGGAGGCCAATCCGAGTCAGCCGTACTGTGGGCGAGCGGGGGCGCGGGAACGCTCGAGGCGTATTCGTAGGAGGCGCTTTCTGCGGCCGAGAACGATCCTACGGCGACGGTGGCGTGAGGGTCCTCATACTCGTATGATCGCGCATCGAAGTCGTTGACCCCGGCATCATACAGAAAGCCGTCCCCCGGAACGTGCTGCAGGGACCAAGGGGACCGGGCTATCCCGAGGTATCCAGAACCGAAGTTGTAAGAAGGCGGATATGTCTCATAGCCTATCTGGTGGGAGGCTGCAGTACCATGGGCGACCTCGGCGATGACAGGGGCCGTCAGAGAATGCGAGGGTACCATGATTTGGGAACGCGGAACGGCCTCGTTCAACGCTTCCATGGCCGGGATCGAAGGTGGCGGCGTCTCGACGATCCGTGGGGCGTGCTGGTCGACAGACCTTGGAGAAGAAGCTAGGAGCCAATCGAGAGGACGGGAAGGATAGCGAGGAATAGGAGCAACACATCTAAGTGGGTTCTGCAACTGTCTACCCTCATCTTCTGAGCTTGAGGGGACGGCGCACGAGCCTGATGTGAAATGGCAGGGACTCGGAGTGGGGGGCAGGGAGGGCAAGCCATGCACTGGCAAGGGGTATTCAACTACCACGTCGCGCGACTATATACGCGCCACATAAGTCTACGTCACTCGGCAGGGACCTAACTTCAACTCACCGTATGCTGCGGGAGAAGGTGATCAGAAACAGAACCGGAACGCTTCGGGTACGCTCCGCCCAGGGAACGTGAAGCGTGGCCCTCGAGAGCGGCGCGCGCCAACGCCTGGCGCGTCAGACCAGTCGTCTGGTTGACAAGTGTGACGTTCGCGGTGGACCGTGTCTTCCTTCCACGAGACGACGTAGCCTTTGCCTCTTGGGGTACCCCTGCGATAAGAGTCTGACGTGTAAAGGCGATCAGAACCCCCCAAAGCTCACGTCGCGGCAGGGAAAATTCCCAGACTTACATATGGTGGCGTATGAGCCCCGACGCTCTGGCCAGGTGACCCATCCATATCTATATTCTCGGACTCTTGAGCGTGATGAGCCTGGGACTGGTGGCCTTCTGCACACGGAAAAAGCGGATTTGGTGGAAGCCGTAGGTCGGGAGCTCCCGGCCAGACTGAGCGGTCGATCTCAGCCTGGGGTGCTATAGGCGTGTGGGGCACCACGGTGGCGGGGCGCTCGACGCTCATACGCATCACTGTCATCCTCTTGCGGGAGCTCTGAACATCGCACAACATAGTGAGCGAGCGCGCACTTCGCGCTTCACTACATCGCTACCACACCTTATCCATAATTTCTCTGAACGCCTGGCGTTGCTTCTTCTCCACAGACCTGCTTTTCGCGTCGGTGAACGGGTCTTCTAGGTTTTGTTGCATGCCTTCGGCGGGCTCGGCGCGTTGACAGGAACTGGCGAAAGCGGAGATGTCGGGGTAGACCGTTGCAGCACTATCAGGTGAGCGAGTAGAGAGGAGGGCGCCCAACAAAAAGCCTGGCACTTTTCAACCTTTCCGGCGGAGCTGTGACTGCACCTTGACAGCGAGAAGCCACAGCATCAAACGCATGCCCTGCCCGAGTATTCGCACGCGGCGCTCTCCGCACCTGCATCAGAGCCAGAAGCTTCACCTGAGTTCGAAGTCCCGGCGTGTGAGCCGCCGTGGTGAGATGTGACGGGACAGGGCACGATACACTGGCTTGTTCCGCGTATACGCGGAAGGGCAGTGCGGGGGATGTGGCGACCGAACATGGAGCTCGTTTTCTTACGCCGCGGCCGTGGTGCCCCGCCATATATGGAGAGATTCACGCGCACACGCGTTATTCCGGACGAATGCAGCCAGGCGAATGTCATCGAACGCGCTGCGCACGAAGGCCGTGAAGGCCTCGAGGCGCGACTCTTGTTAAATCGGCGTCTTCGGCATCTATAGAACAGGGACTTGTTCCCAGGGGGGCTGTTCAGTGCACTTGTCCCGAAAGCGACGGCCATGAGCTGGGCGGAATTGACTCACCGCTACTACTGGGTATATCGACCCCTCTTCGGATGGCGACATCTGTGACATGGGCCTACACCCTTCTCATCATACAACTCCGCCCCCGATGCCCTCGAGCGGAAGCGTTGAGTGGGATTCCAGAGCGCTACTTTGTCTAGACCATCCCGTCGAGCATGTAATATTGCTGTGCGCCCACGCATCTTCGGCGCGGCACAGGGTGTCTGTGGCGATGATTGAGCGGCAGGCTGGAGGTCCAGTAGGGCTGAATTCTGCGCGAGAAGGGGTCAAAGACACCGCAGGCCGTGTTTCTGACAAGAACCCAGAGTATGTTTACCGGCGCAGCGCGAAGACGGACCGCCCCGCGGATGTTGTGCGCGAAGGTGGCGGCAGTGTACAACAAGGACATCCGAACAAGGAACGGTTCGGTGGCAGTTGTCGCGGGCGCCAATGCCGAAATTGGACTTGCGAACATTCCGACGGCGCGCGCGTACGCGACGACGCGTGTACGGTGCGCCGGGCGCGGCAGACTCCAGAGGCATGAGTCGAAGTGTACAATTGCGCCGGGTATCCTCTCTACCACAAGAGATGTCGAAACCGTGTCATGTATCGTAGCGTACCGGAGCAGGACCGCAGCTAGCGCTCACCAGTAACCTCTCCCCTCGTTCCCATCCCCTTCCCGCCCTCCACGCCTGGGCCCTCCACCAGCCCGCCCAATAGGATGTCCGTGTCGACGTATCGAAAGCGAAAGCATGTGCGTCGTGAAAAGAAGAAAGGAGCGCAGAAAGCGTGAGGCTACACGAGAAGGAGAGGCGGGGGACCAGGGCCCGTAGCGGGTCGTGGATCGCGAATAAGTACGAGAAAGCAAGGAGCGAAGGGCGATGGTGATGAGAAGGGAGAGCAGCGAGCAGGAGAGAGATCAGATGAGCGACGCCGTGCCGCCCTGCTGCTGTTGCTGCTGCTGCTGGTTCTGGTTCTGGCCGAAGCTCCCGCCGAAGCCGAACGAGCCGCCACCAAATGACGGCGCGCCCGTGGCGTTCGCGTTGAGGCCGAACGGCGACGGCGAGGAGCCCGCGCCCAATCCGCCGCCGCCTGCGCCGAACGAGGGAGTTGACGTCGAGCCTAGCAGCGAGCCCGACGTTGCGCCACCAAACGCGCCACCAATGGGGTTCCCCGTCGTCGAGAACATCGACGCACGGAAGGGATTCGCCTGGGGCCCGGTGCCCGTCGCCTGCGGGCGCAGGCCAACACCTAATGACGACGTTCCTAGCCCTGTTGGCTGCCCCGAGAGGCCAGGGAAGCCCGTGGGTTGCGAGCCGAGAGCCGAGCCGGGGTTCGAAGCAGGAGGCGACGTCGCGGGGCTAGAGGGGTTGGAGGGGATGGGCGGCAGCGACTCGAGGAGCGCAGCGCCGAACGAGGACGACGGCTTGAACGCCTTGAGGCCGCTGAAGCCGGTCGTCTGCGGGCGCAGCGGCGCGGCGCCGGCGGGGGAGACGGAGATGGAGGGCGCGGTGGAGTTCGTGAGCGACGTCGCGCCCGTGGGCTGCGAGGAGAGCGAGGAGAAAAGAGAGTCGGAGAACGTCGAGCCCGAGGTGGTGCTCGACGTCGGCTGGGCGGTGAGCGGGGAAGCGAAGGAGGAGCCCAGCTGGGAGGAGGCCGGTTTCGAGTCGTTGTTCGAGAAGGAGAAGGAGGAGGCGACGCTCGCCATGATGGAGCTGTTCGTCCCCGCGCCGTTCGCGCTCGGCTGCGCCCCAGGACTACTCGACCCGAAGTTGCCGAACGCGGACGAGGAGAAGGCACCCGTCTGCATTGGTTGCTGCTGTTGCTGCTGCTGGCCCTGCTGGCCCTGCTGGCTGTTCTGGCTACCATACCCCATAGCGAGATCCAAGAGCGTAGGCTGCTTGGGGATAGGCGGAACAGGTGGCGCAGGCTCGACCGGCTGCCCAAACGGATTTCGAGAACCAGTCTGGTGCGTCTTCACAGGTTGCGCCGCCGGCGGGCCCGACGAGCCAGACGAGAACGACGGCGCGGGCCCGGTGAGTGGCGCCGTCGCCGAGCGCTGCGGGACCGGGCCAGACGATGATCCTGCCGTGGATGGCGGCTGAGCGAACGGCTGCGCGATCGTCGGCCCACCCTGCTGGTTCGGTGACGCGCCGGGCATGCCCGTGAACTGGTTGGAGAAGGGGAACGACGGCTGGCCGGTCGGTTGTGGGGCCTGCTGCTGTTGGCCCATACCCGTCGGCTGGAACTGGGTAAAGTTCGGGAAGGGGTTCGACGACGACTGCTGCTGCTGTGGCGGTGCCTGTTGTTGTTGAGGCTGCTGCTGCGGTGGTGGTGCCCGCTGGTTCTGCACGGGGAACGGGTTGTTGCTCTGCGGCGCGCTCATGTTCTGGCCAAACGACGGCATGCCCGTCGTCTGCGGGAAGAGTGTGCTCTGCCGGAACGGGTTCGCGCCTGTCATCTGCGGCTGCAGGAAGCCCGTCTGCTGGGGCGCGAGGAATGGCTGAAACTGTTGCCCGGGCTGTTGCGCGGACTGCATCCCGAACGGGTTCGTCGCGCCCATCATGGGCACGGCCGTGTGCTGGGCGTACATGAAGCCTGTGGGCTGCGCCTGCAGCTGCGCCTGCTGCCCGAACGCCTGCGCGCCGGCGAACGCGGCGCCGGTCATCATCTGTTGCTGGAAGGGGTTGTGCATGGCCTGTTGCTGGAAGTAGTTGCTCGTCGGGCTGCGTCGTGGTGAGGCATTATCGGGTATGGTAGGTGTGCGTGCTTACCTGTTCGTCTGGGGGTTGAACATGGTCTGTTGTTCCTCCTCGATCGCGGAGAAGAAGTCGATCAGGGCCTTCTGGCCCGGCGTCTTCGTTCCAGAGTCCGACGAGGAGCTCGCTTCAGGCTGTTTCGGCGGAGGCGCTGCAGCGTTTGTGGTCGGCGTGAGCGATGCATAGACCGTGTGCGAAGGCACCACGTACCACTCTCCACAGGCTTAGGAGCTGCCTTGATACCAAGCCTCGCGTTACGTTCTGCAGCGTCTTTTTGAGTCTTGTACTCGATCCTGTTCTGCTCGAAGTTGGGATCGTTCAAATACTCCTCCAAAGAGCTGGCCAATGAGACGGGTGCCTGGAACGCGTGTCAGTGTGGCCTACTGCTTCCAAATATACTCGGGCGTACATGTCGAAGGTTCGGGATCGGGACGTTGAGCAGGTTCTGCAGCTTCTTTGCTACACCGAGATATTCCACCACGCGCTCTGTCTGTTTGCAGAAGTGCTTGTAGATAGCGAGTGCTTCCTCGGCGTCGATGTGGGACATCTCGAAGTAGTGTTCAAGCACGTTGATGACACCTTCGTTGCAAGCCTGGAAGAGGATGAGGAGGTCCTTGACGAGCATTGCGAGTGCTGTGACGTTCAACTCGTCCTCGAGGTTATCGAGGTAGAACTGAACGCCCGCCGTCGTGAGCAACGTGCGTGCAGTGGGAGCGCGTTCCGGCGACGTACCCGGCACTCAACCAAGGAATCAACCATCTTCTGGACGATCTTCGTCTCGCGAAGCAGGCCCTTCTCCACCGTCATCACGCGCAGCTTCCGCCCAGCCGTCGTCTTGCTCCTCTGCAGGTTACTTGTGGGTGCAGGCGCGGGTGCAGCCTTGCCGCGCTTCCGCGTGCTGCCGCCGTGGTCCATGTCCTCATCAATCGCCTGGGAGTTGCGCATATCCCGGTTGGTCTCCGACTGCACGCGAATCGCATCATGCTTGAGCTCGCGGTATGCACGTATCCGCGTATCCAAGTATTTCGAGTAGTTCTGGAGGTTCTCCGGGGCAGCGTACCCTACCCGGCGTAGGTCGGTCAAGTGCGAACAGCGATCGAAGTTGCACAACAATCACCTTCCCAGGTACCGGACGAGACGTTGCGCAGCCTCAGCACGTCTGAAGAGGAGAGATATTGGAGGATGTTGTCTGTGGCGCCGTTCCGAATCATGGTATGGAGAACGATCAACGCCTTGAAGACAACCTACGGAGGGATTACTAGAGGAGGGCCAGCACAAACGCTGTACTCACGATGACGTTCGGCTCGCGGAAGCGCGGCGAGAGGGCCTTGCACACATCGTGCACCGCGCCGTCCTCCGACCAGGTCGCGGCGATGATAGGGTCGAGGTACTGCGAGGGCGTTGACATGAGTCTCGGGCCATCGGGAAGCGCGATTGCGAAGCAGAGCGGGGCGGGATTTGCGCACCTTGGATTTGGGCGGGGCGGCCTTGGGCTTGCACGCCAGCTTGACTGTCTTCTCGAAGCTCGTCATGGGGGGCGGCGCAGGCGGCGGCGGGGACGACGCGGGGAGTAGTGTACAGGATGAGGAGCGCGACGAGCAGCGAGCTGGGCGGGAGCTGCTGGGTAGCGCCGGACCTGCCAGAAATGGCCTCACCGCGGCCGCAAATCCGGCGCTCAGTCGCCGGCCGGGCGGCCGGAACGCGGCAGCGGCCTTCGCCCAGAGGGATGCCGCGTCGGCGGGACGGGCCGAGGCCGGAGACGGGGTTGTCGAGTGCTCGCCTGCGCTGGGCCGTGTCGGCAGCAGCATCGCGAGCGGTGGGATTGTTTCGACCGAGCGTTGTTTCGGCGAGATGCCAAGGCTCTTCAATATCCCACCACCTGCTCTTAAGATACCACCGTTCTCCTCTATACCCTCTCAAACACCCACCACCGCCCACCCGCCGCCGTTCCCCGCACCCCTGCTCGCAGCGGTCCTCGCACACGCCGCGCTCTCCACCCGCAGTCGAGCAAGGTCGGCGTAAAGGATGATGCTCCCGTGAGTCCCGACCACCACCACGTCGCTCCCATGTTCGCTCAGACCGTCCTCCAACTCAGCCGGTCGAGGACGACGCGCTATGTCGCGGCCGCGGTCTCCGCCATCTTCGTCGTCTCCACTCTGTACTACGTCCAGGTACCACACTCTGGCGAGATCCTGCCGCACTGGACAGACTCTATCTCGAACCAAGACCGCGTCTCCGACAGTTCGTCGCCCCTCTGGGACTCTCGCGCCGCCCAGGTCACGGAGGCCTTCCGCCATGCGTATAGCGGGTACATGAAGTACGCCAAGGGCTTCGATGAGCTCAGGCCACTGTCCCATACGGGCGTGAACAAGTAAGCACCCTTGCAGTACCCCAGACGCGACGGCCGTTGATCCGTCCGCAAGCTTCAACGGGTGGAACGTGTCCGTGTACGACTCCCTCGACACCATGGTCCTAATGGGCCTCTGGGACGAGTTTGCGGACGCGCTCCCTGTCGTCCAGCATGGAGACTTCCGTCAGGTAAGCCGGCTTCTCACACCATTCCATCTCGCTGGAGCATGGACACGCCTGGCTTCCCACTTCCGCGACGAACCCCTCGGTGCTTCTTCGCTTCTGCGAAGGCTCGCGGACGTCTCACATACGTGTGACCGCCTTGGCGCCCTTCCGCTCTCCATGCCGGCCATCCGAGTTACTCTAGGCCTGTTCTCTGGGCAATTTCCTCCGCTCCTGGCCAGGATTATACGGCAAGCGCATATATGCGTTGACTCCCGTTGTCTCCAGAGTTCCTGCCGAGTTCAGACGTCAGAACTCTAGGAAAGGACACCAGTGGCGTTAACAATCCACAATGGGCGGGCAGTTGGCAGCGCCGAGATGGCAGCACCCACCCGCCCAACCACCGTTCCACGACATGGGCGGTACGTGCGCAGCTCCTGTCAACATACCAGGGAAATTGCCACGCCGCCCGCAGTATCGTCGCACAAGTCCAGCAAATTAGCTCGCTCCGGCATCCATCTACACCAGTCTTCGCCATTACCGCTGCAGATATTGAACTTGTGCACTCAGATCCGGAACTCCGCGAACGGCAGCGCGTGGGCGCGGTCCCAATATGCGCCTTTCTTCGAGACCGCCATCCGGTATCTCGGTGGTCTGCTCGCCGCATACGCGCTCTCCGGCGAGCAGATCTTGCTTGACCGTGCTAGCCTTCTAGCGACGCTGTTGGAGCCCGCGTTCAACACGATCCACGGTCTACCAAGATTTGGCGTAAACACGAATACGTCAGTCAACGCACTCACGTCGCGACTGTCCTGGCGCTGAATCGTTCTCCTATAGGTCGGCGACCACGCCGAGTCTCAGCGGTATCTTTGCGGAGGTCGCATCCTGTCAGCTGGAGTGGACGTACGCCGCGCATGCGACGGGCAACAAGACACATTATGACAAGGTGTGTGCTCGCATGGGTAAGAGCATCTTCTCAAACAAATCACTCACATCCCTGCAGGCGAGCAGGCTTCTCTCCACGCTTGCTGATGCGATGGAGGAGCGCCAGGGTGGGATGTTCCCTACGCACTGGCACCTGAGCACCGGAAAGCCCACGAGCGGTATGTCACCCTCTCGGCGTCATCGGCATGTGCTAATATGTTGGATATCGTGTGATAGAGTCGCGCTCGGTGGGAGCCGCAGCAGACAGCGGGCACGAGTACCTCCTAAAGCAACATCTGCTGACCGGAAAGACTGACATTGAGAACCTCGAGATGTGTATGTACCCACCCGTCGGCGCACACCTTCCTCACTGACCGACGAACAGACCTGCTGAGTATGAACGAGGTGCTCACCCGCCTGCTCTACATCACGCCCAACCGCGGGCTCCTCTACGTCACCGAGACGAGCGGGAAGTCCTTCTCCGCCTCGCACAACTTCGAGCACCTCGCCTGCTTCTTCCCCGGCCTGCTCGCGCTCGGTGCGCACCAGGCCGACATTACCCTCGCCGACATCGACCCGTCCAAGCTGAACCCCGAAGCCCGGCGGCAGTACGACCTGCTCTCCAACTACGACCTGCGCTCGCTGCACATGGCGGCCGCCGAGGGGCTCGCGACGAGCTGCTGGCTGATGTACGCGGACCAGCCGAGCGGGCTCGGGCCCGAGGTCGTCGCGATGGCGCACGACCGCCGCGAGTTCGGCAAGGTGCAGGACCGCAAGGGCACGCTGTGGATCGACGCGCTCGAGGCGTGGCGCAAGGGCGGGAAGCGCGGGCCTCTCCCGGGGTTGGGCGAGAAGCAGCCGATCCTTTATACGCGCCCGGAGAAGGCGACGGTCGCGGACGGGCCCTGGGACTACGTCGTCCGCCGCGCCGAGTATTTCCTCCGCCCCGAGGTGAGTGTCCGTTCGGACCCGCGAGTGCCGTGTGTATGCCGAGTGCTGACGGGGCCGCTGGACGCGTCGCAGACGATCGAGTCGATCTACATCATGTGGCGCACGACGGGCAACCCGGTCTGGCGGGAGCGCGGGTGGGCGATCTTCGAGGCCATCGAGCGCGAGACGCGGACGAACTCGGGCTACGCGAGCCTCCGCAAGGTCACGCAGACCCCGGGCGTGAAGATGGACGACCAGCCGAGCTACTTCCTCGCCGAGACGTGCGTCCTCTCCTCTCCTCTCCCGATCGATCGCTCGCTCGCGTCCGCTGCGAGAAGCTGTGTGAGCTGACTGACGTCGTGGCGCAGGCTGAAGTACCTGTACCTGCTGTTCACGAGCGCGGACCCGGTGCCGCTGGACAAGTGGGTGTTCAACACGGAGGCGCACCCGCTGCCGGTGTTCAAGTGGAGCGAGTGGGAGAAGCACAAGTTCGGCATTGCGCGCTGAGCGCTGGGCGCCGGTCGTGTGCGTGTACTTACGTGTTCTCGCCCCGCCTATGCGGGGGAGAATGTGGGGAGGCTAGGTGAGTGCGGGGTATCAGCGTCTTGCTGAGACAGCAGTGGGAGTGGGAGCGTTCTCTGGATACCGGCGGTTCGTTGTGGTTCCCTTCGTGCATCTCAGTTCCACTGCTGCGCTCGTGGCTCTCTGCAGGCAGTTGCTTCGTGCTCCGTTGGACACGAATGTCTGCGTCCGTGTCCAAGCCAGTATGCGGTTGCCACAGACAGTACTACTGGCTCGGATGCGTCGGAAGAGCGAAGCAGTGGAAGCTCGGTATCCTCGAACGCTTCCAATCCCTCCGAATGTGTTGTATCGCATCTACGGTCGGCCGAACACCTCCTGACGGCTTCTGCAGACAGGACCCGCGGGATCGATTGCCCGATTCCGATCAGGAGTATTAGAGGACGCATAATGGCATATGATACAGCGTGATGGGACCTGGCCGGAGCGGGTGTTATGCTCCCCGATCGAACCTCCCGGCGCGGGACCTGCTACGGAAAGAGCGTCCGGCCGACGCGTAAAGTATACTCACCGGGCGGCGGGGCAAGATGACGGAGTGCGTCCACCTTGTACCATTTACACGGCGCGTTCGGGCTATGCTATCTCACCCTGCTGGTGTTAATGGGTTTACTTTTGCTGTGGCTTGCGCGAGCCGGGGAAAAGGGGCAGGGGTAGCGGGGACGTTACGAACTCCCGAGCATTCTTCGCAAAGAAAGCGGGACGAGAAGGCGATGGGGGCGGGGCTACCCCAGGTTTACCCCGGTCAGCTGACGGCTCGGGCCGGGGGCCGGCTCGGCGGGAGCGCGATCGCGCGACGGCTTCCTATCGTTCCCCCTGATTCTGCGATGCTGAGCGCGGCAGCCTGCGCACCCAGCAGCGCAAGCCCGGCGGGTGCACTGCGAGATTCAAATACGCGCTCCTCCTCGCCACCCCGCCCACCATTTCCCTCTCTTCCCCCACCCCCGCCCTCTTCTCCCCACCACCATGGCCAACCTCAAGCAAGGCGAGTTCGTCGGCTCCCTCGATTGCGGAACAACGTGCGTTTTCGTCTTTGACCTCGACCTCGCCTTCCTCGGGCTGTCCGATGCTGGTCGGAATGTGTACGGGTCGTCTGACTCCCGCTCTCTAGCTCAACACGCTTCCTCGTCTTCGACAAATATGCGAACATCGTCGCCGAGCACCAGCTAGAGTACCCACAGTACTACCCCGAACCCAGGTACGTCGCGCGATCCATCCGCGGGAAACGCTTGCTCACTACGCTCTCGCAGCTGGCACGAACAGGACCCCGATGAGCTGATGGAGAGCTGCGATGCTTGCATCGCCGAGGCGTCCAAGGCGCTCGAGGCGGCCGGGTGGGCCAAGGAGAGCATCAAGGTCATCGGTGCGTCTCGTCCCCTTCCCCGTCCCTGACGCGGTCAAGTGACTGTCTCCGGGGCTGCATCTCACTCGCGCGGGTGACAGGCATCACGAACCAGCGTGAGAGCGCGGTGGCCTGGAGCCGCAAGACGGGCAAGCCGCTGTGCCGCCTGATCGTGTGGGACGACTCGCGCACGAAGAACACCGTCGCGCACTTCGAGTACAAGCTGCAGACCGTCGGCATCGAGGTCAAGCCCGGCGAGTTCAAGAAGGGCGAGGAGGGCATCCAGGCGCTCCGGCAGCTGTGAGTCTTAGCCGGTGATGTCATTGTGTGCGCGAAGATCCGTGCTCAGATCGTCCTGGCGCCTCGTGTGCAGGTCCGGGCTTCCGATCTCGACCTACTTCTCGGCGATGAAGCTGCGATGGATGATCGGCCACTACGACAACGTCCGGAAGGCGCACGAGGAGGATGACCTCATGTTCGGCACCGTCGAGTCCTGGATCGTTTACGTGCGTATCGCCATATTTATGCGGGGACAGGATCTAAATCCCGGCATTTTAGCGGTTGACCGGCGGCACCGAGGCGAACCTCCACATTACCGATGTAACGAACGCGTCTCGCACACTGCTCATGAATCTCGGCACGTTAGAGTGGGACCCCGTCCTTCTGAACTTCTTCGAGATCAAGGATTCTGTCCTTCCTAAGATCGTCTCCTCGTCCGAGGTGTACGGCGAGCTCGCGTACGGGCCCCTCAAGGGCGTGAAGATCGCTGGTCTTGCGGGTGACCAGCAGGCGGCGCTCGTGGGCAACAAGTGTCTGAAGCAGGGCGAGGCGAAGTGCACGTATGGCACCGGCGCGTTCCTCCTCTTCTGCACGGGCGAGGATATCGTGACGAGCGGGCATGGTCTTCTATCTACGGTAAGCACGAGTTTCACGTGCAGCTTTCCGCCTTGCTGACCTATTTCCGCAGGTCGCATACCGGGACGGAAACAACAAGCCCATCTATGCTCTTGAAGGCAGTAGTACGTACCCGTTCCTTCCGTGCCCTGGATCGCGTTTTGACTCTCCATCTCAGTCTCGGTGGCCGGCAGTGCCATCAAGTGGTGAGTTCCTTAACGCGGTCTCGTTCCTAGGTTCCATGCTAACCCAGTCTGCAGGCTTCGAGACTCCATGAAGATGGTCGACTCCGCGCCAGAAGTCAACACGCTCGCAGAGTCCGTGCCCGACACCGGAGGCGTCTACTTCGTCACCGCCTTCTCCGGTCTGCTCGCGCCCTACTGGGACCCCGGAGCGGCTGGTCTTCTCATCGGTACGCCGCCTTCACCTTTCCTTTCCCGTTTATTCGCTCACCGAACACGGTTGGGCAGGTCTCTCGGCGTATACCACCCCGGCGCACATTTGCCTTGCGACGATCGAGGCGAACGCTTTCCAGACGCGCGCGATCCTGGAGAGCATGAAGCTCGACTCGAACGCAGACCTGAAGCACCTAATGGTCGATGGCGGCATGACGAACGGCGACAAGGTCATGTCCGTCCTCGCTGACCTCGGCGGCTTCACCGTCATCCGGCCAGAGATGCGCGAGTACGTCCACGTCCCTTCGCTCGTCTTCCTCCTTCTCCTCTCCCCGCGATCCCCCTCTTCTGCATGTGCCAGAGACTGACATGTGGACGCTTGTAGGTCGACTGCGCTCGGCTCAGCCCTCCTGGCGGGTTCGGCGATACGTCTGTTCGGGTGGGACATCAGCAAGCCGGAGACGCTCGCGGAGGTGAACACGAAGGGCAGCCTCGAGTTCACGCCCGCGATGCCGGAGCCCGAGCGCGAGAAGCGTTGGCAGGGCTGGAAGCGCGCCGTCGAGCGCTCCCTCGGATGGGAGGAGGGTGTCGACGAGTAGGCACCGAGCACGCATGTGAGAGGGGTGCTGAGAAGCAGTACGAATGCTTGTATACCTAGTCAATCTTCTGTATAAGTTATGTATAACGACATACTTGTAATTCTGCGAGCGTGCACGGCGCACATCGGATTTGCCTGCGGGTTTCCCTGGTGTTGGTACTACAGTGTAGCGGTTATCACTTGGGATTCTGACCGTAGGTTCCCAAAACCCAGGTTCGATTCCTGGTAGTACCTCTGTAGAGTTCGTCGAGTTTTTCTTTTCGTTTGTACTGGTAAGTATCATCTGAGTGTGACGGGCTCGTAACTTCACCGACAGCTTGATCGCAGGAGCTTCGGGTAGCGAGACAGGGTCACTGTAGGAAAACACATCCTGAGCCGTGCGACTCAAAAAATCGCTCATCTGTGCACGTTTTATGCATAGAGACCGGAGAGGACACACGGGAAAGCTGACGAGGAACTTGAACTCGGAGGATGGCTGGAGGTGGCTGCCAACTCGGATCTCCTTCGTTCCCGATTGGGAATCGCTTGCGTGGTTCATGAAGGCGGGTTTAGCGCCCGTACGCGTCTCGGTCCCTCGTTGGTCCCTCGCCACCCTTGTCCAGTGCGGAACGCCCCTCTGCGCCTCTAATCACCTATCGTCGACATGACTATTCGCGCTATGACAACCGCTCCGAACCTTGGAATGCTCTCGACAATGCTGCATGCATACCGGCTATCCGCAAAGCACCGCCTTCCACGCCGGTCCTTGAAAACTCGTTGCATGCGCACCTGTGCCTGAAAACCAACCGTGCGCTCATAATCCCCCTTATAGGTCCTTTAACTATGGGAATTGCCTGATTTCCGAAAATCCTCACAATATGGACCGCCATGTTGCCTTGAGGCGTCATGGACAGGCGCGACCCCGTTCAACATCGCCATAGGAAGCATTCCGTGCGACCCCGGTAGCCGTCGGAAGACCCTAGGAAAATACAACAACGACGCTTCCGGGCTGGCACGGCCTCCGTCGCGCAGCACCAGCCCAGAGGCGTCCGATTTCGTGTATTCGGCCCAGGTCGTCACGTCGGAGTTCTCTGCTCTCGCAATTGATCGAGCTTGGTGCAGACCTCCGCTCGGGACATGTAGACGGAGTTCTGGCACGGTCTGATACACGTGTGGGGCGGTGCGGGAACTTCTCGCGCACGGCTCTGATGCTATGTTATAGACTTCTCGATACCTGGGTTCTTGAACTCCGACCGTGGTGGTTCGAAAGTACAAGGACCACGGCGTCGGGCCTTAGCCTCAACGGTGGCGCCCTGTCCTGGCACCTACCAACAGAGAACGTCCCCCAAGCTCTCGCTCTTCACCTCAGCGCCACAACGAGTTCTTGGTCCCAGCGGTCGCCCATTCACGATGTGTGCCGGAAAGGCCATACAGACGGAAATTGCCCGCAACGTCCCCGTAGGTTCCTCCTGAGCGTGTTGCGGACGAGGCTGATTGTGCTCCTTCCCGACGACTAGGTGGAAGAACATGTACATTTCAAGGTCTTTCAGGCGGCACTCACGACGCCTCCGCTCCTAGTCCTCGGAACCCCCACTGTCGACACGTCCCACATCGGGCTTCCCGACGGCCCTCAGCAGCACACCTCGCTAGCACTCGAGCTCCGCAGGACGCAGAAGGCTGCGCACCGCGATCCCTACAACAAGCGACCCCGAGGCCAACGGAAGCGCAAGCGATCCGAATCTCGTTCATCGACTTCCGGCGACTCGCCACCGATGGCCAGTTCGGTGGCGTCCGACACGACGACGACGCCACCGCGCTCGGTGAAGCCCAAGATTGTGAGTGCTTTGTGTGATATACAGCCCAAACAGCACGCTCAGCATTCCTTCCGTATGGCATGCAGGTTCATCATGGACTCCGACTCGAAGCCGCTCCCCATCCTCACAAGAGGGATATCCTTTGCGACTTCCAACAGTTCTTTGGGGACACTCCTTCCGAGTCGTACACGCAAGACCAGACCCGGTTTCTGGAACTGCACGGATTCCTCTCTCCCGGCTATCCTGTCCTGCCGCCGCCTCGCCCTCGGCCCAACGTCGCCCACGCCACCCTCCTAGGCCATGTTTCAGGCGGTCGAGGTGAGTCATTGCAGTTTCCTCGCACAGTTCATCCACACATCCAAGTCTTTTCTCAGGTGCTAGGCGGATCTTGTTGGCTCCCGCGGTTCGAGGGGCAAATGACGCTCTCAACGCCGCAGGCAGCGGGCGGAGCCGTGACACTCAACACCTCGCTCGGGTAAGCAGTTCGTACGCGCTGATTGTACTCTAATGGAGTGGCTGAATCGATGGGCAGCCGCGGCGTAACATCGAGCACTCTTCCTTCCCGGCAATTCAGCCCAAGAGATCGTCCCTCTACGGACCGTATCCGGACTTCGGAGCTGACCATCGCGGTCGCGGTCGCGGTGAGTTCTTCTTGTCTTGTGTCGTGCATCGCTCCGATGGCTGATGTTCTTGTAAACAAGGACCAACTCAACGTGGCGACGGTACTCCGACTCCCAAGCATGGCTCCGCCCGCGCCAAGGCGAACGACTTGAGTTCGCAAAGGCCGCTCGCGGCCCTATCGCAACCCATTGCGCCGTCGCCCCAGGCCGCTCCCTCGATCTACTTCTCTGATCCATCGGTTGCCCTCGTGGCACAAGACAGATCGCACCAACGGCGGTACCACTATGCGAGCGGCGTTTCAAATACCCATGGTGGCGGAGACCATCCTCAGACTCGCAGCTCGCCCGAAGTTACTCGGCTTCTCCCGCAGGCCAATACGGTCACCATCACGCCGTCTCACTGGCACCCTCTTTTCAGGGAGCTGGTGTTCTCGTGTGACGATAACCCGATGATATGGATGGACGACGAAGGCCACCCGTTGTCGGAACGCGAAGTCGCCATCCTCCTTCGACCTGCATGGGCTTACGAGGACCTCCAGTCTAGCGATCTGGGCGACATCTCGGAGGCAGGAATCTCGCCATTCACGCCTACTACCCCAGGCTCGTCGCACTCTGACGGTGCCGGGCTTACTTTCGCTCCCTCCCAGCCCGATCGTGCTGCGTTCCCGGCGCAGAGTCGTGTCATGGAGGATTATCGGGAATGGCTGCCAAGCCTCGACGACGGCGCGGCCGGCTTGAGCCTCGTAGATATCGAACGTCACGACGGCCTCGCCGCCACTCACGTCTCTGGTGAACTCCGCGCTGGCCAACAACCGTGCAGCTCTCCTGCCCTCTTCGAGAATTCCCCCGATCCACGCTGGCAGACTTTGATTCCTACTACAGGTTTGCGGGATCTGCCATACGTCCCTCAGCACGTCGCCTACCCAGTGCCCTCGCGGATGGAAGCCTCCGCGCTCCGTTTTGGCTCAAGCGGAGCGCGCAGGGCGGCTCGCGCTGCTCGTGGACACGTCGCCGCGTTATCGCGCTCTTCAGGTAGTGTCGCCGGTGATTCGATGCCATTATCCAGGTCTGCTGTCGAGCAGACAGGTTGCCGCGAAGGGATCGTTCCAAGCCTCCCTGCTCCGGGGCGCCGCCCACCGAACTATTCCAAGGCCAACAGTGCGCACCTAGATGAGCTCGAATACATCGGGACACCTGGCGTAGCGGCACCCACACTACAGGCGAACGTTGGGATGGGCGGGTTTGCGCCCATCCAGCGATCTCCGCGACTCATGCAGACCACCGATTTCAACTCGCAGCAGGATTTCGAACAGGCCGACCTCGCGGTGGCTACTTCGCACATGCAGAGCCCAGGCTCGCTCAGTGAGAAGTCGCACGCTATGATGGTCTTCACGGACTACCCCTCTTCTAGCCTAGCGGACACGCGTTACGGGCAAACGGCACTCAATGGGGTTGCACAAGCGCGGAGGAGCACATACTCCTCACTACAAGGCGCTGTTACTCCATCCCTGTTTTTTTAACATCCATATTTCCACCATCGTGAACACCCGCCATATCATGTCCTTCACAACATTTCGAACTTGGCTCCAGCCGTGGGTGCTTCAGATCTTCGTGCACGACATTGACTTCCCCATCCCTGTGTCTGTCAGCTACGTACTTCTCTGTATACTATCTAGCGCACCGGAATGCTATAGAGGTGTATACATACAGCTGGTTGTAAAACGTAGTGGGAGATACTGGGACCTATAACTCGTAAGCTATGGATGCGGCTATAACCGGTTTTTTATAACAACATCCATAGCTGAAGAGTACAGTTCCGCTCGATCGTACCGACTCCGTCGATCGCGGCCTGGCCACTCCTTACCCGCTGAATACCCTACACACCATGGAATGCTGCCCCCAGGACATGGCCATAGGGCCCGATCGTTCTACTTCCGAGCCTGACTCGCCCCGGGGCTCGCCTACGTACATCCGAGGCGGCGGAACGCAGCTACATCGGATGCCTACGTTTCCGCGAGCCTCCGAGAGCATTGAATTCTAAGATAGCACACAGAAGGGTGTGGCGGCTGAAGAGGAATTGAAGAGACTTCACCAAAAGAGTAGTGGGGCGCGCGAGGAGATCTGCCCGAGGATGTGCTGCCTGAGGATGTGGGTAGTCTCCCCTAGGCAGACGTACCGAGGTGCTCTATGAGGGGAGGCAGGGACGAGCACCACGGACGTCTGGGATGTGGGCAATGTCGAGAAGGATCGCAATCAGACGCCGGTCCTATCGAGTGCACTCGTTCACTCCGAATCGGGCAGCTTATTCTTCTCACCGCCGTTATCGTAGATTTACTACTGCATTTGATGGCGTCGTCGTCTTCATATCCTCTTTAGCTACACACGCGAGGCGGGCCGCGGGCCACATGCGCAAGCATGTTCAGCAAGCAACTGAGCTTACCCATGGCCATTGCTGAGTCTCCTTCATGTTCCCCCGGAACCTGGCCTCCTGTTGTGTATTCGCCCATTTGGGGGCAGTATACGTGATTGGTCGGGTGGAAAGCTTCGAGAGGCGTTCACCAGAGGAATTCTCGAGGCACTCGGTGAGGATCAAGCTCAAGATGCAAGCTCGGCGACAAAGGCGGCGAGGCACACGATAGAGCTGGGTAGGATATTTAAGCGCCTGTCTTGGATCGCCGAGACCTCCCGCCGAACTCCCAAGTTCCAGCGATTCAGCCTCGATCGAAGACGACCGCTCACACCACGACCCGCCATCCGCAAGCCTTTATGTTCTCCGCATGCATGAATTTTTTCCATCTGCTGCACAGTTCACGAGAACGCACATGGCACGTCGGAATGTTCGCAGGTCCAAGTCAGGCACAGGACAGCATTAGCGCTCGCGTCAATTGCTACCGAGCCAATCCTAAAGAGGATGTCCTTGTCGTACACCCGCCGCCGCCCGCCACCATCGCGCTCGACATTCGCGGGGCGGTCCGTCTTCGCGCTACGCCGGCGAACAAGTCCTGGGGTCTCGTCAGAACACTGCTTGCGGTGTCTTTGAGTGCTTCTCGCGCGGAATTGAGCCCTATTCGACCTCCAGCCAGCCGCTTATACATCGCCACAAACCCCCCTGGACCGCGCGGAAGGTGCGTGGCTGCACAGTAATATCCTATGCTCGCCGGGATGATCCACTCTAAACACCTCTCTACATACCCATGCAACGCTTTCGCTCGAGGGCATTGGTGCTGGAGTGGTGTGATATGATGGATGTCAGCCTCCCGCCCGACAAGTGTCACCATGCTAAGAGTGGACGATATACCCAGTAGTAGCGGTTAGTCGATCCCGTTCAGCTCATGGCCGTCGCTTTTGGGATAAGTGCACTGAACAGCCCCCCTGGGAACAAGGCCCTGTTCTATAGATGCCGAAGACACCGACTCAACAAGAGTTGTACCTCGAGGCCTTCGTGGCCTGCGTGCGCAGCACGTTCTATGACACTCGCCTGGCTGTATTTGTCCAGAATAACGCGTGTGCGCGTGAATCTCTCCATATACGGCGGGGCACGACGGCCGCGGCGTAAGAAAACGGGCTTCATGTTCGGTCGCCACATCCCCCGCACTGCCCTTCCGCGTATACGCGGAACGGGCCAGTGTATCGTGCCCTGTCCCGTCACATCTCACCACGGCGGCTCACACGCCGGGACTTCGAACTCAGGTGAAGCTTCTGGCTCTGATGCAGGTGCGGAGAGCGCGGCGTGCGAATACTCGGGCAGGGCATGCGTTTGATGCTGTGGCTTCTCGCTGTCAAGATCCAGCTCCGCCGGAAGGGTTGAAAAGCACAAGGCTCGTCGCTTGGGCATTCTTGTTTTCCATTTCATCTTTGCCCCTGATATTCCCCTGTGACTGCCCACCTCCATTTCTCTGCTCTCTAGATCATATCACCCTGCGGGTGACGCCTAAAGATGGAGCACGACGACGTAAATGATCCATATAGCAACAAGAGAAGCCGGGGTCTCCAGAGGAAGCTCCACGAGTCATATCAAGAATTTATGGAGGTATTATAGTGATGTAGTGAAGGAGCGAAGAGCGAGCTCGCTGACTCTGTGGCGCTATGTTCAGGACCCCGCAAGCAGAACGACGGTTATGAAAATGAATGTCGAGCAGCCCGACCCCTTCGGGACCCACCAGACGGCAGCACCCCAGGCTGATGTTGACCGCTCCGTCTGGCCGGGGACCCCCGCCATACTACTTCCACCGAGTCCGCCACCGCCGGAAGCAGAAGGCCTCCCGCTCGAAGCTCATTGTGCCCAAGAGCTCGAGGATTCGAGCACGCATGGACCACCCGTCCTCCAGAGCATCGCGGCGCCTGCGCCACCATATGTGAGTCTGTGTTGTACCCTGCCGCGACGTGAGCTTGGAGTTGTTCTAACCGCCTTCACATGTCAGAGCCTAATCGGAGGGGTACAGCAGGTGGCGAAGGTCACGCCGTCTCGTGGAAAGAGGACACGGTCCACCGCGAACGTCGCACTTGTCGACCAGACGACCGGTCGAACGCGCCAGGCGTTGGCCCGCGCCGCTCTCGAGGGCCGCACTTCGCGTCCCCTGGGCGCAGCGCATTCGAAGCGTCCCGGTTCTGTTTCTGATCGCCCTCTCCCGCAGCACACGGTGAGTTGAAGTTACATCCCTGCCGAGCGATGCTGACATACGAGGCGTGGATATAGTCGCGCGGCTCAGTGGCTGTGTACCCCTCGCATGGCTTTCTCTCCGTGCCCTCAGCTGCCCACGATCTCACGCCAGGCTCCTGCGCTGTCTCCTCAAGCTCCGACAGTGAGGGTATCCAGTTAGGAAATCAACTCGAATATGTTGCTCCTCTCCATCCTCGCCCTCCTTCTCTCGATTGGCCTCTAGCTTCTCCAAGCCCTGTCGACCAGCACCTCCCGCGGATAGTCGAGATGCCGCAGCCTTCGATCCCAGCGATGGAAGCGTTGAACGACGCCGTTCTGCCCTCCCAGGAAATGGTACACTCGCCTTCTCTGACAGCCTCCTTCATCGTCGAAGCCGCCCATCGTAGCGCGGCTGGCCCCCAGATGAGCTATGAGACGTATCCGCCTTCTCACCACTTCAACTCCGGATACTCAGGCTCCGGAACGGCCGGATCCCTATGGTCCTCGCAACATGTTCCGGGCAGCGTCTGGCTGAACAACGTCGGGGTCAACAAGTTCGATGCGCAATCGTATGGAAGTGAGGACCCTCACGCTGTCGCCGCCATAGGGTTGCTCTCGACCCCAGCAAATGCGTTCTACGAGTACGTATCGGGTGCTACCGCACCTCCGCTCTCCCACAGTGCGGCAAATTGGCCTCCACCTGGTGCGCTTGGCTACCCGCAAACCGGATTCGTGGGACTGCCCGCGTTGGGTGCGCATTCTGGGAACGGTGCCCCGCACGACTCACCGCATCTCGCCCCCATCGACGGCATCTTCCAGGATCCCCTGGGGGGGTGGCATACCTCTGGCGGCGACGCGCGCGGCTTCGCACTTGACCAGCTGGTGCAACCTCGATACGTTGCGGAGCAGTCCTATTCGTATCCTATGCCTGCGTTCTCTCTTTGTTCGCCGGACTTCGCGCAACACCCTCCACGCACCATCGGCGATGCGGCGGCGTACACCCCTCCGAGCGCTCGCCCAACTTGCGAACATGCAGGCAGTGCGCGCTTCATCGGTTTCTTGCCCGGTTCTCCGGGCGACAAGCTCTATCATGGCGGCGTAGAGCATGAACACGCGGACTATGAGGCGCCACGCGTACAGAGGAGCACATACTCCTTTGACGGTGCGGTTTCTCATCACCGCGTGAACGCCCACATCGCAAATCGTAGAGATTGCCACCCATACTACACATAGTGTCGACATCTACCGTGCAGGATATTATACGATCGCCCAGCGCGAAGATCCGTAGCGGCGCTGGATATCCACAGACATAGCCCTAGACATAGCCACAATGGTGATTTGACACCGCCAGTTCAGACTATACGAGGCGACTTTCAATCGTATGGAGGCCCGACTGGGCTTCGCCAATGCGGGCGATGGGGCGCGAAGGCTCATCGTCCTGAGTAACATGGCAGATCGCCAACGCAGGCGATCTCGCAATATCTAGCAATGCCCTCAATCGCCTGCGCAAGAGATAGGTGTTCTTCGGCCGAGGATATGTTGTCCTGTGAACCGTCGTACGACATCGCCCCTGGTCGATCACTCATCGCAAAAGGTCTACGCCGCGCACTATCTGTCATAACACTTGGGATATATCAGGCGGCACGCCACTGCGCGCTTAGTGATCGAGTACTGCACACCCGCCGGCAGATGCACCCCGCGGCTCGTTCGACGCGCGCGAGCAGCACGGCCGACCGTACAGTGGCCGCAATCCACAGAATATATATAATGTACATGTACAGCGAGGGAGAAGCCTGAAGAGAGACCACAGTGCTATCAGTACACTGCAAGCAAGGTCGTGGCACGCGCAAAGTTGCACTTACCTGCCCACATGATGAAGCCCTTCCGACGATAGACACGCCACTGCCAAGGTGCGCAACCGATTACGGACTGCGCGTGCGGAATGTTACTAGGAGTGGACGGTGAGGCGACGAACCAGTAGGAACACAGCACGTTGGCCTGCGAGCGGGCCTGGCAGGCGCGAGTGTCCGGAGGTCGCGCAGGTCAGCATGGCCTCGTCGCAAGGATTCAACCCGGATGCGACACGGAAGTGGGTAGAGCTTGCTGCCGAGCCGTTTCGGAGTGTCGCAGCACGGGTAGAAGGTCAGATAGGAAGTGGAAGAGAGTATTGCATGCAGCCACAGGTACCAGTGGGCGCGCGGGACAACGGCGAGGGGCGACGATATGGTATCGGCCACCGCGGGTTCGTTGGTGGACGAGAGCGCAACCCGAGGGGCGCCGAGGCCGCCTGGAATCATATAAAGGTCAGTAGCATGCCCAAGCGTCGCCCCTCAACAACGTCGCACCTCTCATGGTCAGAGTCGTCCTTCCAAGCCTTCAGTCCTCCCAGCCCTCCACGATGTCCCAAACCGCTCCTGTTGACCACCAGAACCAAGCTTCGCCGATCGTTGACGGCCCTGCGGGTCCGGTGACCTCGACGTCTGTCGACAACTCCGTCATGGTGACGAACAACGGTCCTGGCGGCGACGCTGGGATACCGGTCAGTCATGAATATGCCTGGTTCTACACCCGCTTTCTCACCTCCGGTATGACTAGGTCCAACGCGGCGGCACCCCGTGGGGCGCAACCGCGCAAGGCTATGGTCCAGCGCCGAGCACCATAGACATCCAGGCCATCATGGCCATGTTGGGCGGCCTCATGGGCAACCAGAACATCATGGCCGCGCAGGGCCTCGGGCCTGTGATTCAACAAGGATTAGCTGAAGGTATGGATGTCTAACATACGTAGTCGAGGGATACACTGACCGAGATACACGCGGCGGCGCTCAGGACTATTGGCCCCCGGAGGAGCCGGGGCAGCGCAGTTGTCCGGGGCGATCAGCACCGCAGCTGGAAATCAGCTTCTGGGCCTGATTGCCCAGCAACTGGTCGGGCACGTACAGGCTCAGCACGCAGGTGCTGGCGGCAACATCCCGATGCAAGCTATGCGTAAGTATCCTCCCGGCTACTCCAACATTGCAACGGTACTCACTTGTACCATGTCTGCATCTGTAGACGGTCAGACGGCGGCCCCGCCCGGCTTGCAGGCGTTCGCAGGCAGCATTCCCGACGCTGTCATTGATCCCGTCTTGCACGCGACCGCGATGGGTGGGGCTCCGGGCGGGGCCAGCAGCACGCCGCCCGCGTCGGCTCCGCCTGAGGCCGAGCAGATCACTATGAGTCGGGTGGAGATGGACGCATACCTCAAGCAACAGACGCGCGCAACTTTGCTGGAGACACTTGGGGAATTGCGAACGCGCCGCGAGATCTACGAGCATATCCCTCAGGTTCTGAAGGTGAGTCAGAAGGTTAGAAACGTACCGGAGCGACGTATAACCTAGCGTTCCGGCAGGACGCCGTACACAAAGACTTCCGGCTACTCATAGGTGTGGTGAAGAAGAGCCGTCGTGGCCGCGGGCGCAAACGTGCCTATGTCCTGCCCGCACCTCTTCCCGAAGGGGCTCCGTACCGCAAGACACCCGACGGCCTGACTCGTCTATACAACCCCGAATGGTCTTTGGACGTTGACGTCGGCGTGAACGACGAGCTCGTCACAGCTACCGTTGATCTGATCCGGTCGAAGGCGGGTAAGTACACACGGTTCGAGTCTGAACGGTCCTCGTAACTCACTTGTCTATGGATCCTCTAGCACATCATCGGCTGTCGCCAGACCTCGTTCAGCGCGAGGACTTCATCAGGCATGCCGTCATCACGTACTTTAAGAGCTTGAAGCGTCAGTATCAGGCGGACCACGAGGACGATACTGGACTCAGGCGTGAGAGGAAGCTGGATGCAGACATGCACTACGCACGCCGTCACCGAGTAAGCTCCCTCATGCGTTCTGCGGCCGCTTGACACCGCGAAGTCTGACTCCGGCCGTGTAGAAGGCGGACACCCTCCGGGTAGGCATTCCCGCCTTCCGTAGGGCATTCGGCATGGACGCTACAGTCGGCGTGGATGAGCTCGTCGTGACGCCGTGGCAGAGCGAAGAACACAGCTCTGACGGCGAGGCCGACCATGCTACACGCGAGGCCTGCCGCCAGGCTGCCGGAGTTGGTCCGAAGGCACTGGAAGTCCGTGGGTTAACGTGGCGTTCTCGGAAGGCAAGTGCTGTACTCGCCGTTACGGATGTGCCTGCTGACATGGACGATCAGCTCCAGATGTTGTACATCGTGCTCGGGGTGTTCGCGCGGTTTGTGCGTGACTGCGAGGACGTCGACGACGTGGAGATGGCCGACGACACTGTCAACACCGATCCCGACCCCAACTCCGACGCAGCCAGGGACGCGCGCACACAGTATCTAGCCAAGGTCATCGCAGCCGCTAAAGACTGGCGCACGGTCTACGTCAACAGCTGGCAGTTCTTGGAGCGCTTCCGAGGCCCACCTGTGAACGCGCGGTCTACGCCGCACCGCGACAGCAAGCGCAAGATCTACAAGGAGTGCATTAGCGAAGAATGGGCGGCCAAGAGCACGAAGAATACTCGCTTGCGCCAGACCGCGCCCTCTCTGCCCGCGACCTTCAACATCTTGGGGCTCGATATCCCGGAAGCCCTGATCCCTGCAGACGACCGCAAGTGGCTCGCAAGCCTCGAAGGTGTCCCCGCGTCGGACGACATGGACGTCGAGGCGTAGTAAGTACACGATGCCGTGGGTGCGGAGACTGGTGGAATTGGAGATGGCTGGTGGAGAACGGCGCCGCGAACGGGGTAACTAGAGGTCTTGATTTGCTTGGGTTACTGTAGACGAACTCGTCGCCATCTTGAGGACCACGTACACTGTACTAAGCATGTTAGTACCGTGATCCTTATACATACCCTGGTGTCGCCAAGCCGATAAGTCTGCGTTCCGCGAAGTGCCATGCTCATACACCTTGAAGGGCAACCGAGCAGTGCACTGATGCCGCTCTTCCTCCAAACCACTGACCGACGCGAAGTGCATGTCGTGCCGTTCGCGATGCACCACCAACATGCACTTCGCGTCGTCATTGCACAGTGCGCGCGCGTGAGGTTCACGCAATCATCTGCGCATAGTCGTACCTAAGATTTGCGCACGGTCGCTTTTAAGCGTGCGCGCGGTTATACCCAAGTTCGCGCGCCGTCACATACATGTTCGCGCACGATCGCGTGGCACTCTGTGCACCCCTCGCGCAGATACGCGAATGTGGTCACCAGTGCGACACTATCATCACCGTGCACTTCTCGCTACGAGCCTGCACGCAATGGCGCAAATCACGACGACACGGAGCTGGGTATACACCCCGAACAGCATCCGAGCTCTCGGACACCGACTACTAAGAGTTTACACCTGTAAGTTGAATCGGCTGGGCAACAATTAGCATTATATCGGCTGCACGAAGGCTGACGACCTACCGAGCGGCTCAGAGGCATGGTGATCCAGTACTTTGAAGCCTGGATGGTGACGCAATGCCGGGCGACGGGGGCAAGGAGGTCGGCGAGGGCCACAATGGGTGAGGGCGACACCTCACCAGAGGTGTCCAGGAAAGCTTCCACTTCCCATAGCTGCAGAGCGAATAGAGTGTGGCTGAAATGTGTTAGCAAGGCACCTAGAAGCGTGTGAAAGAGAGTCGTACCATGGTTTCCAAGTGGTGTCCTGCAGCAGCACATCGTGAACAGGCCGGAGCCAACGCACAACCCCGAAGAGCTCGCGTAGACCCGCCGGTGCGTGCTCGTATAACACAATATCTTGAAGTTCGCCGATCCATGTATCGCCCGCCGGAGAGACTCGCACAAGGACCAGCGAGTTCACGGTGTTCGATGCGCGTCGAGCCGCATGGTAGCGGTGCCCGCTGACTACGACGTAGTCGAACACGGTGGCGAAGTTCGGCAAGAGCTTGCTGGACGGGTTCGTCGGCACCGCCAGCTCGGAGTGATATGGCTGTAGCGGGGAACGTCGGTTCATGTAGGCGAGGAACGTCCAGTAGACGTCACCCGGCATGGTGTCGGTTGCGCAGCGCGGACTGAAAGACATAGATACGTTGTCTGACCACACACGAACGCACGCATTCAAGTCTGTTGGTTAGCGAATGGAACAAGCACGCATATCTAAGACATACCGTCGCTGAACATGTCATCCAACTCTTCTGCTAACTGTTGGAGCGTCCCACGATTGTCCGCGGTTGCGCCTAGCATCATGCGACAAGCTGAGCCGAAGGTTGCATGAGTCGGGTGCTTGCAACCCTCCGTGAGCTGCACGCATGACGTTGTTACCATGGTCAGAACACTCAGCCGCCCGAGGTTTTCGCAGCCACTCACCAGGCGATGCATCTGCGTGGCCCGGTGGAACTCGCGGAAGAAGGTAATCTCGATCTCGCCGCCTTCGTGGTTGTTTGTCTTGTACCCCTTGAGGATCTTGTTGAGGCGCTCAAACAAGAACGTCCAGAACTCGCGCAGTGGTCCGTAGTCGCGCACAAACTCTGCGGTATGTGTAGCATAGTGGTGATTCGGTCGGATGACATCGGGACCGTAGAGCTGTGCACGCCGACGGGTTGTGAGTATGCGCGGACCGCAACGGGAGAGGATGATCGTACCTCGACAAGCTCTAGACAATATTCACGCACAAGGGCGTCAGCTTGCGCGAGCTGCGCTTCGTCGATGGTCTCCGAGAGGTATAGCTTCAAGGCCGAACAGAGCTTGAGAAAGTTCGCCAGATCGCGAGGGTGCAATTGCGGAGGGCGCGCACTATCGTCTTCGACCTCCTCATCGTCCGCCCAGCTATCATCGTCCGATTCTTCACGTGCACCGGCATCGTCAGGTTCCAGTGCTAACTCCTATGCCACAACAATGAGCAACTGCGCGCGTGCAGCTGGGAAATACTTGGTGCGCGAACCTTGCCCTTCTCAGTGGGTTTAGGCACCCGTCCAGACCGTCGCAAGGACTCTACTGCGGCTCCCTGGCTGCGAACGCGCGCGCGCAGCCCAGCCGTCTTCTTCGTGGACCCCTTGCCAACGCGCTTAGCCTGTCGTAGCACTTTACGCGCAGAAGCCGTCTTCTGGATAGCCTCGCGCCGCTTGGCAAGAAAATCTTCATCATCCTCTCGATCGCCGGAGGCATCCAAAGCGTCCCACAGCATAGGGAGCTGTTCGCCGTGCCAGGTAAGTAGATTCACCCAAACCGAGGGACGGCGACGTACCACCATAGGCCCAACAACGGTTGCAAGGATGAGCCATTGGTCGGCGGTGAGGGATCCGCCGGCGGGTTCCCCGATCAGCTTGGGTAGGCGACCTAACTTAGAAGGTAGTTGAAGCTTAAGAACACATGTCAGTGATAGGTTTATATGTGAACGTAACGCAAGGGACGGGATCTGACCTCAGCGAGTATCTCATGCAGCTGCCGGATCTCACGGCTTTTCCTGAAGATCTTCAGCTGAACCCAGATGTGGTAAAAATGCGTCTTCACGAGGCCTGCAAGTGTATGAGTTAGGCATAACACCGGACGGATGGAGGACATACCCAGGAAGAGGTTATGCATCGGATCGACAACGACCATGCGGCATATATCGAAATACGGCAGTCGAGCAAGCTCGGACCACCGCGTCGCGTACGATTTGGCGTACGCATCACGAGAATTTTGGCTGACGCACGCTTGATACTCCCGCATCATCTTGCGGTGGTGCACGTCAGTGCGCGCAAGGAATCCTACGTCATACAAATCAGCTGACGGTCCATCGCAGCATGAGAGAGATAGGCACGGTCACGTCCGCAGGTGTAGTACTTACCACCGCGGGTGAACGCCGCCACGCTCGCCTTGAAACCTTGCGTAATCCAGTCGCGTGTACAAAAGAATGTATGCCCGTGCGAGCCGAAGCCTCCGATTTTGTGCGCAGCGGGTTTGTCGCAGAAGACACCCACGAGGATGACACGCACCAGCCGCCCTCGAGCATCACGATACGTCGGCAGCACAACTCCGCTATGCCACAGCCGGATGAGCTCGTTCACGAGTACTCGTAGATATCGCTGTGTTTGGTCCGGGGTGGTCTCCTTCGGCCCCGGGATGATCATGCTTAGGAGTAGGTTGCTGGCGCGGTATCTGCGTGGCACACAGTGTGAGCATTTGTCGTTCGCACAGGAGGACCTGCAGGCTACTGACCGGAGGTACGGGGGCAGGTTGACTACATTGAACGACATAGGACATGACGTGTGCGACGGACTAATGAGGCTTCGAAGGTAGGAAAACCTGCTCGCAAGCGAGCCCTTAGTATCATACGGACGCGCATGCAACGATCGCGTACGGACCAGTCTACGCCCAGCGCCAGTCCTATTCGCAGCTCTCCATTGGGATCCGCCGGCGCATCGTGTTTGAAGAACGGCAGGCCGTCTGGTCCAAGGAGAGACTTGCTAATCGCGCCGTCGAAGAAGTCCGTCAGCCATCCCTGGAGCCGCGAACGCTGGCGCCATGACTCCATTGCGTCCTCCATGCCGGGTTGAGCGAGCAGCGTCGCGAGCTGTTCGGTGATTGACTTTGCTGGGGTCCGGAGATAGGCATGTGCGCGCTTGCCTTTGCCCCGCTTACGACCGCGATCGCTCTCGGCTGCATCGAGTCGGAATAAGGGATGGCTGCATACAGAGCAGCGAGCGTTGACGTCCATGTCGACTGACTCCGGGTGAGGCTCGAGGCAGGACGGACACGTAGGGTAGAGTTTCATCAACGGGTCTAGGCGCAAAGCCGACAGGCAGCCTGAGAGTGACGTGCGAAGGAGGGGCGTAAGGTTCGTCTGACCGGCATCTGCGAGAACGAAACCGATGACCGATAGCACCACGTCGCAGAAGCGGAATGGTAGGTGCGCGGCAAGGTGTAGCCACGCGACGAGGATCATAGTCAACACCACAGATGGGTGGGACACGTCCCAGGCGGACCAGGAGCTGCTAGGAGAGACATAGCGGGCGAGAAACGGGTCGACGTCACTAACATGTGACATGGCGTCGGTATCGAGGGGGATGGAGGCCGTCCCACGGAGAGGGGGTGCCGCCGCAACACGGTCGATGAGAGGGCCCGAGGGCTGCTGGGATTGCTCGGCTTCTGAGGACGCAACCAACGGCGGGAGGACGACCGGTGAGTCGTTGTCCTCGTCTTCGTCGCAGTCTTCCCAGTCGTCGTCCTCGCAGACACGTTGTTGTTCCGGGTTATCTGTGACACGTCATCAGCTGGGTAGGTGGCCTTGGCGAACCGTTTACTTACCGTTAACTTGCTGCACAGTGCGAACATCGACGTCGTCGGCGGCGATGATGACGGCGGACGATGGCAAGTCCAGTGCTGGGGCAGGGGAAGCCAGGGGCGCGACGGAGAGAGAAGGCCATGCTGGCCCAGGAGAGGATGGTGGTGGAAGGATGGCCCGCGAGACGAACGCCCATAGCTGCGTGGCAGCCGGTGTGAAAATCGAAGCCCTCGGTCCTTCGGCCTGCGCCGGCGGCGCAACCGAGGCTATCCCCGTCGCCTGTTTCTAACAGTGACCGTCAGCATGTCTTTGCATTACCTTTCCCTGGCTAGTACATACCTCATCTCCACCAGGCTGAGCATCCTGCATAGACACGTCCTCGTCACCGACATCCGGCTCTTCAGCGGCGGGTTCCACTGAGGGGTCGGCAGTCGCAGCGGAAAGTCCTGCACCCAGGCCTGTTGACAATTTCGCGCCGGCGGGAGTCTTCTTCCCGAGCTTCAAGATGTCCTTCTTCGTCCGGGTCACCTTCGTCGACGCGCGTCGCCGCTGCTGGGCATAGTGCCCAGCGCGTGTCGAGCGTAGTTGCTCCGCGCCGCCACACTTCCTGCAGTGGCAGATTACGACGTCGCGGGACTTTTCAAGAGCCGAAGGTGAGCATCCACGGTTACGTATCGCTAAGTTAACCACGTACCACCCCAGTAGACATAGTCAAGCGAGTGATCAGATATCAGCAGAGGCGAGGGACCCTGTAGATGGTGTCTGGGAGAGGTGTGGGCGCGGCTAATGGGTCCTCGCGCTGTAGGTGAACAACGGAGTGTTTGGACCCCGAGCTGCGAAGGCGAGTGGGAGGGGGAGGGTGTGTGGACAGCCTCCTTCGTTACCGTAGAGCCGTCGCTTATATGAACGGTCAGGACGTTGGGACATAGACCTCGGGCCAAGATACGTCGCCGCGCGCGCGACCCCACATCGCCATTCACTGCAAGCGCCCGCGCGAAAGTAGCTCCCGCCGGCTTCCGTTCACTGTATGTCCTTGCACTCTTGCTGTTCGTCCCACTTCTTGTATCACGATAAGCATATCGGAATGAGAATGTAGTACATTATTGAGGCCATCCCCACTGAAACTAATAGAGAGACTACGGCGTTATTAAACGAGAACGTGCCCATCCCCGGCCCCCTTCCCCTCCTGCTCGCGAGAGGTCGCATCCTCTTCGTGAGCACCCGCCAACGTCATAGCTGACATGGCGTTCACCAGCTCGTTGCCTGAGCGTCGCGGGCGGGGCTTTGGCTTGACCACAGGGAGATTGGGGTCGCGCGTGCCGCCCCGAGGTTCCAGAACCTCCTATACAAAGCAAAAGTTATGTAAGGTCAACCACGGTTGCGCGCGCGGACGAGTGGGCGCACCTTGATGCGCCAAACGTAGCGAAGTATATCCCCCCATGTCGTCACTCGGGGGACCGTTGTGAACGGGGTCATCAGCAACTCGGAAACAAACGTCTCCAGCCACTTGTAGGTGCGCCGATGCTGCGCGCTGGCTTGCGGCTTATCACGCAGCTGCGTGATCCACGTTGGGGCCGTTGAATCGTACGCATCGCCCCGAAAAGTGTCCAAGGTGAATCTGAGCGGTGTCATGAACATGTCGGGTTTGAGAAACAAGACAAGTTTCCATGTCGAGGAGTCTTGGAAACCGCCCTCGACCTTGCCCTACAGACGATCAGGCACATCCTGAATGGAGGAGCTGAGAGGCAAGCTTACCCGGGTTTCATCGGCGGTAACCTCAACCATAACGTTGTGTAGAAGCTCGTCGTTGTTCAAGACCGCAAGCCCGAGGTGATCCTCGTCGAGGAGAGCGGCAACGAAGCGCTCGGCTGGGGTTGTTGGGCCGCGCGGTGCTTCAGGCTTCGCCGCTAGGTCGCGTGGGCGGATGTGGCCTACCCCGGTGGAGGCACGAGTACGATAGACCCTAGAGTTAGAGATAGGGAGGAGGGGTGTGTGACGGCGGTGGGCGGTGGCCTGGCGAGCTGGAGACATGATGGGTGTCGGTAGACGTGGATCGAGGTCAAGGTGGAGAACGAGTCATGGTCGTGTCACCGAAAGTTATATAGCACCAGAATGCGCTGTGTCATATAACGGTGTAGCCCTATGGGCGAATGCACATCTGGCTATAGACGATGTAGAGTCGCGCGCGGGGGAGGTTGCACATCGCCTCCCACGGGCGCTTACCTGGGCGATGTGAGATATACTTCTGTCAATGTGTGATATCCTTACACACATCCCCACTCATCGCAAATATTGCGATCCCGTATCCCACACCGCGCGATCTGGCTCTATCATCCATCTCACAGGGGATATCTGGGCTATCTGACACCGCACCGCTGAGATTACGGTGTGCTATTTGCCACTTCACGCAGTGCATCAGAATTACGATTCTACCCATATTCCCAATCCCAAGTGTCCCCGTACGTAAAACCAAACCATACTACTATGGCCACACGGTACTGTTAACGGTGACGCGCATTATTTCTCAAGGATTTGTCAAGATGTATTGTCCACTGGATATCCGCGCCGAGATTGCACAATTCAGACTTGGTCTGTGTTACGATCTCACCGCATTTGACAATGCGGGGGTTACATGTTCTTCAGACCAGGTGATTGTGGGCTATGGGTGAAGCCGACAACAGAATTATCGATTTTACCCATAGCTCACGGCCACGGGCTCGCCCTGCAGTGCTGCCGTGAGGAAGTGATCGTGCTACGCAGGTCAATGTGTAAGCGCCGGATATCGCGCTATCATACCGAGTTTAGCAAACAGCTGAGCTTGCCCATCATGACCGGCTAGCTTTTCTCCTCCAGAACCGACGCCGCTCGCTGTGTCCTTCCTGATTTTTAATGTCATGGACGAATTTTGCTTCCTTGAAGGGCGTCCAACGGCGTCCGGGAGAGAGATGGTTGAAAGCTCGAGAGCGTCTACACGCCGGCAAGGTCCCACTTGTAGAGAGGTGTACACAAGGGCGCGACGACTAGGAGATCATCGACTATAGTGAGTCAGAAAGTGAGCGGAATGCGAGGAGTGCGCGAGGAAATTTGCCTGAGGATGTGGGCAATGTCGAGAAGGATTGCGATCAGACGCCCGTCCTACCAAACTTTCTCGCGCACTCCGAATCATGCAGCTCGTTCTTCCCACCGCCATTACATTTAATATTCGCCTCCGACTGTACGGTGTTTCCTAAGGCTATCGTCCCCGCCTCTCATTGTGCCGCATCCGCGAAGCGGGCAGAGAGAGCTGCATCGCGCTTGCTACCGAGCAATCTGTGCATAATAAGCTCAAGATACAAACCCCGGGGACAGCGGCGCCAAGCTCGCATCAAGGACCTCTACCTGCACCACCATCCGCAAGTCCGCAACTTCCCGTATGCAAGGCGTTTTAGCCTCTGCCGCGCTATCCACAGGTACGCACCCGCGTCGGAATGTTCGCAGGTCGCACCTCCAAATCCAGCGCTGGACGACGTTAGCGCTCGCGTCATGCTACCGAGCCAATTAATCGCAAAGCTGAGGACGTACTTGTTGTACGCCTACCGCCACCTTCGCGCAGAAGTGCGCGGGGAAGTCCGTCTTCGTGCTACGCCGTTAAAAAACCTCTTAGATCTCGCTAGGAAGACAATTCACGCCCTATCGAACAGGTCCTCAAGCCGACTCGGATATATCACTGTTCGAGTCTCGACTTCCGGCCAGGCAGTAAATCGCCACAGAGTTCCACGGCATCAAGGTCGTGCGTAAGGTGTGTAGTCGCACCTCAATAACTCGTAGCAAGCGAGTGCTGTACTCATCGTACTTTCCGCGCCTCTTACTCAATGATTTCTTTCTAGGCCGTTGGGAATGGAATCGCATGACTCACAGGGCGGCGGCGAGGGTCGTCGTACGGACGTCGCGATCCGCAGAGCCGTCGATATGTCTGGTAGTAGCAGTGAGTAGCTCCGCGCAATCCATGGCAGCTATCGCTTTTTTGACAAATGAGCTGAACAGTCCCCGGGAACAAGTCCCTAGAGTCGTCGAAGTGCGGAGAAAACCGTTTCAACAAGAGTTACACTTCGGGCCGATCTTGAGAGACTTGCTGTACGCGCACCTGTGCCTGAGATCCAACCGTGCGCGCGCTGATGATCCGCGTCTAGGAGTCGCGTATGGTCACAATCTGAACTGCAGGCCCACGCTTTGCATCGCCATATTGTCTCGAGGCGTCCTACACGAACGCGAACGCGCTTTGTTGTCACCATGAGAAGCATCCCGTGCGACCGCGCTAGACGTCGGAAGAGCCTAGGAAAATACAACAGCAGAGCTTCCGAATGGGCACGGCCTCCGTCGCGCAGCACCGGCTCCGAGGCATCCCATTCCGTGTACTCGGGCGAGAGTCACGTCGGAGTTCTCTGCTCTTGCAACTGATCGAGCCTGGTGTAGGCCTCCGCCCGGGACGTATAGACGGAGTTCTGGCACGGTCTGATGCACGTGTAGGGCGGTGCGCGAGATTATTACGCACGACTCTGATGCTATGTCACGGACTTCTCGATACCTGGGTTCTTGAACTCCGACCGCGGTGGTTCGAAAGTACAAGGGTCACGGCGCCATGCCTCGACTTCAACATTTGCAGCCTTCCCCCCCAGTACCCGCTTCCAGGGTACGACTCCTCTCCTCTCCTCTCGCTTTCACGTACTCGGGACGATATCGGGTCCCTTCTGCATCTCGCAGTCTCGTGCCTATCGCCACCCTGATGCGTTTCAAAGCCAACCTTCCACGTATAATCCTGCGCAACGTCCCGGTAAGTTCTTCCTGGATGGGTCGCGGGCGAGGCCAACTGAGCTCCCTCATGCTGTATAGAAACGACACCACTCGTTCTTCAAGAAGTTCAAGGCCGTCTTGATGATGCCTCCAGGGTCGACCGTCGGGATCCTGTGGCACCCCGCAGATCGAGGCGCCCCACGCACAGTTTCAGAGCAGCCCTCGCCGGCGCACTTCGCCAAACTCGAGACTATTGGCAAAGAAGCAGACTGTACTCGTCCATCGCCACAACGAGCATCCCCGGGGTCAAGAGATGCAGAAACGATCCCGGGCAGCGGTTCCTCACGCCACGCCACCGCCGATGGCCTGTTTAGTGGCGTCCGACATGTCGACGCCGTCTCGTCCGCCGAAACCCAACGTCGTGAGTGCTCCGCATGATGCATCATACCGACGGCACGCTCATCGTTCCTTTCTTGTGTGGTGCAGCCACGCCACGGATACCCGGCTTGGCCCAACCCCTCTAGGACGGCCATCCTTGCCGAGGTACAGCGGTTCCATGAGCTCCCTCAGCCATTCACCGAAGACCAGGCCCGTTTTCTGGAGCCTCAAGGATTCCTATCTCTCAGCTACCCTGTCTTGCTGCCGCCCCAACCAAACGTGGCTCGCGCAGGCCCTCTAGGTTCTGCCTATGGCAGCGGAGGTAAGTCGCACCGGTTTCCCCGAGCTAGTTATCCACATACTCAACTTTTTGCTCAGGGGTTGCGCAGTTTCCCTCCGTCCCTGCGATTCGAGGAGCGGAAGACGCTCTCCTGCTAGGCGAGCCTGAGGGGGGCCGCGATGCTCATTATGCCACTCAGGTAAGCAAATCCTTTGCGCTATCTGCAATTCGATCGAGTGGCTGAACCAACCCATAGCGCGGGCGTAGCATCAACTACGCTTCCACGCCGGCTACCGAGCCCAAGAAGTCGCCCTGCTACAAACCGTACCCGAGCATCGGAGCTGATCGTCCGACGCGTCGGGATCGTGGTGGGTTCCCTCATCTCGTGTCGTGCATCGCCCCGCAGACTGACAACTTCGCGCACAGGGCCAACGCGTCGTGACAGCGGCACACCGGCTCCCAAGTATCGCCCTATCCAGCCCAACACGCACGAGCCCAGCTCGCAAGAACCGCTCGCAGCCTTACCGCGCCCAATTGCGCCTTCGCCCCAGGAGCATGGCCAGGTTCACCCCTCTCGTCCATCGATCATGCTCGTGGACAGATCACATCGGCGTCGCCGCCCGTATGCTGGCGTGCCATTCAACCCTGATCGTCGTGTACGTCGTCCTCCGACCCAGAGCCCTCCCGAGCTCGCCGGCCATCTCCCGCAAGCTACGGTCGCCACCGCGCCTCACCCTCTTGCAAGGGAGCTGACATTCTCCTGCGACAATGATTTCATGACATGGAACAATGGCGACGGCCGACCGTTCTCGGACCGCGAAAGAGCTATCCTCCTGCAATCCAGGGATCGGGCCTCTCCAACCCACGTCCAGGCTCGCCATGCGGACACGGTCCTCACAGTGGACACTCCCGGCACGCCGATCACAACAGGCTCGTCGCGTACCGACCGCGACAGCCACGCTCCCTCTTACCCGCCTCCTGCCACGGGGATCACGCAGTTTTCTGTTGAGGAGGGCTATCGGGAAAGGCTGCAACACTTCGACATCGCTGCGGTCGACCCAAGTATCGGCGATATCGAACACCGCGGTGGTTTCGCGCCCGCTCGCGTCTCTTGTGCGCCCCACACTCAACAAGGATCGAGCAATTTCCCTACCTACTATGGGGAGGATGCGCTTGTCCCCCCGACTTCACCGTCTACAAGCTCGCAGCATGTACCGACTTCGACGGCCCTCCAGCAGGACGCTTACACGCCCCCGTCGCAAATCGATGCTTCCGCGCTTCACCCTTGCCCATGCAAAGCGCACAGCGACGAGGCCAGGGGTGCTGCTAGCGGGCGCATCGCTGTGGCGGCAACATCCTTTCTAGCCAGGCCTGTACCCGGTTCTGCATGCGAGCAAACGGGCCGTCGCGAGGGGATCCTCCCGGGCCCTCCGGCTACGCACCCTCCGTCCGACTACTTCGAGGCCGGTCGCGCACACCCTGATAGACTCGAAGGGGGCGGGACATGCCACGGCGCGGCTGTAACTCCGGCTCAGTCTGACGCCAGCCTCGATGCTTTTACTCCCATTCAGCCGTCTCTACGACTGCCGCAGACGGCTATGTCCAACCTGATGGAGGGTTTTGAACCGGCTGCTCCGTGCGTGCCGAGCTCAGGCTTTCACAGCGAGAAAGAGTGGCTTCTGGCTTGGGCGGACAACTCTTCCCGCTCAGAGGACACGCCTCACCGGCAGATGTTCCATGGGGTTGCACATGCGCGGAGGAGCACATACTCGTCGCTCCAAGGTGCTATTACCCCGTGAAAAGATCTCCCCACCCATATCTCCCATCCTTCTCGTAGCTCGGTGTCCGTCCAGCGTTTCACACCCGGAACTTCGATCCGTATTTGGGACTCTACGTTCGTGCAGTGCTAGGGTTTCGCAATTCTTGTATCAGCCGCATTCTGTCTAAATAGCTAACAACGTATTCTGTGCTTGCTGGGACGATGGAAAGGTTGCGTGTAATGTATAGTAAGGCAGTACACGAACATAAACTCATGAGCTATGAGTGCTGTTATAAAAAGATCTATAACACCACCCATAGCTAACGAGTACAGTTCCGTTCGATCCGGGATGCTGATCATGGCAATACTACTACAAGTGACATAACTTGTACATCACTCGATTCTGAGCTGAGGCCAACTATCCATACAGTCCGATGATTGTCTCCGAACTGCCGAGCCTGGGACGAGCTCACCTGTGCGCACCTCCACTCTCTGAGACGACTACAGGCTTCAGTCCTCTAGGGGTGTCTCTCTCCTAGGACGGTGTATGAGTGGGCCTGAGCCGCGGCAGAGTATGGAAGCGCGTTAAGGGTAGAGAGAGGCTGGGACGTGCAAGCCTGAGATTTGGACCGAGGATCATGCAATGTCGACAAGGATCGTAATCAGACGCCCACTCTAACAAGTCCAAAGTGCTTACTCCGAACTAGGCATTTAGTTCTTCCCACTTCAAGTTTAGTACGGCGTACTTACCGTGCGTGTACGACAATTTGGATTCCTCTGGAGGCGCACAGCCCAGATTCCCAGTACTGAACATACGAGCATATAAACAAGATCGCAGCAGTAGGGCGTCGAGGGAATTGAAGTCGTTTGCTACTAGAGCGCGAGCGTGGTGAAAGCGGACCGATTGAACGCCCGCATTATGCGGCCTTGGCGCTGGCGCTAACCGCCCACCAGTTCCCAAACGGGGCATCCTGGTTATTCTCCAGCCACCACCGTCGCACTGAGGCACCTCCTGAAGTGTTCCGTATTGAACTGGCGCAATGTTGTTCCATGCTTGCTCACGAGGCTCGTATGCCCGTCAGAACAACGTTCTCCAGCCCTCTGGGGTGCTTCCTTAGCCCAAAATGACGCTGTAGTACGGCCTCCAGCAGTACCGCCACACGGTACGTTCATGGGACCAACACCTCGTGGTGCGTGCAAGGTCCCACAACATGTTCCCGCTACTGAATATATCTTCTCTTGCCTCGAGCGCCTCTAGCCAAAGCCATGACGCAAGGACTCGGACGGTCCAGCCTCTCTGGCATCGCCGTTTCGAGAAACGTGAGCGCATCCGCTTGTAGCGGTGAGTCAGCTCTCAGCTAATACGTTTTTTAACAGATAAGCTGGACAGCCCCGTTGGGAACAAATACCCGTCCTAAAGAAGCCGTGCACACTGGTCGAGCACGACTTGTGCCTCAAGGCATGCAGTCGGGTTCTCTGCGCCCGCGCCTGCGTTCTGTGATATACGCCGTCGTGCGGTACACGTCAGGGATGGCGCATTCCCTCATAACCTCATTCTGATGCTCAGGGAAACACGGTGTCAGACGTGACAACCTAGACCGCGTGTCTCTCTGCCACAGCTTCCGGACTGCCCTCTTGCGTATATTCGGAACGCGCGGAGACGTCGCACCCCGCCCCACCCCTTCACGCCTCGTCGCAGCTCACACGCCAATAATTCGAAACTCGGCAAGACTTCTAGCTCTGATGCAGGCGCGGAGAAGGCGGTGTGCGAATACTCGGACCCAGCACGCGTTTGATGCTGTGTCTTCTCACCGTCGAAATACAACTCCGCTCAGGTGGTTGACAAGTACAAGGCCCGCCGTTTGCACGTCCTTGTGCGCCCGCCTGGGTTCGGTCCTCATCTCCTGCCCACACCCCCGCAGCTAGGCTATGTCATCCAACGCCCCACTCGCTTCTCCTCAAGGAGATGATTCTCAGTGGGCGGCAACGACAGAGAGAGCGGTACCACTTGCTCCCACGGAGGAGCCTCACTACGTGCCGAAGGGTCTTCGACCTCTCAATGAGGTGTGACTCCACCTCACTAGAGACTAGGATCGCTGACAGGACTAACGAGGTCCATATGTTGTTGTATGTGAAGCACGCGGGCTGTCTACACATCATCAACTTTCGTCACACGCCGGGAGTGAAAGATGCGCTCAACGAAGCCCGGGCCGCCACTCTACAAGCAGTAAGACTCCTGAGGCGGCCCGCACCCAGTACCTCGCTGTATCCTCAGCGCGAAGTGGCCGCAGCGTGGCCCTCAGCTGTCTACCCCCCTGCCAGTGACCTCCCTGCGGAGAGATCTGCAGACCCGCGCACGGTTGCGCGCGGCATGCCAACTACGGGGAACCATACGCGACCATCCGTGAGTTATGTCGATGGGCTTCTACATTGTGATTGTCTGGAGAACCTGACCGCTGTTACTCATCAGGGACACAGCCGGGGCACGCGATCTAAGAGCAAGAAGGCGGGGACTGGCCACAAGACTAAGTCCACCTCAACGGTGCACCCTGTCCTCGCTGCTCCCCAATCTCCTCCTCGAGCCTCCGAAGGAGAACGGCGTACAGGTCTATCTAGCTCCGACGAGTCCCCCGTCCAATACCGTCCGCCCTCGGTGAGTTACGCCACCACGAACACCCTCCGTATCGACGTTGAACTATGTGGCGTAGGTGCCGCAAGGTGGCGTTGCGTACTCATACTCGGCTTCGATTAGTTCTAGTACTTCCCCCTCTCGCAACCACTCCGTACAAGGCGGGCATGGTAGTTCGGCGTTTCCGCTCGACGGCGGCCAGACAGAGGATCCAGGCCCCCGGATGCACTCTTACTCGCGTGCCGCCCTGCCGTCTGCGCCACCGGCGGCTGCACACCTTGTAGGCCCGACGATCTACAGGGCCCGCTCCCATACGACGTCCTCAACTTCATCGTCGAGCCTCCCAGGCCCTGCAGCTCCCATTACCCCGTTCTTCCCCCAAGGAAGCAGAGGTAAGAGACTGTGTTGATTCCCGCATCCGATCCCCGCTGACCCCTGTTTCCAGGCTATGAGTGGCCTTCGCAATACCGAGGCATCCCTTCCGTGTACATGGAGAATCGCGGTCCTTACCTGGGTGGCAGCGGCGACCATCACAACGCTCAGGTAGGCCTCATCTACGTGTCTGTGTCGCAACGGTGTCGCTGAACCCATGCTAGCCGTGGCGCACGGCGGGCTCTTCGGGCTTTTCGCAACCACCGCGCATCGATCCCTCGCAGCTGTCGTCCGGCGATTTGGAGACCCATCTCGAAGCTAGCTACACTACTCGTGCGCGAGGTGCGTTCGTTATACTCTACGCTACATGCAGTGGCAAGTGCTCATCCTAAATCCGAGTGTGTAGGCTCGCAGCGCCGCTGCAACAACGATGTAGCGGGGAAAGATTCCCCCTCAAGGACCTACGACGCTAACTCGCAACTACCTGTCCTAGTTCTACCGGTCCCTATTGTGCCACAGCCCCCAACAATCCCGCCTCCCGCCGTCTCCTCTACGTCCACCCTCGTAGAGAGATCGCGATGCACTCAACACCGGAAGGCCGAGGATCTATCGCGCGGGCACCGTCTGGCGCCGCCCAAAGGCTCGACCTCACAACGCGCTCGTGAAATTGCGCACTGGGGACCTCGGAACAATGTGTCGCTGTCGAACGACGTCGTACACGACCCCGGGCCCGAGCTCGGGCTCTTCAATGCCTGCGTCCCCGCCTACCCAACCCGCTTCAGCTCCTCTAGCTGCGGAAACGAGCCGCCACGCGCGCCCTCAAGCGCGTCGTTTTCTGAAGCCGCAATGTACGGTTTTCCGCCGCCCTCTCGTCTTCACCGTATCGCAGGCGGCCACGCTACACACGACTCATGGGCGAGAGTGAGACGGTCTAACACCGGGATAAACTATCCTGGCTCTGACGAGCTCGTGCGGCTTGACGGATCCATGCTCCACCAGTCCTCCGGGCCTCCCTTCCAAGCCCATGTTCAGCATCACGGGAGTCACCCCCTCCTACAGCGGGTATATGATACCATCTCGGACGACCATGCACACTGACCCGCGCGGCTTTCAAGTGCCAGAGTTCCTGCCCCAGCGCGACGCTCACTTCGTCGGCACGGGCGCATCGACGCTCAGGCAGCACTTGCCGCCTGACGTACCCACCTTTCGTTCAGCGACTAGCAGTCGCAGGCGAGTGGTCGCTGAAGCGTCCTCTCCTTACGAGCAACATGGTTATCTGGCGCCCACCGGTTCGATGCCCAAGCGAACGTTCGATCGCGAGCGGCCTCGTCAAGATCATCTTGATCAAGACACTTTCTTTACGAGCAGCTCTCGTGCCAGTTCCTCACACGACGGGATCGACGATGTCTGGGCGCTTAGCCCTTCTACTTTGTCGGTTCTGAGCGTCCCCAGCCTGTATCAACCTGTGTCTCCCACACAACCCGCCCCCCATCCCTTCGCTTTTGCAGACGGAGCACAGCCCTGGGCCGCTCTCGAAGATGCCAACTACACCACCCGGTCCGTAGAGCATCTCTCTGATACTCGCCCGCATGGCAGGCAGAGGGGAGCCTCGCATTTCCCGGTCGACACCACGTCCTTGCCCGCCGCTCAAGCGGGCATGGACGTTGGGCGAGCGGTCATCGGAGCGGCCGACGCATTGAGGAGCACGTACTCCTCACTGGCCGGCGCTCTGATCCCCTCGTATACTTACGATTGACACCCATATTCCCGATAGATCTATCCCCCTTCTCGTCAAGCTCCCCATCTTCGTCTCGTCTCTTCGTAGGTCGTTCTCGGATGTCATTATTATCCCTGTATCTCGATCGCTGCGGTATATCCACAGACCGAGCACGGCGCGTACTACATACGACACCTTATCGCATTGGATTCGAATTGCACCACACACCGCACCTCCCGCATTGATGCCGCAGACCCTGCCGACCCTGCCGACCTTGTCTCGAGGTATTTGAAGCTGAGTGGTGGAAGTACCCGCGGGCTATGAGCGCTACAATTAGTCGTATACTAATGATAGCACCCATAGCTGACGGGTACACCCTCCGCGATGTTGCCTACAGAGGATCAAGATTTCTTCAACGCCATCTGCGTGTCCGGACAAGGCAGGGGAATCGCAGCGTTTTGGGTGGTCCATGATACAACTGCGTTCACAGTCCGGGGCAACATCGGTACGAACCTTGCTTCGTGCTCCCCTGCGCGCGAACTTTTAACACGCCGGAGAACATGACTATTTAGCAGCGCATCTCCAGCGCCGACTTGCTCCAAAATCCGAGTGCAACTTGAACTGGACCTCCTGACATTGAGAATATCATGATTGTAAAGGGGTTGTACACCGTGTTTGAGGATCCAGAGTGTGCAATGAGTGAAGCTGAAGTATGTGAGAGAGAGAGGGTGGGAGAGAGTCAGTGTGTCACTACGAAAATATCGGCGATCCTGACCGAGATCAGACGCCCAGTATGCTATATCGCGACTGTTCCATCCGAGAGTCAGGTAGCTCCGAATTCCTTGTTCTAAGCACGTAAAATACAGCTATATTGGGCAGTATTGGCTGAATTGCCCCCCGGGCTATCCCAGCGTAGAGCACTCTACCATCGCCGGCGCAGGGCGGAAAGTGCGCATGCGCACTGGCACTTCAGCCTGAACCATAGTAACTCGGACGCCAATCTGACCAGGCTACTGGGCGGCGAAGCAATAAACGTAGCCTGCAGCGACTCGCTTGAAGATCTATTGGCAAGATCCTAGGTACGGAAGAGCCCGATTCCACCGCGCGCGTCCAGCCGGGCTCGTGTTGAAAGAGAGATGAGTGCTGCACGCACGGCACCCGTATCTCCAAGCCCCCGCTTTGGTAGGCGCCTGGAGCGCGCACCTTCCTGCTCTACCACCATCGGCGGGATGTCGCCTCCAGCCACGCCGGGACGAATCGCATAGCACCGCTCTTCCCGAGCGCTAGTAGGTGCAAGATGCACTCCTGGCCGGTCACCCGTTACGCGATTGAGGTTATCGGAAATGATGTCGTTGGCCAGCCGGCGAGCTTCACGCGGTAGCGCGATACGAAGCCGGTGTAGTACCGCTCGATGGTGTACGCCATCCTCGCGCGGCCGAGGGTCGCACCCGCTGTGTTCGCTGGGGCGAGTCGCACGCGGTCAGTCGAGTCGAAACGCGTACGGCGAGTGTTCTAGCCACTTACCGTGTCTGTCGCTGAAAAGGACCGCATTTTGCACCGCATCTTCTTCGAGCGAGCGCAGTCATCGCGTTTCTCAGGGCGCGAAAGCCGAGCATGGCATCAGAGGGGTGTGCGCGGATGTACGGCTGTGAGCGAAGCAGAGGGCCGTGCGAGTAAAGATCGTACGTGCGTCCCCGGATAGCAGGTCGACGGAGGGGAGGGCGTGGGTTACGACAGCGGCACAGTGGGTCTGTACTGTTTGACCCTTAGAATACATGGTCTCCCTGTAGGTCGTTCTCGGATGTCATTATTTTCCGCGTATCTCGATCGCCGCGGCCCAGCGCGGCCCTTGGTCTCGTACCCAGGGGTGATACACGGTGACCGCGGTGGTGGGGTTCGGGTGTAACACCCCACGTCTGGGTATGAGACCACGCGGCCCTCTATCCACAGGCAATCGTTCCCGATCGAGGGCGTACTTCGACACGCTATCGCATCGGCTTCAAACTGTACCACGCGTCGCACCCGACCAGACCCGACCCTGCCGGCCTTGTCTCGAGGTATCAGAGGCTGAGACTTGAGTGGTGGCGGTACTCGCGGGCTGTGAGCGCTAAAGTCAGCCGTACACTGAAATTTAACACCCATATGGCATAGCTGACGGGTACGCCCTCCGCAATGTTTCCTATGGTGAGCCCAGGACTTTTCGATACTACCCGCGTTTCTGTTCGTAGTCTGAGGCAGCATCAGTACGAACCTTGCTTTGTGCTCCCCCCTTCACACGCCCAACGTCGACTCGTTCCCAATTTGGGATGAGACTTGCGTGTCGCCCCCTAGCGTTCAGAACGCTGTGGTAGCACAGGCATCGCATAGCGCATCTGAGGTCCAGAGTGTGCGATGAGTGAAGCATAATGAGGGCTGGTGGAAGAGAGTTGATAGGAAGGTACCTTGAAGGTACCAACGATTCTGACCGAGATCAGACGCCCACTCGGCAACTACCGAGAATACGTGCCTACTACGGACCCGTTGAACTTCAAGTTCAACTTGTACCACGCTGGGTAGTCTTCTCCCCCCTCTTGATAACAGAATGATTCCACCCGCTTCTGAGTACTATGACGGCGTCACTTGTACCAGGATCGTCAGAGGCTACGCCGTACTGCCTCTGCGCTTGTCGGGTGCATATTACCCAGTCCGCTCCCGGACGCTGCCATCGGTAGTGCGTATGCTTTTCAGCTCACCCATCGGCTCCTAGGAATCCGCTCTGGAGTAGCTAGCGTGGCCCAGCATCAGTATTACGCCTCGAGGCCTCGGGCGGCTGCCCGCTCGATAGCGCTTGATGCTACGGCAAGGAAGGCGTTCTGGTGCGACATTTTGAGCGCCCCAAATATCTCCCTAACTAGAAACACACGGCGTCCCGAAGTAACGTCCCAGCACCTCTCCCCAACTCGATCTTTCTGTCTACTCGGAACGTGCTGACCATCCCATTCAGTTACGCCACCTCCTGGCAGTTGCTCGTGGAAACCTTCCTTCTTCAGCCTGCGATGAGAAACGTCTTTGGAACCCGGCGTATGCATGTGCACGATGCAGTGTGCGAATTGTCGGAGGCTTCCCCTGATGCTGTGTCTGCTCGTGTTCGAAGACAACTCCGCTAAGTAGCAGAGGTATACGAGTGTTATACGTCCGCCACTCTGATCCGCCCCAGAAATGCAGCACCCACTATCCCGCTACCCCCGCCTCACCCTGGATATCGACACGCTCTCTGCGCCACAGCAGCCGGCATTCCTCAAATATCCGGCCTCGCGTTCAAGCGCTATGCCAGACACTATCAACGATGATGCGACCATGACAATGACCGCCTTGTCCCAGCACGTCCCGGTGAACCTCGTGTACATCGCCAACCAGGTGCGTTCATATCGTATGCATGAAGCGGGACATGCCTTTGATGGACACGCTCTCGAACCCCCAGAACTCGTCGTTGATGAGATGCTTTGACTCCAACGTCAAGCGGGTCAATGACGAAAAGGTCAAAATCGCGAGACTGACCCAGAAGTATTTGCGGGCGGAGCAAACTGCCAAGGGCGGTGTGGCAGCCTCCGCCGCTCGCAGGAGTAGACGGAAGGGCAATGCAACAGTGAAGCAGCCAAGCCACGGGACTTCGCGCTCGGCGAAGACGAAGCAGAAGGGCCGTCTGACGAAGAACTCCCCTCAAGCCCCTTCGACTACTACGCCTAGCTCCTCACAGTCGCCGGTGCTCACCAATACTCCCGCCCCGGATGCCCGATCCCTCGAGGGTCCTGTGGTACGTCGTGCCTCGCCACATATCAATGCAGCTGACCGATGTGGCGTACCTACAGAAATGTGGCGTCAAGCCGCTGCGCCTGGCAAAGGGTACCCGCCCAGAAGCCTTCCCGGGATCCACCAAGAACAAGAGCCTGCCACCCGACGTTCTACGCCCTCTTTCTGGTGGCGCCGCGGAGCAGCGTCTAGCGTATGCTGTCCCCGTTCCTTCCGCCACCACCCTCCCCGGCATCCTACCGTCGGCCCACCCTATCCGCCCTTCCACCTTGACGGGAAGCACGTCGTTCTGGCCTGACCTTCCCTCAGTATTGCCGTCCCCACTCGAGGGCCAACGGCAGGTAGCCGTACAGACGTTTCCGTCTTCTACCGCTACGCCCCCCATACCCACTTACCACCGCCACAATGATCGCCGCCGAACCGCTCTCCCTCACTCGTACTACCTGCATGAGCCTGTGAGCGACACGGAACCGACTGCCAGGCTGCCATCCTGCGCTACTCCCGGCTACAGCCCTGACAAGCGACAGACGCACGGTGATTCAATCCGCCATACGGCACACTGTGAGGTTCGCGACGATGGACAGCAATGCCGCGGTGGCTGGCGCGACATACCAACCGCCGCTTCTACGGAGAACCAGCCGCTTGCCAATAATGACGCGTCCAGGGAAGCTGCATGGGCGCCACCGCCTCACTCCACCCAAGAATGGCAACCGTTCTCTGGGTATCCCTACCGCGCAGAATGCCCCCCTGATATTCCCGCGCACGCTCTTACTGGGAGTCCTGCCTGGCACGCCGACGCATTCCGCCCCGATGCGGGACTGGATCCTCGGATGCTCCGCGGGAGCATGGGTGGGGACGCTCCGAGGCTGGCTCAAACCCCCAGTGTTCGTGATCTCGTAACCCTCGCGCAGCAGCAGCAGCAGCGAATCAGACTGCATGCTGGCTTTGAAACGCAGGATGCCCACTACCCTATGGCTGTCTCGCCATCAGCTCAGCGGTTCGTCTCGCCGTACGCTATAACTTGCCTCTCGGAGGCAGCGCAGAAGCCTCACGCCGCCTACTCTATCTCACACGCTGGACACTCGGATGCGGGTGCCTCATCGCAGGCGCCGGAAGCCGTCGTCGGAGCGGGTTCTTCACCCGACAGCCTTCGAAGCGAAGGTACATACTCCCTGCCGCCAGACACAGTCGTTCCCCGGCAGTCCCGCCACTATGATGTGTCGCTATGGGCCTCCCAGGCTGTCGCTCGCAACGGTCGAGTGGCGAGTCAAGCGCTTCCAACGCACTTTGTTCAAGAGCACGCCTGTCCTAGCATGGTGGATCCTTGCGAGTTCAGCATGCCACTCATAGGCTGGCCCGACCATGCGCCCACCAGCGGTGTCGATCTCCAGCAGGATGGGTTCGAACATCTCTCACGGCCGAGCTATTCGCCCAGTTCTTCCTTCCCTCACGTTTACCTCGACGAGCGGCGGAGGTCGTCTATGAGAGGCGTATCGACGACGACCTGCTCCAACCCAATGTCACCGATGATCTTCATCCGGTGCCTTTACTCTACCCATATCACATGCAGAGTCTGGGCCATTTCCACGTACATAGAGCCCTATCGTTGTAGGTCAGATAGAACCGGTTGGAGTCCAGTTAGGAAGACACTGACCGGCCCTGAATTCTGAGAAGTCTTCCTACAGTAGTACGTTTTTCTGTACCGGTACGTGACCGTAATGATGCAAAGAGCTACCTTCAGTCCCTCCAAATAGAATGAATCCTCGAATGTGCGATCAGTATTAGCGAGCTATGAGTGCGTTTGTAAAGTGCCTTTACAAACCTACCCATAGCACGCCAACAGACACCGGGTACACTCGAAAGTTGTGCAGCACGAGGCGCACGTAAGTTTCTTTACCAAGTATTGCCGTCGTCGAGATTATCCTCACCCATAGCCCCCCCTATACATCGAGCGCACTCGAGAGTAGAGCGCCGAATGGTGGGCATCAGTTGCTCCGCAGTATATCGCTGACCGGTGCCAGGCCTCCGATGAGCCAGGATACGCCGGTAGGGCACCGCTCCTGGAAGAGGGCAGCTAGTAGCCGGCGCTCGTATCTCTGCTATGGGAACACCACTCCCATCTGCATCGTGTCCATATTATCCAGCTCACCGCGCTAATGGATACGGTTCGGACCGAGTACTCGTGCGCTATGAGCACTGCCAGTAGGAAACCTCGCGACGCGGGAACGACCTCTGATGTAGAGATTCAATTTTGTATACTCCATCATGTGCTATCGGTGAACTATGAGAGCGTCCTCCCACGATACGTACGCAATCATAGCTCATCGATGAACATACAGAGTGAACAGTTGGTGGGGGGAGTTAGGAAACAATCTGTTGCGTTAGCGCGACGCCCTGTAGTAGTCCACGCCGGTACTTGACCGTAGTAATGATGCGGCGTGCTACATTTATTCCCGCTTTAGACAACAATCGACCTTCGAATCGATTCATCCGTACTGGCAAGCTATGAGCACATTTATAGAGGTGAGTCTAGAAATCTACCCATAACATACCGGTAAACATAGATTACACTCAAAAGAGAAGCACCACAAAGCGTGCATTGAGTTCTTCTCAAAGTATCATCGCCATTGAGACTATCCTCGGATGTACGATGAACTCCAGGCGCAAGCCATGGGTGCATTTGTGCACATTACAGAATGTACCCATAGCAGCTCCATGGACATCGCAGGCGTTCAATGGTCTTAAGATAACTGCCGATGAGATCATCCTCGAATGTGCGAGACTTCGACGAGGAGCTGTGGGCACGCTTGCAAACCTAACGTCTTACAAAAGTACCCATAGTACTCCCCTATCCATCGAGTACTTGCACTCGAGCGTAGAGGACTGAATGACATACATCGATTGCTCCGCAGTGCATCGTCGGCCAATTTTAGGCTGATCCTGGCCGACGATGAGCCAGGATACGCTCATCCCCCCGATGCGTGCGCATACGAAGCACTGTCAAGGGTGCGCAGCTAGCCAGCGTTCGGATCTCCGAGCACACGGCTTCATTCGGTACCGTTTCGATAACTTCATCTGGTTCCTTGCCTGGGCTGATACCACAACGATCCCGGATACAAAGGTCCTCGTTTATATACGCGCGATGCGACTTTGGTGAGCTATAAGCGTGCTTCTGGAGAAACGCACTCATAGCTCATCAATGGGCATGCAGGGTGAATAGGTGGTGAAGGGAGTCGGGAACATACCCGTTGCGCGCGTTGACGTTACGCCCTGTGGCTAGTCTTGCCTTGCTAGACATGAGACCACGACAGCAGTGAAGGGCGGGACGCGTAGAGGCCCGCCCTGAAATTGGCCGACGACGAACATTTGCTGACCGAGATCAGGACGTCAAGTGAAAGCAAGGATGCATAAGCTGCTGGCGGACGAGCGGGAGGACTGCCTTGCAATGTTCTGAGTACGGTGGTGGATGGTGGTCAAAGTGCTATCGATCGATTACGCTTCGTAGATGGCGAATTCTCACTCTCCCCGTTTGGGAGCGACCGAAGTCCGAGCGAAATATACGGCGACATGGTACGTATTTCGCGCTCTCCATTCTTCCGACCACAGCAAGTAAAATTACACGAGTGAGTACCCAAGAAGGCCGAACGAGCCAGTAAATTAGAGCAATCCGCAAACGAGCGAGCATACGCAAAACCGTCCGAGCCCGGATATAGATATGACATCAAGCACCTCATACCGCCTCGCTCATCTCTACCGGCAGCTGGCTGTACCCCGACACATCGCGCCGCGCACCAAACACGCTCCGCACCGAGTCCCACGCATCCCGGAGCCCTTCGCGCGCGCTGTCGAGGATCGTCTCCCGCTGCACGCTCTCGCCCGGCATCAGGCTCGTCTGCGGGCGGACCCACCACTTGAGCGCGAGCGAGCTCGTCACGACGCTCACGGACGAGAACGCCATCGCGGCCGCGGCGCCCATCGGCGGGAGGCTCAGGCCGAGCGGGAGGAAGAAGCCCATTGCGAGCGGGATGCCGAGCACGTTGTAGAGGCACGCCCAGACGAGGTTCCGCCGGATCGTGCCGAAGATCGCGCGCGAGAGGTGGAGCGCGGCGACGACGTCGAGGAGGTCGGAGCGCATGAGCACGATGTCAGCCGCCTCGATCGCGACGGAGGTGCCAGAGGAGAGCGCAATGCCGACGGACGCCGCAACGAGGGAGGGCGAGTCGTTGATGCCATCTCCGACCTTCACCCGTAGTCAGCATAACCGAAGGCGGACGAAGAAGTATGAGTGAATACGCACCATAGCCACACCGCCGCCGTGTTTCTCCATAAGCTCGGTCACCACCGAGGCCTTGCCCTTCGGACTCATGCTCGCCCAGACGTTCTCCGACTTGATGCCGACCTGCTTCGCAACGGCCAGCGCGGTCGCCTTCGCATCACCGGTCAACATGTTCACCTCGATGCCCATGTCCTGCAGCGCCCTGATCGCATACACGGAGGACTGCCGCGGCATATCGGAGAGAGCGATCGCCAGGATGGGAACGGGGGGCTTTCCGGCCACGGAAAGTGAGACGAAGATGGACGTGCGGCCGAGGTTGGACTCCTCCGAATCGAAGGCGGCGAGGACAGACGGGAGCTGAGCGTCGCTCGTCTGCAGGACGAAGCGCGCATTGCCGACGTACAGGGTGCACTTGTCCTTGCCCCCAGGGAGGCCGATCTCCGCCTTCACACCCGCACCGGTGACGCTCTCGAACGTCAGGATCGAAACCTCGGGGATAGGTACCATCGACTTGTTCAGCAATTCCTTGCCGTGCACCGCGACTGCCTTCGCGAGGGGATGCTCCGAGCGTGCCTCTGTCGCCGCAACCATGGCAATGACGTCCGCGCGGGAGATGTTGCCTAAGCACTTCGTCGTCAGCGGAGCTTCCCCGAGCGACTGCCGGCCGTCCTCCGTGTAGCTGTGCAGGTCGCTGTGGTCGCTCGCCGGCGCCCACGCCAAGGCCGCGACGGTGAGCTTCCCCTGCGTGACTGTGCCCGTCTTGTCGAGCGCGATGTGCTTAATGAACCGGCTCGCCTCGAGCGCACGCCCGCCCTTGATCAGGATCCCGTTCTTCGCGCCCATGCCGGTCCCAACCATGATCGCGGTGGGCGTGCTTAGGCCAAGCGCGCACGGGCACGCCACGACGACAACGGAGATGCACAGCTGGAGACACACAGCCAGCTTCGACGCGCCGTGCCTGTGGAAGAGCGCGGGGAGCGCGGTCTCGTCGAGCACATGCGAGATAACCATCCACGCGGCGAAGGTGACAAGGGAGAGCGAGATGACCATCGGCACGAAGAATCCCGCGACCTTATCTGCGAATTCTTGGATGGGCGCCTTCGAGGTCTGCGCGTCCTCAACGAGCTTGACGATCTGCGCGAGCGCAGTATCCTTGCCGGCGCGCGTGACGACCATGTCGAACGTCCCCAGCCCGTTGACCGTGCCTCCGATGACATTGTCTCCGACCTGTTTGAGAACCGGGACCGGCTCGCCCGTGACCGCGCTCTCGTCCACGGTCGAGGTGCCCCGGAGTACGGTTCCGTCCGCGGGCACCTTGTCACCGGGAACGAGCTTCACGGTGTCACCGACCTGGACAAGCTCGGTGGCGATCTTCTTCTCCTGCGTGCAAGCGGGCGCGTCGGTGTAGATGGTCGCCATAGAGGGAGCGAGAGCCATGAGATCGGTCAGAGCAGCACTAGTCTTCCCCTTCGCCCTGTTCTCGAGATACCGCCCCAGAGAGACGAACATGATAAGCATCGTGCTGGTGTCAAAGAAGACCATCGGATGATAGTCCAGCTCGCGGTTGTACGCAGCGAAGCACATAGCGCCGATAGAGTAAATGTATGCGGACGACGTTCCGATAGCGATGAGTACGTCCATCGTAGCGGTCCCGTGTTTCAGCGACTTGTATGCGTTCCTGTAAAACTTCTGACCGAGCCAGGCCAGAGCCGGGGTCGCGAGAAGGAACGCCAGCACGTCGCCGACATAGACGCCCCGGCAGAGCTGGTGCTCGACGATCGGCGCGAGGAAGGAGATCTTGTTCGCGATCATGGTGATGAAGAAGACCGGGATGGCAAAGGCGAGACTCCACTGAAAGCGCGAGCGCCACTCCTGGATCTCCTTCGTGCGCGTAAGAGAACGCAGCTGCGTCGCGTCCTCCTGGTCGGAGACCATGGCGTCGAAGCCCATCTCCTCTATGCGCTCGACCAGTTCCCGGGGCCCGACCATGGTTCTGTCGAACGTCACCATGCACGTCTCCGTGGCGAGCGAGACCGCGACGCTGGTGACCCCGGGCATGGCTCCTAACTCCTTCTCCACTGTCGACGTACAAGATGAGCATGTCATCCCGTATATGCGGAGCGTGATGGTGTCCGAGCGTGTAGGTGGTATGAGAGTAGCATCGAACCCGATATCTGAGATTTCCTGTGTGGAGGTTAGCATGTGAGCTCATAGTCTGGGTTCGGGTCGGAAAACAAAGGAATGTAGGCCGTCAGGAGCAACGGCGGATATTGCGAGCTATTCTTAACCCGTGCCAGGGGTTGCACGACGGCCTGGCCAGTTGACCGCTTGTGCGACTCAGCAGAGCGTTCATCGCCGCAGAAGAGCCTCCAGCTCACACCGAGTATATATCAAAGTAGTGGAAGTGGAACTGGGCAAATGGAAGTGGCACTGGGGAAGTGGAAGTGGGAGCTTGTGTCCACTTCCACTTCCGCTCGCTCATCTTGCCGCGCGGACGCGTTCGCGTTCAATGTGGCCGCGCGAGTTGCGCTCCTCTCATCACATCCGCCGCTACCTCGCCACTCGCTGCTTGAGTTTCTGCCCGAATGTCTGCCCGACCCCCGCTGGCATAGACTTATATAGGGCTTCTAAGGGTCTTCAATAGCGCCGGCGGCGGTGACCCCGAGTTAGGGATGCTACAACACCCTGGAATGGGTTGACAGGATCGCCTGCCGAGGGTGGCTAGCGTGCAAGCTTCAAGCCGAGCCGCACTCCCTGCAACATAGTCTCCTAGGCCACACCCTCGCGCCGTCCCCAGGGTGTAGCCACATCGTCCCAGCTCTGGGCAGGATCCCCCTTGGCCCGTGCGCACTCCCCAAGTGGAACTGAGCCGGCGAGTGGAAGTGGGGCAGCGAGTGGAAGTGGAAGTCGGGCGAGTGGAACTCCGACTCATCGAAGCGGACTTCCACTTCCACCATTTTGGTGGGTCCCCGCTCACACCCTTTATTCGCGGGGTCGCGTGAGGAGGAGGTCCTCACGGGAGATGGTGTTAATGGCTCGAGATCTATTATTAACCTGTGCCACGCAGCTCGGCCGACCAGGCTCCCCAGTGGCAGCTCGAGCAAGTCTGCGCAAGCTGCGCGGCACAAAAATCCCAACTACAGTCTTCGGTGGTGAATGCGAAGTACTAAGCTCCCCGATAGCGGGATGACAGAAGGCGATAGGTAGGCGTATCGCGCGAGGTCAACTGAGGGCCTGACCAATCACCCGCGCCTGCGACTCAGCAAAGCGTTGGGTGCCGCAGATGAGTCTTCAAGCACACGGCGTTGGTCTGTAGGGTCGCGCAAAGATGAAGGGGACATGGGGAATAGACTTCCACTGGGTTGCGCCCGCGCATCCGCAGACGAACAAGCAGGCAGTCGAACTTCGAGCACTCACCCCGATGATCTTGTCTGCGTCCCAGACAGCTGGATCGAACTCGACCACGCCTCGTTCAGCGAGCAGGGCGACCTTGACCGACTGTATGCCTGGTTGCGTCCGCAGCATGCCTTCTATGGACTGCACCTCGCTCAGCTGGGAACCGATCAGCGCCGCGGATGGATACGCACCTCCACACATGCCCCGCAAGTCATGCCCTCGATCCTCAGCTCGCACTTGTCCGAGGCGGGCCCGCCCGCGGCAACAAGGGGTTCATGTTCGGCGACAGGGAGCTCGAGCTTGCCTGGCGGGGGAGTGCGAGGTGTTCCGAGGATGCTGTTGAACGCGGCGGAAAGGCCGGCCATGACGGGTGTAATGGGAGTCCTTGGCGCCATGGTCGGACGATGATAGACAAGATAAATAGGAAAGCAAAGATGAAGAGCGCCTGCGCTAGGACCGGGTTATGTCGGCGGCAGCTGGAGGTGAGAGAGCGAAGTCAAGCCGGGCTTACGGAGCGACGGCTCGGCTTACGCGCAAGTCGCGCGGTCTGCCGCTCCAGGGGCTGAGGCACTTCTGCTTTCCCTTATGCGGACATTTCTTCTCACGCCTCATCATTTCGCGCTCACCACGACCAGTGCTCAGCCCGCCGCAGTAGGCTGGACTTGGCCCTTTATATGCCTCCGTGATGCGTGTATACGACGACAAGCTGACATTATGAGCACAAGACTCGGAGGGAGCTGCGGGGTCCGGTAAGGCGGATCACAGAGCGTCGCCAGTGATTATTCTCGTCTCTGGGGTACACACAGCGGAGGAGTAAGTACCTCATTACCTGTAGCCGCAAAGGCTTCTGATCCAACTTTGAGTACATCAGTAGCTTCTACGACCATCCGTCCTTTCCTCGAGAAATAGTGACTCTAGCGGGGTAGGCGGGGTCGCAACACGTGGCTAGCAAACTACGACACCTGCTATCTTTGGACACAGCTTTTCTAGACGCCCAGGCTGGTTTCGGTTCCGACCGTCGAGCGCTCGTCACTCGTGGCACAAAACGTACAACTTCACCCTCAACGTAGTCGCCCACCTTCCCGGAGCTATCTATGCTACTGCGTCTTTATGAAACCAGGGCGTGACTGCCATGGGCACCCAACGTTCTGCTCTGGGTTCCGGCATGTCAGCACTCCGACTCCTCGCTACTTCTCACTGCGAACACCCTACGCAAGAATAGGATGTTCCTTCAGATCACCCTATGTGCAGGCCAGTTTCTGGCACAGGCGCGCTGCTATTTCTGCCACGACAGCTCCACGGAACATCCTTTCTCCACGACGGCTCTGCACGCATGATATCTCACCTGAAACGGGTCGAGAAACTCCTCCCGCCACATCACGCCGTTCACTCTGGGAAGTTTCCATATCAGCAACTCAACGTGGTGACGTACCCATAACACCCAAGAAAACGCATTCCAGCCGCAACATCTACGGAAATGACTCGAGCCCTTCGGAACAGCGGTGCTACAAGTCACCTCATCCGCGACTTTAGGGAATCTACGCCCCGGGCCAGAGGGCATCCTTGGGGAACCCCACCCGTTACCTCGTGTTTTCCGGTGCGTATACACTCTCGCTTACCGCTTTCGCGTTAGGCGCTGCAGTGCCGCCGAAGGTGCACCGCCAACGCCTTCCGTATCGCGTACTCTATACCATAGTTGTAACGCCACCGCTGGGACCTCCTTGATCTCCCGTAAAAGAACCACATCGCCTCGCACTCCGCCATGTGAGAAGATGTGAAGAGGACGCGCAGAAGCCTTGTCGGACTTCCTACCGCAGATTAATAGGCCCCGCTAGGTGGTCGCAAGCACATCGCCCTCGACGATGTATTCAGACGCGCGTTTCCTTCGCCACCGAGGTGAGGCGGCGCACCTCTCTCATTCCACCCCGCATATAAAAGGCTCCTACAGAAATTTGGATCGCCGGTGAGCACTGTTGTCTCCCACACATCGCCTTGTACCCTTGTACTCGCCTCGCGCCCGGTTTCCATGCCCCACAAGCTACCCGAAGTATTCAGCCACATTGCGCACCTGGTATGTCGTAAGCTGCATCTCCTTCGCAATTGGGACTGGAAGCTGACGAACTCCATGCTTAGTTCCCCCTCTGGAACTACCGGTTCCCGCCACTCTCGATGCCCGACGTTGGACAGCTTACAGCCGCGCCACAGCCAGCCTCTGCGCCACCCTCGTACCCACCGACTCCTCCATCCTCACCAGCTTCCTCACCGTCCGCGTCAAGCAACGCGTCCACTCCTCAGGCCATGGACGAGCATCTGAGTCTCAACGGGCGTTCGCGACGTGGAGCGCGTACTCGGAGTACCGCGTCGTCGCAGGATTCTTTCACCCCTCCTCCGGGAGCGGGCCCAAGCCGTTCTATCAGTGCAACTCCCTCAGAAGGTGGTGCAACGGTACGTGCACCATACCTCCTGGTATGCGTCGTACTCATACTTGTATAGGCATCCCGCTCATCGACGCCTGATGGACAACATGACGCTCCTGTGGCAACCGACGCAGACTCGGACGCAGACTCGGACGCCGACGCCGACGCAGACTCGGACTCGGACGCTGGCGCAGACTCGGACGCTGACGCAGACTCAGACTCAGTAACGGCTCTTTCTACTACTGGCCACACTGACCACCCCGTGTATATGGCACCAGACCCTGGCGCCGTGGCATACGCTCACATTCCCGACGCCACTAACTACTCCCTGCAAGGCCGTTATGCTCTCCCCTACCATCTCAACCCCTCGGTGGCCCCGCCCACCAATCCCCAAGTCTACCCGGTCTATCCCGCAGTCTACCCCCCTACGAATGAACACATCCGTCATCGCCACTCATACACCGACCACCTATACATGGCGACCTCCCCATATCCCGTGAGCCCCAGGCAGGAAGCAGCTTCGTTTCTGCCCCCTTACCATGCCGCGCGCTATGCAGCCTACCAGGACGGTACGTTTGCGCCTGCCCCTTCGGCTGCCTACGGCGATCCGTACATCCAGTTTCACTACTACACTGGGAACCCTGCGCCTACCACCGCCCCGTACTACGCCGAGAGCCCTGAATATAGCCCGAGCCAGTACGACCCCGAGAGCCCCGAATATAGCCCGAGCCAATACGACCCCGAGAGTCCTAGGTCTACCCCATCCGCTGATCACCCCGATACCCCTGCCTCTACCTCGACTTCTTACTATCCTGCGACTATGGCGGCTACCCCGGATTCATACTACTATGAGAGTGCTGCATCTACCCCTACCCCCTACTACCCTGAGGCTCCCGCGTCTACTCCGACCTCCTACTATGCTGAGAGCCCTGCGCCGGCCTCGTCTCCCTGCTACACCGGCAGCCCTACGTCTCCCAGCTTTTCCTCTTCCTCTTATGGGCCAGGCACGCCTCAGAGCTGGACGCCACCGGCACAAGCACATCTAGCCTACCGACCGCGCCAGGCTCAACGCGGCGCGAACATGCCTGTGCAGTACGCGATGCCGCATGAGCACATTGCCGCACTTGCCACCCCGCAACCCAGACCTAGTGGCACTCCCCTAGCACCGGAAGATGCATACCACGCTCCTGCTAGTGGCAGGTATGGCATGACGCCGCAAGACCATTTTGGACGGGAGGCGAGCGAGCCATCCCACTTTGGTCCTGTAGTGCGCCAGCGCCCTGGGGCCTCGGGGCGGCGCACCTCGGGGTACACTGTTGCGCACCCGCTGCGGCATAGCGCACAGTGGCCGTACCCTGCCGGAGACGACCTGCGGCGTATGCGCTCCGAGGCACATGGCAGGTCCGAGGGGGACCCTGGTCCTTCCCAGTGCATGCGCCGGTCGCCGAGCTGAGTCGATGCCTGCACGCTGCGCCACCCATCGGCGTCTGCGGACGTTTTGCCTGAACTCGTTCGTGATTTGGGCTTCAGGCTTTGACAAGTGAATGTGGGTGCCGGTGACGTGCTATGTGGCATAGGAGTCCGAGGGCGCTGTGCCTGCGTCCCGAGACCTCATCCAGGGTGCGTTCGAGCGCTGGTATTCAAGTCCCCGGTTCCGGTGGCGGCGGCATCTCAGTAAGTTCGGGGTCTCCGGCTGTGCCTCATGTGTCTCCATATGTTCTGTTCCCTGCTTGGAGTTGGAGTTGCGAATGTCACCTAGCATTACAACGTGTTTTAATTGAATCGAGGTACACGGAGCACAGATCATTGAATGCGCAGCCCCGCGGGTGGCGGGCGAGGTGAGCTCGAGCAACCTTAAGTACCGGCCCCGGGCGCCAGTCCTCAGTCCCCTGAACTCGAAGATTGTCCTGAACATGTTCCGGCCAGGAACATACCACCCCGGCATCCCAGCACTGATAGCATCGTGCTCGAAGCAAGAATATGTCCCCGGACGCCATACCGGTGGCAACATATTGGGCCGGGACGGCCGGGGGCTATACCTTCTGAGGTGACGAGCAGCGGGCGACTGATGACATCCGTCAGGACGCCCATACGAAAGCCAGCGGATGAAGTAGCCTCCCGCAGGGGGCATTCACATGCAGCGCTTCGCCGCAGGGCGCGGAGGCTCGACTCGGGGAGCGGTTCGCGTAGGGTAGACGCCCCCATACCTCAGAGGCAATCGCGCTGTATAACGGAGTTGGTGTGTTCTCAGGCACTGTCAATGTCACCACCTCTGGCGCTTGTTAGTGAGGCATGTTGCAGTATTTGTTCGCAGGAACGTACCTAGATCGACCACAGCTCGACCCCTAGCTGACATGCCGGGGCATTGCCGCAAGCAAGGCCCCGGAGTGCCCGACTTGGCCCAACGTAACGCGGGAACACGACGAGCCTGGGCAGGCTAATTCGACGACGGACGCTCTCACAATGCGGCGAGTACGCAATCGGAGCTGTCAGAGTATATCGCTCTCATCGACAGGTGTTGGGGGTGATGTAGCAGTTGATGGCATACAGTACCGCCGGCACGGGCGAGAGTTCAGCGATGCAGCTCGAAGGTTTGGCAGGTGGTGTGCGCCGGCAGGAAGCGCGCGTTTGGCCCGGGAGCTGAGAACATCGCGGGCGATGACGCTATACCGCGCGTTCCAGGGAAAAGTGAAGCCCGGGGCGGCTGTAGAACCTCCAGCCATAGATGCCCGACGCACGTTGTCCGACGCGCTACTAATAGTTCGGAGCCTGCAGCGGGAGACTCGGGTAAAACTGCAGCGGGTGCTGACCTTTAACAAGCTCGCGGACGACGAAGGGCTGCGCGGGGATGCCACGGTGCCCTCCCGCAGTCCCTCCTGGATGCCATGATGTATCATCAACAGCGCACGGTGTCTATCACATCTGTGCAAGATGCCTACTGTTATGGTCAGTCTGCTTATCAGCGTGCGAGTAGGAAGGCGGGCGTACCGTAGCATACCGTACCCCGTCACGACGGTAGCGGTTCTACTTCGAGACAAAGTCCGGAAGATGTGCGCTCCCGTAGCTGACTGTGCTAGAGGATGCGAGCAGAAAGCAAGCGCTCTTCTTAGTGTTCCGCGGATCGCTCAGAAATGGGAGTCTGATCCCCACCCAGGCGGTAAGTTATGATTGAGCTATCAGAGAAGTTGGACGGCGTGGCTTACCCCTGAACGACGTAGGTGTGGCAGGCTGGTGTCGGTGGCCATCATCACGCACAGTAGCATCTAGAGAAAGTGCCCCGACCGCTAGAAGCCGGCGGCGGATTATCAGAAGATGAACGGGCTGCCTCTGGAACGGCCGTGCAGCAAGCGAGTGTGTTCATGCGCATTCTGAATTCAAAGCTCGTCAGTCGTTCTTTGATGGGACATGCGAACATCGCCCAGGTGGGAAAGCGGGAGATTGTGGCTCAGCTCGCTGGCCGAGGCTGGCGGTGTTCCGTACGGCCGTGGGGGGTGATCCGGGGACTCGAGGCGTTGTGATCGACGTGCCACATTGCAATCCTCGACGGGCGCGGCGCTGGCGCGCTGTCAGCGCTGGGCTATACACCGACGCAGCGTTTGGAGGACGTTTGCACGCTCGAGGCCGCAGACGTGTGGAGGAGAGCTTGGGACAACTTTGATGGAACGCAGGGTGGTGATGGGCAGATGCATGTGGGAGCGCTCGCCGACGCGTGGTAAACAGAGGCCGGCCGCGCGTGCGGAAATTCCCAAAAGCGGGACCGTCAGGCCCGGGCCTAGGCCGCAAGGGGCAGGTCGGCCGGGGCCTGTGTATTTCCCCGGCCGTGTTGTGCGCTGTTTGCACACGGCGAGCGCGGTCGGCGGGCTCGCGATTGTGGGCCGGACGGGGGCGCAGAGGCTTAATGGACACCGCTCGGCCGCGCAGAGGGCCCCAGGCGAGACAGTGGGTGACCCTGGCGGGCGCGGGGGCGCAGGGGCGGGCGGATTATGCGGGAGCGCGAGGAAAACAAGGGAGATCTGGATCGGTCGCCTGGGGGGTAATTAACGACGAGTAGATGGGCGGGCGCGGCTCTCGCTCTAACTGCACTCTCGACCGCCCCGCCATCGACGACAGGACGCCGTCCGCTCCGCTCTTTTCCTCTCCCTTATATTTCTCCCGACGCCCCCGCGCGTGCGTCCTGCATGAAGTCGGAATTCTCGACAAGTTGGATTCCGATTCAGAAGAGTTCGACGGCCAGACATCAGACTGAACTTCATCAGTCCAACTCAGCCGCCCATCAACTCCCTCCTTCCTCTCCTCTCCTCACCCCTCGCACCGCCGCCCCCGGGAACAGAGCCAACTCCTTCGCTGCCTCTTTTCGCTCCGTCTTCCAGCGCACACCCCACCGCGCTACCTCGGCTTCGTCGCTGCACTCTGCTTACTCTGGGAACTCGTCTGCGAAGCCGCCCTCATACACAACCTCCGACAGCGCCAGCCTACACCCATACGCCGCAATGGTCGCTGCACCTCTACCTGTAGTCTCCAGCCACGACTCTTCCGACGACGAAGACGAGTGCCCCGTCTGCCTAGAACCCTTGAGCTCTAGCTTCAGGCTACCCGGAGAGAAACCCCATATTGTCCCAGAGTGTGGACACGCCCTTCACGAGGTGAGCTGTCTTCCCCGCCACAATTTTTTCATAGCTTCGCTTCGTCCGCGAGTCCTCTCTTCATGGCATGCATTATCTGGGCTCCCGTCACGTTTTCGAGTTCTGCGACGCGTTTTCTCGAGCGTGGTGCCATCGTAACTGGCAGCGCCGCCCTATTCCCACGCAGACCTGCTTCACTGCTCGTCGCTGTCCCTGGCGCAGCGCTGCTGTACAGCCTATATGCGCCCTGGAATGGTGCCTGTGCCCTATGTCTGTTTCTCGAATGTCTCAATACCGCGTTGCTCGGTGCTCTCCGTACGGGATTTTGTATTTCGATGCCCAACGTGGACGGTCGCAGTAGACGCCTAAATGCCATATGCGGGAATACCAGCTACTTCGAGTAAACCGTTTATGGGGAACCAATCTATAGTACCACCGCTACATGGATTACGATGCTTACACCTTGTCGATTTCCTAGGCATGCTTTACTGCTGTATATGGCCCACCACCCGGTCCTTCTCGCGCTGGTGGCGTCATTCGCAAGTCTAATCTCGGTGTCTGCGGTGTATGCAGGCGGCCGATGAAAGTCGGCGACGGTGATGGCGGGAAATCTAACAGTGCGTGCTCTTATGAGGATCCGCAAGTCATACAGTTGCCTGACAATCCATAGAACTCGCCGCTTTGACGGGCATGGGTGATCCGAGTGGGCCGCAACTGTTCCCTGGACGTGACACCCCATCCTCGATGCGATCCTTCGCCGGCCGCCCTCCTCCACCTCCAAAGCCCTTCGACCCAACGGAGGACGACCCCGTCGAACACAGGGCAGCGTCATCGTCAGAGCAGTCGCACTACGTCGTCGCGCCTTCCATTCATGTTCAATCTGAGTTCGCCTCTATCACACGGACATCCGAGTCCAGCCAACCACTGACGTGCTTGGTCGTGGTGGAGCTGCCGGGCAAGAGGACGAATACACACGTTCCGGGTGCGGTCATGCCGAGGCAGGAGAACTATACGCAGAGCCCATCACATGGATACCGGGACAGCAGCAACCAATCCGTCCGCTCTCGCGACTACGCGATGATGTCCCCGCAGTCTCAGCATATACCATCCGACCAGCAATCACACTCTGGGCGATCCCACAATCTCTCCCCATCTACCTCTCGCGAGCCGTTGGCGACATCACCACTCGAACGCGAGATCATCCACGAAGAGGATGCGGACTCGCCGTTCGCTGCGATCACCGAAGACCTACGGAACCGTATCATCGACTGGAAGGGACACCCACTGTCTGGACTAGGCCCCCTGCAGATGTACGACCTCTTATCCGTGCGACGAGATGCTCTGGTGCGCGAGTTCTTCGTGTACCTCTTCAAGGAGGCCATCATCTGCGTCGTGGAGGAAAAGAAGCGCAGCCTCGGTCGCCTTCTCTCTTCTGCTGGGGCCGCCTCTGCCTTCGGCGACGGTTCTGGGTCAGGTTCTGTCAACGGTGGCGCTCAGCGTGGAGTGCTCCGTCTCAAGGGCCGAATCTATATCCGCCACATCCGACAAGTCACCGACACCTCGGTGGCCGGGGAGCTCAGCCTGACGATTGACATGGAGGACGAGCGGTTGGACTCCTTCATCCTGATCTTCAAGGACCGGTCGTCCCTGGAGACCTGGAAGTCGCACATCCAGGCGCTGGTCGCCAACAACCAAGAGCGCAACGGGCACCACTCGCACCAGCAGTCGCAGCCCGAGTACGCGCGCTCGCCCGACCTGGAGGAGTTCGGCGGGAGCCAGAAGGCGATGCGCATGCTCAGCGGGAGCACGACCGGCACCACGGTTAGTACCGCCGATAGCTTGTTGAATGAGTCGTCGCGCTCGACCGTGTCTTCTAACACGTCGTACGGCTCCGCTTCGCTCGGGCCCCGTGCGGTCCTCCACCAGAAACTGTCCACGCTCGACGAGGACGACGAGCTGAGCCGGTACGGCTCGCCCGCGCCCCTCGTCGCGCCGCACATGTCCGCGGGCCCGTCCAACTCCCTCACCCCCCTCCCCCATGCCCCGCTGGACCTCATCCTCGTCGTGTCCGTGCCCGGGCCGAACGCGACACCGAGCACTGCTGCGCTCAAGGTGCGCGTGATCAAAACGTCGCTGGACTTCATCCTCGCTTCTCTGGCGCCGAAGGACCGCCTGAGCCTGGTGACGTTCGAGGTCGGCGTCGGCGGCAAGGTGCGGCGGACGCCGTTCCTCAACGTCGGCAAGCCGCAGAGCCGCGGGCGCCTGAGCCGGTTCATCGAGGAGATTGGGCGGCGGGACGACTTCGACGACGAGTTCCTCGTGCGCGGCTCGCAGGAGGACAAGACGGACGTCGTGACCGCCGTCAACAACGGTACGTGCACGCGCGGCGTGGCCCGTCAACTTTTTTCTGACGTGCGTGTGATCCAGGGCTGGACGTGGTGCTGCAGCGCAAGTCGCGGAACCCGGTCACCGGCTTCGCGCTCGTGAGCGACGCGTCGGACACCACGCGGCGCGCGCAGATGGACCTCGTCCTCGCGCGTGCCGAGGCGGCGAACGTCCCGATCCACTCCTTCGGCTACGGCCGCTCGCACGACCCGGCCTCGCTCTGGCTGATGTCGAACCACACGAGCGGGACGTACACGTTCGTGAAGGACTGGTACGACCTCCGGGACTGCCTCGCGGGCTGCATCGGCGGCATGATGTCCATCGCGCTCATGAACATGAAGCTCCACCTCAAGATCGTCGACGGGAACCGCTTCCGCATCCGCAAGATCTCCGGCGGCCCGCTCGCGATCCTCTCCTCGGACGGGCGCGACGTGGACGTCGAGGTCGGCGAGCTGCGCTACGGCGAGCGCAAGGAGATGCTCGTCGAGCTCGAGCTCGACAACTCGGACACGATGCATAGCCCGCTCGCGTCGCCGCACCACTCGCACTCGCCGCGCGCGCTGAGCGCGACGGACGCGTTCAACCAGCGCATGGGCCTCGACGCGCTCTCGATCGGCGACTACGCGGACCTCGCGGAGGGCATGATGGACCGCATGATCGACGAGGTGCCCGTGTTCGAGGTCGACGGCTCGTTCTTCGACCCGAGCGCGGTCAAACACGTCTCGCGGCTCGCGCACCCCGTCCTGCTCACGGTCACGCTCCTGCCGAACACGGGCAGCCGGCCGCGCACGCCCGCGTCGAACACGTCGGACCCGGTCATCGTGCGCCGGCGGATGGAGCTGCTCGCGTCAGACATGATGACGCGCATGCTCGTGCTCGTCTCGCGCCGCAACATCCCGCAGGCGCAGAAGCTCATGGGCGAGACGCGCCGGATCCTGCACACGGTGCTGCAGAACATCACGCAGACGCTCCCGCCGCCGAACCGCGACGGGAGCACGACGACGCGGAACCGCAAGGAGGTGCTCACGCTCTCGACCGTGCGCGCGCTCCAGGCGATCATGCAGGACATGCAGATCCTATCGGAGGCGCTTGACGAGCACGCGGACACGTTCGCGTTGGACCAGCGTAACTTTGGCGCACAACAGGTACGTTCCGCGCATGTCTCAGTTGTGGACGTTGGCTGATCGCGCTTTCGACAGGCTAAAGTGCTCCGTGACCAGAAGAGCTGGAGTGGCCGTAGCGCCATCGAACGCCTCTTCTGGACGATCGACAGCTCGATCGAGCTTGTATCCCGAAGTACCGACTGGGTTGCGCGCGAGTGATCGCGTCCCTTCTCCGTCTACTTACCCCCATCTACTTGCACATCTCCTCCGCTCGCTATCATTCCTTCGCATTCCCCACGCGCGTTACCCCGGTCCCCGCGATAACCCGAGCATCCCCAACGAAATACCGTTCTGTTTCCATATCCGCCGCCGGCCCCCGATCTATTGTTGCGATATCGCCCGCCCCCGCGCGTCCGTTCCCTCATCTACCTCCCCCTCTTCTCGTCCCGCCCGGCTGTGTCTACGCTTTCTGCTCTTTCTGGACCAGTGTCTCCCGTCTCTCCTTTGTCGCGCCTCACTCTCGTCCGTTCGGTACATATATACCTCGCTCGCGCACCGGGGCTATCCAGCTGGGCCGGGCTAATCCGTTGTTGATCGCGGCGACGCAGGGTGGAGGGTGCTCGTTTTCTGTTTCGGATCGTCGCCGTCGTTTGTCCCTGCCGCTTGGTGTAATCTCGTGTAACGTTATCGTTAGCTAGAAGTTATGCATATATGAACATGCCTTTCCTCACTTCTAGCGACTAGTCCTTCTGTCCGCCTCGCTCCGATTCGTTAACTCCGTGGTCTAGACTGGCGCGTGCAGGTTTCTGGGCGATGTCGCCGGGTCCGATTAGCATGGTATTGATCGACGACCTGCGGCAAGTCTAGCATGCCGCGTGCGCACGCCTAAAGTACCTACACATCTTCTTTCACGAACTGATGTTCAGCAGCGTCCATGAGCGCAGCACTTGGCCCACAGGACTTATCCACGTCTAACGGTACCGATACCCCGTTGTTCTCCTTCGCAGATCCGCAGAGAGGGCGAGGTGCGCTTCTACAGCTCTGAAATGGCCCAGCAGCGCGAGAGCGGCTGATATCTGCTTCTGCAGAGACTGGAGATCGGGAGCAACAATGCCGAGGACAGGTTAGGCCAGTACGCTCCGCTTCCTGTGGCGAATGAAATGCGGATAAGTATCCCGAGGAGGGGGGAGAGGGGACAACGGCAGGGTGCCGGGGACCGTTGTGCAAGGGTCTGAATCGGAGCCCCGGGGCTGTACGATCGCAGCAGTGCCACATGCGCGCCGCATGTACGAGTACGATGACCACGGGTGACATCCTAATTCTGGGGCTTTTCGGGTACATGTACTACATACGCGCTATACATACATGATACAATACCCTCTGTACGACTCGCACGAGACGCTTCGCCCATGCGTTATATCGGTTCGGGAGAGCAAAGGAGTGTTGTAGGCAAGGGAGTGGGAGTGGTTTGATGGTTAAGTTAGCGAAGATTTACCGCCAGCTGCCGGTGAGGGTCTGGGTGCCGGAGGAGGGCGTGGTGCCCTGGCGGTTGGGGTCAGACTCCCAGACGATCTAGAAGGTAAAAGTGGTTAGCGAAGGCAGCAGGGCGGTGAGTGATTCTAGACTTACGCTGCCGTCGGTCTCCTTGCGGATGAACTTGTACTCGAAGGTCGTGCCGGCAGGGATGTTCACCGAGACGGACCACGTGGGGTACGAAGCCGGAGAAAGCGCGATCTGCGCAGAAGGAACGGTGGAGTATGTGAGCGGGATTTATAGAAGGCGGTAGTTAACACATGTTACTTACCGCGCTGGCCGGGGCCCAGTTACCGAGCTGCGGGATGCTACCGACGAGGAAGATATTCTGCACGAAGACAGTGATCAGCACCGCACATTTCGAGCGATTGGAACAGGTTGGAACACGCGTGGAAAGAGATGTACCTCGCCGAAAGTGGTGGTGGCCTGCTCGGAGAAGGTGACGCTGACGGTGCCGCTAGCGGGGGGGTTGCCGCCGCCCGGGTTGGAGGGCGCAGTGCCGGAGCTGGTCTGGCCGGTGTGCACGGCGATGGCGCTGCGGGCCGGGACGGTCGCGGTCAACCTGCCGCCAGAGACCGCGAGGGTGGCGCCGGTGCAGCTGCTGCCGGAGCTCTTGCCGCTGATGACGTCGCAGTACGTGCCGTCGGGGAGCGAGGTGGTGAAGGTAGAGGACCAGGCGCCGTCCGCGTTGTTGATTGCGACGAAGCCGAGCGAACCGCGGCCGAACGCGATCTGCTGCGACTGCGGCGCCTGCCAGTTGTTGAGCGGGGCCGAGCCGACGTTGTTGCGGAAGCCGACCATGCCTGCGAAGGCGGTCCAGCGGTGCTGGCAGAGCCAGCCGTTCGCGCCGCCGCTGGTCGAGCACGTGCCGAAGTTGTTGTTGGGCGCGCCCTGGTCGTTGTTCGTGAAGCCCTCGTACGAGGAGAGGATGCTGGGGGTGCCGTAGGGGTGCGCGAGCGAGAAGATCGTCGCGGTCACGTAGGTGTTCGAGGGCGAGTTGTTGTTCAGCGACGCGCCGTTCTACATACGGCGGCCACTTGTTAGCGACATGATACACAACATAGACGAGTGGACCAGCTACTCACACGCTCGGTGTCGTGGTTGACGACGAACACGTTGGCACCCGAGCCGGACACCCAGCCGCGGTTGTCCAGGTTCTGGAGGTTGGAGATGCCGGAGCCCAAGAAAGCATCCTTGAGCGCAGAGGTGTAGCGGAACCTGCGGAAACCCGGTCAGCGGGATTGTATGCCGTCGAGATAACCGTGTCGACGTACTCCTGAACGTCGCCGTTGCCGGTGTACTGGTTGGGGGTGATGGGCTCACCGCCGCCGTAGATAACTTCCTGGGTGATGTAGACTGAGCGGCTGAGGCGGGACAGGATGTTCGCGATGTCCCCGACAGGCATGTCTAGACAGTCATGTGAGCCGCATGCACCTGGGCAGCAGGGAAGGTATTTACGCTTAGCAGCATCGAGACGCAGGCCATCGGCGCCCAGAGAGAGCAGGTCGTTGCCGTACTGGGCCAGACGGCCGCGTACATAGTCCGTGTTGGTGGCGAGGCTGTTAAGGCTGTGTCAGCCACATGCATTGTGAACACGGAGCCGCGCAGGATGGACGCACTCGGCGAGGTTGACGAGCTCGCAGGTCTGGACCTCGGCGGCGTTGTTATAGTTGACAATGTCGTCTCCGGACTGGAGACCGCAGTGGTGGAAATCCTGGGTCTGGTAGGTGCCGGGGTAGTTGTAGTGAGAGAATGACGAGCCGGCGGTGCCGGTGCCGGACTCGACGCCTGCCATGTGGTTCCAGATAGTGTCTGCGAGGCACCGCAGGAAGCCACTTAGGTGCTGCCATATGGTAGAGGAGCGGACAGAGAAGCTCACCGACGACCACCTTCACGCCCGCGGCGTGGCAGGTGTTGATCATGTTCGCGAACTGGGAGCGGTTGCCGCGCTTGCCAGTGAGCGTGTACGAGACCGGCTGGTAGTCGGTCCACCACTGGCCGCCCTGAATGGTCTCCTGGGGCGGGCTCACTATGACGGCCATCAAGGCGTGTCAGCATCGTGCAACTTGGCGAGTGAGTGACCGAGGAACCTGCCTTGAACGAAGCCGTAGCCGGCGGGGCCGATGAAGTTGGTGCACTCGGAAGCAATGCTGTCCCAGTTCCACTCGAACATCTGGATGATAACGCTCTTGCTGCCGGACGGGGCACGAGCATGCACCGAGGTAGCGTTCGTGCCCGCATCGAAGGCGGCGGGACGCGCCTCGACGGCGGTGCTGCAGAAGACGCCGAGGGTGGCGAGCGCGGCGAGCTTGAACCAGTTGGACATGTCTGCGGAGTGCAAAGACGAGACGGGGGCCGGGGAGAGACGACGACTGTCTGGAGGAGGCTGGCGTCGAGGCTGACTTTTTATACATTTCCGAGGCCGTGCAGATATGGACGGGCTCTTCGAGTTTTGCTGCCGCCCGACAGAAAATGGAAAATCACTGGGCCGCAGCGTCAGGATCAGGTTGAAGTAGCTCGGTCCCTGTCATCTGGCGCGGAGGGAAGCGCTCCATGCGACATTCGGAAGCGGACGCGCGAAGGACGAATTGCCGACATGCCCAGACATACCCACACATTCGCAGGTGACGTCGGCGAAGTAAGGCTGCAAAGCCGGAGCTTCCCAATGGGAGCTGGCCAAAGGCACCGTCGCGAGGGCGCCATCACTACCGAACCAGCCCCCGCGCGGGGAACATCAGCAGACCCATGCGAGGTACGCGCGTTGAACGTACATACCTCTTTTGGCCCTCTGCAGCATATGCGCCAGCACGCGCGCGCTATGCCCAGAGACTCTGGCTACCCACGTTCTGCCCCGCACAGCGAGGCTTGCCTCGAAAATCGACGCACTTCTCCCATTCGGACGTCGCGGTGACTCGTGGAGAACGCACCGCGTGGGGGCCGATCGCCCGTGCCGCATGCACGACCCGTGGCAGGGCGGGGGAGGCAGGGCCCGGCTCAACCAATGGCCGGCCACAATCACGATCGAGTTCCCGTCCAGCAAGTTCACAACAGGCATCCTCGAATATTGCACCAGACAAAAGTCGCTTCGTAGAAAATCTGGTAGCGGCACGTGGGGTCGTTTGAGCACATAGCCGCCCAATAGGCCTTGCCTTGGCGCATAGTTAAACCGTTAGAGTTACAGTATGAGGCGACTTGTGTCCGGTCACATTTTCGAGGGTGCCAGCCGAGCTTGGTTGCCGCCGGTCGGAGGTAGAGTTGCTCGCCATCTCCCTCGCACCGCCGGTAACCTTCTCCCAGTCGTCTGCGACAATTGAATTGAACTGAAACCTCACGTTGATGACAGCAGCGGTCAAAAAGCCGCCAGAGGGCAGCGGCGACCGATGACTCTGGCGATACATACGGTGAGAAATTTGCATCAGATTACGGGCCAAGGAAAGCTCACCTTCAACTTGAAGTCTCAACGGGCAACATGATCGACCTGATGCCCTGCGTGACAACATTCCGCGAAGAGGGCCGTCATCATCGCTGGTGTATCCAGGTGGCAGCAAAAACCAGTTAGTGGCACCTCGTCCGGCGGTGCACATTCCACGCACCTGGGCCTATTAGGGCGGCGGGCTCGTTCAGCCCGTTCACATGTCTGCCTCCGTTATGCCGGTGGATGGGCCAAGAGCGTGCTATCCGTCTTTGAAGCGGCGGGAGGCACGTATACTACGGTATGGGCGCCCACCACCTGCGCCGCCACCGCGCCTTGCTAGACCGCGCCTGATCAATGACACTGCCAACTTCAGGCCGTGCCTCGGGCAGGTGGACAAGTATGACGCCGTCTACGCCGTTCAAGGGCCACAGTACGCCGAACATGGGTGGGTCCAGACATCAGCGCTCTTTGGCTGGCCAGTCGCCGCTGGACGCGTCGAGGGGCGGGCCTTAACTGCGACGGAGATTGGCCACTTGAACGGTCCGCAAGCCTCGAGGCTGGAGCTGGCCAGCCCCTATTTCTACCACCCACAAGGTCCGCCAGCCCCATGGTCCGTAAATGTTCTATAGGTTGCTCTGATGCGGCCGACGTTCGATTGAAGACATTGGGGTATGTAGGGGTCACCGGGTTCATAGAGGTTCGTAGGCGCCTCGGGTGGCCGTCTCGTTCGAGAGTCGAGGCACTTGTGCGGTTGGCTGCACAACCTCGCTTGTGGAGCCTGACTAGCAGCCAAGGTATGAGAGGGGCAGCCAAGCGTCGGCCTTCAGGACTCGCTCACCTCGGTGGATCGCAACCCTCATCATGCGCGCCTGTACGTAATTTAGGCTGGACCTGAGAAATGCGCTCTTGATGATTATCGTCGCTTCTAAGGAAGGTCGGTGAGAGTAGAAGATTCTCAAGCGACGATGAGAGCAGGCTCGGCATAAGGTCGGCTGAGAGCTGCGTAGCTAGCATGGGAAGAGACGTTGTGATCTTGCTGATCCCCGGATGGAGATGCGGTCGCAGTGATCGCACCGACACCTGCACCAAGATTGGTTGCGCGTAGTTCCCGCAGGCGTTGGGTGAGCGGCGACATCCCCATCCCACCTAGCAAGTGAGTGTCTTCTGGGGGCAGGACTTCTGGGACGCGCCGCAGGCTTGTCGGGACCTGGGAATGGGCTGCCTGCTCGCCGTAGGGGTGTGGGTAACCCCCGATATGTGCAAGTGGGTGAACGGCACGGGAGAATGGGCAATGACATTGACGGAGCCGTCGCTGCGAGATGCTCCGCTGCCCCAGTCGAAGCTGGGGTAGACCGCTTCGGCGTCGAACCGCCTGGTCCGAATTGCCCATGATCCGTTATCGACGTAACCCTGCGTTATGTCCGCGACACGATGAAGATACCAAGGCCCCTTTAAAGGACTACGCGCCACTGTGTCAGGACACAGTGCGCCTGGCGAACTTGCCGAGTCTGGGTACGCGACGCCACATTGCAGCATCTGCACCACATAGGTCAATATCGGCACAAGAATGTGAGCGTAGGTGTAACCCACTAAGCTCAGACGGTCAAGGGTGAAGGAGGCAGGCCTAGGAGGGCCTAGGAGAATGCACACGCCTATTTCCTTTGAAGGCTTGAGGAGGGCCCTTAGGAGCAGTGAGTGGCAAGGCATGCGCAGTGGGGTTGGACTTTCTCTTGTGGGAAGCCCCCCCTTCTTGCTCTTACTGCGCGGGCCCCAGCTATGTCAATAACGAGCGACAGCAGTCAGTTTTGCCTGATAACCACACTGTGGTAACTCGTCAACATGCTCACCGACGGTGGCGTATGGCCCCCAGAGTTAGCCATCCACACGCTGGTACAGCCGCATCCAGGTCTAGAGATCTTCTGGCGGGGATGTCATGGGTAGAGACTCCTAAGTGCCATGCTACGGCCACTTCGCGATGAGGATACGGTGGAGCGCTGAGCGCTGGCCAATTCTTGAAGTTTGAAGTCACTAGAGCGGCGGCTCGGGCGTCGTCAAGTGCAGTTCGTACTCCCAGCGCGTAACGGAACTTCATCGTGTGTAAGTGTCCTGGGTGCTGCACTACTAGTACGTTAACTCGAACACAGAGCCGGATAGAAATATGTCATTGCAAACATAGCGGCTGGCCGCAGCATGTCTTCAAGACTGCTGCTGATTATGCTCAAATTAACGGCGGCCGACGATTGGCGTCATGAGATGGCGACTCTAAGGCCAGCGGTGAAAATACCGGGGGTGCGAGAGGCGGTCGCAGTTTTCGGGTGAATAGAGGTTATTTGCAACGCGTTTGTACCAACTTGGGTGGGGCCGGCGCTTGTATTGGGTGGTGCGTCTGAGGTCTCGCGTGCGTCGGAGAGCTCATACGCGGGGGAGCGATGGGCTCGCCAGGGCGACTTTGGAGATCATCGACCTACAAATCTTGTATTGCTCCGCGCACAATACACGGTACTGCTCCCTGGAGGCGACCCCCGCTGCAAATAACCTCTAATGGAAGAGCCGGAGAGTCGGTACACGCTCTAAGCGCTGAGAGCAAGCGCTTAACTAGCCGATAGCCACTCCGATTGGTGGACCTCAGCTTGCCTTGGGCGCCCACAGCCTAGTCACTCTCCCCTGGTTCGAGTCCCCCTCCCAATATTCTTGTGAACGGCTCCTACCATTGGCTATGCGAATATTTTTGTTGCGGCCACTCCTGCAAAAAGAGCTTGACTATCTGGCATCTACATACCCAGACGGGGAAGTGGTTATTGAATATCTCTCGGGCTAGTACTGGCACATGTACATATATTGCTGCCGGTGCTGCCAGGTTCCCAGCGGGTGTCCGTAGAGGCGACCCATTCTCACGATTCTCCGGCGAGCCGAAAGGCGGTTGCATCGGCGGCGGATGATACTTCGAAACCCGTCACACCAGTTAAGGTCGACGTACACGCGCCCACCTGCACTCCAAACATCCAGTGGGGGCCGCGCGGGCAGCGGTTGCGTTCGGTGGACCGCCGCCGGATGAGCGCTGAGATGTTGATGCTCCAGCCCCTACAAGATGCTCAAACCGTTCGTATTGTACGGCGCGCACCCCAACTACCCCCATGGCGTCTGCAACCTCTGGCGTTCAACTGCTGTACGTCGCATTTCCGCTACATCCCTTCCCAACGGTTCTCCTTACTGACTTTCCCCCGGCCATATCCTAGTGCGGGCCCACAGGTTAGGACCCGCATGGAGCGTTTGCCCCGCCTCTGACAATCCATCCGTTCCTGCTACAGCTCCTCGGGTTTTTCTTCGACTGGGCCCTGCAAGGCGTTCTCAGCGTCCAGATATGTTAGTGCTCCATCGCTGTCCTCGTTGCGGCTCGCTGCTGACTCACTGCAGACATCTACCACCTCTGCTTTCCCAATGACTCCATTACGACCAAGGCCCTTGGTACGTGCGGCGAGCAGCCTCGCGTCAGCTTCCCAACTAAGTGGCGATCCGTGCAGTATACGGCATCTTCATCTACGAGTGGATCCAGACCGCCCTTATCACCCAGGCCGCCTTTCAAGTGGACGTTTTCAATTACGGCAACAGGACCGCCTTGACCGCCTTCCACAACACTTGGTTCAGCGTCACACTCATGTGCGCCGTCGTATCGGCCATCGTCCAAGGATACTTCTGCTGGAGGATCTCCGTCCTTTCTCGCTCGAAGCTGTTGCCATGCGTCATCGGTTTCGTGAGTCCGCCCGTAAACCGCCACCGTATCCGCCGACTCAAGACATCGTCCTGACCAGTTCGCATTCTGCCAAATGTCTGTGGGCGTTGCTGGCGGCATTATGGTAGGCTTTTCAATGCGTGGCGCGATTTGGGAGTTCCTGACGCGGTCGTAGCTTCGTGTCATCGATCCCACTGCGGCAGAAGCATCGACCGTAACGCCCGTCATTTCAGTAAGTACCCGCTGTCGCGTTCTGTATCCGCAGGCCTCGCCTTGACGTCCGACTTAGGCGTGGCTTGCAGGGGCTGCCTTCGTAGATGTTATGATAGCAGCATGCATGTCATACCTTGTACGTATTCGCCTCCTCTAGGATGTGCTTCGCTCACTGCGATACGGGCCTGGCAGCTGTTACGGTCAAAGTCCGGCATCAAGAGGTCGGACGCCCTCGTCAACCGGCTTGCCAGACTGGTGATCGAGAGCGGCACATTGACCGGTACGTCCAGCCTATCCCCCGGCATGAACCCTATTCACTGACGTCGCCGCATACGCCCGCAGCCGCGGTTGCAGTGGTGGACGTGATCTGCTTCACCGTAGTCCCGGTAAGTTTGACGCCTCCCATTACACCGCCAACCGGTTCTCACCCCGCCCCCGCAGCAAACGCTGCTGCACGAATGCCCGTGAGTGTGCACCGCCGACACAGCCGTGGCGCCGTGCCGTCTAACGCGCCTCTACCCAGGGCGCTCGTGCTCGCGAAGCTGTACTCGAACACGCTCCTCGTCAGCCTGAACAACCGCGTCGTCATGCGCCGCCTCGACAGCGTCAGCTCCTTCGACACGACGCGCTCCGGGTTCCAGTCGCTCACGGTGATCCAGCAGGCCACGCCGCAGACGGCGTCGAAGACGGGCGGCGTGCGCGTGGACGTCTCGCAGGAGCACTACGTCGCGCACGATGTGCACGATATTGTGCTTGAGGACGCCCCGGGCATCGGCAAGGCCCGCGACGCCGGGCTGGAGCTCACGCGCCTGGACTCGACCAGGACCGACAAGGACAAGGCGGCCGTGTGAAGGCGCAGGTTCGTGTGCCCTCCCACCGCAGGAGCTCTCGTGGCCCCAGAACGGACTTAGCAGTGCCTGTTTCTTGGTAGCGTTTTGGAGATTTTTTGTTGTTTGATGAATACCCGTGACACACATACTTGGGGCGAGGGAGAAATATACGATCCACATGATATGCCGCGCCCTCATGAGAGACGTGATGCAGCTCGCACGAGCCAATAGGCCCACAAAGGCGCCACCGAAGCGCCACCACGGCGGTATACCAGGCAGTTCGGTGTAGATCTACTGATTTCTGAGATCGCGTCGTGTCAGCTATCTCGAGTGCCGAGATTCAAACTCTCAGCGGTGTTCAATCGTCCCGGATGGCCAGTGACGAATCTGACTGGGACCCTTGTGATGGATGCGTCCGAATGGTTTTCTACGCGCCGGAAGAAGCAGTGGGGGTTGCGCCGGCTTGACACCCTGGCTTCCATTTGGGCGAGCCGCCCGAGAGGGGTGGCCCGGGGGAATTCAGGCCAGTGACGATGTGCGCGGCTTCTTTCAGAAGGCGGAGGGCAGCCAGTGGCACGCGCTGCGGTTATCGGACGTATGAACAGCGGTGTACGATTTGAACAGAGAAGCCGCGCAGCAGGGGACCGCATCGCGCGCGGTTCAAGCCTAATAATACACAGGGAATCAGTCTCCGCATCCCCGGGGCAGGACGGCAGAATACCAGGGCAGGGGGACTCGGGGTTCGATATCTGATTGTTCTAGTAGCTGCTTTCGAGGTCCAGCGCTCGACGCCCCGCCGCACCGAGGGGAGCATCGCGCGGCGTACTAAGGTGGCGGCCCCACGATCTTCGGCGCAGCCGCCTTCTGCTTCGTGGGATCGATTGATTTCAACAAATGCACGAAACAGCGCCGTGGCGCCGTGTTCGCCATCTGGTTTGCAATGACATAGCGTCACAGTCTAGCGGAGACGGGCGTTTTCTTGACAGGCTTCGTGTAGCATCGTGGCGTATGTTGGCTGGACGCATCCGCCCTCTTTGACGAACGCACTGGGTCCAGACGGCGTTGTGGATTCTAGCGTGCTACCGTTTTCGAATCGATGATGGGCGCAGAATGGGCGGCGGCGCCCGAGCCTGAGCACATGCATGTCATGAGAGAGAGAAGACGCGAGGCTGAATGCAAATTCGCACTACTCACCACAGCTGCCCAGATACTTTGGAGGGGTGGCCTAGAATAGACCGCGCCTGAGGACCATTGGCCCGCTGAGAGGTCGAATAGGTTGTAGAGGGCCAGGAGAACGGTGCGGGCTTGCGTCACTACCGCCGGTGTGGGCGTTTGTGTGTCCCTGCGGGAAAATCAGGAGGCAGCGCTGGAATGTGATGACTGCAGAAGACAACGTGCCGATTGGAGCGAAGCCTCGGATTGGACGATCGCCCTGGGATCCGGGCGCTAAACTGTACTTCTGCCGCGCTGCGTGAGATGAGTGCTTTTGGCCGTCGACCATCACCAAGCACCAGTTGCTTCCTGCAGTTCGTCGGGCCCCGTACTTCCACTCTGTCGCCCAAGCCATTTAATCGATGGCACGAGCACCTCCTTTACTCCGCTTTCCTTGTTTCCGCTTCCACCCTCTGGGAGTCTTGTAACGACGATCTACGCATGCTTCATCAAGGCGAACGGAATGCAGCCCGGCGGCCGCCCAACAATCTCCGAGCGCGGCGCCTGGTAGCCAGCTTCGAAGCCTCCAAATCTCCAATGAGACTCCTCCCAGCCAAGAATAGACAGAAGGCGGGTCGCATGTCCAGAGATGCGTGATGCTGTCCAGTGTCCATGTGCCGCGAGAAGATTGCACATCGAGGCGGCTCGAGCTCAGGACACCGGGTTGGCGTTCAGGACGAAACGTGGCATCTATCGCCCCTCTGGCTCCCTCAAGATCCGGAACAGCATCCGAGCCGTGTTTTGAAGCCGAGGCGCAGCAGGTGTCTGATATCCTCATGCCCTGCCGTACCTCGTATTCAGGCCGGTCTGTATGACATGCTGTGGGTTGCTGCACCCTACGCCGCTTATTGTGACCAGTTCCAGATGCCAGAAGCTCTGGTGCCGGAGAGGACGTCAGCGCGCGGGAAGGCTGGCACGCCATCGTCAAGCTTCTACTTCGCGGCTTCTTACGATCACGTCGGACTGTGGGGGTGCTCCGCGGGCGGCGCAGCGTTCTGTATCTCAGGAGACCCTGACAGAAGGCGCGGAGAGCGGACCGAGCAGCTCGTGGTCGTCCGAAGACACCCTGGTTGATGGCCAGACCCAGCAGAAGTTGTGGGCGGATTACCTGGACGGCTGACTCGGCGTCCGCAACGGGACGTGATTCCTGCCCTCCATAACGTTCGCTCCCTGTCCCCCAACCGGAGTTCGCTCAGTCACCAATTGACCCCCGTCGCTGTTGGGTGATATATAGTTGTGCTCTAGCCGACGGACTCCCTTCCGCACCGTACCTCAAGTTGGTAACATCAGCATTCGACATGGAACAGAAATTGGCTCAAGTCAGCGACGTGGCGAACAAGACCTTTGACTTCGTCATAGTCGGTAAGCTCCCTTACTTGCGTTTGGCTGGGATCCATCGCGCTAATGAGACTGTTCTCCAGGTGGTGGCGTAAGTCGCAACGCATAACATTTTACATACCACTAAGCGCCTTCACTTCAGCTTTCGGGATGCGTCCTCGCCTCTCGACTTAGCGAGAACCCCAATGTATCTGTGGCGCTCCTCGAGGCGGGGAAAGCCTACTTTGACGATCCCCTGACAGAGAAGGTGGATGGCTGGATGGAGGTCATGCTCAACCCGAAGTACGACTGGCTCTTCCGCACGACCCCTCAGGAGGGCATCGCCAACAGCGTGACTACCCCCGACGGGAAGCCCACTCCGAGCTTCTATTGGTCCAGGTTTGTCCTTACCGTCTGTCTTGTACAAACCCTAGGCTGACGCTGTCGTTTCTCCAGGGGAAAGGGTCTCGGCGGGAGCACCTTGATCAACTTCTTGCTTTGGACCCGGCCTCAGCGCGAGGAGATCGACGGCAAGTGCACGCCATTACCTTCTTGACCTCGAACTGACCGCAGCGCGTATAGCTGCGGAGAAGCTAGGGAACAAGGGTTGGAGCTGGGAACGCTTCTTCGAGGCGTCGAAGAGGGCCGAGACGTAAGTGCCCTTCCGCCGGAGGCGCAGCGATGATCTGACATTTCTGTAGATTCTGCGCTCCGGCTAACAGCAACCCCGAGGAGTACCGTGGGATGTACAAGTCCGACTCCGTCGGCCACAATGGTGAGGCTCCGTCCAACCGGCTCCGAGTTGAATCACTGACCGACCGCGCTCGCAGGGCCGATTCCCGTGTCGTTCGCGCGGACGAGCTCGGGGATCGAGTTCGTGTTCCAGAAGGTGCGTCACAATCTCTCGGAAAGCATCGTTGGCTGCTGATCCGTTTACGCAGACCTTGGAAGCGCACGGGATCACCACGACCACGGACGCCGTACGTCGTCGGTTTACTGCGCATGGCCTGTTTCTAACCCATGACGGTTTTTCTAGCACAGCGGAGAGGTGGGCATCGTATATCTTTATGCTCCGATGAGACACTCATCCTTTCAAGATATCCGGCACCTGGAGGGCCACCTCCATCATTGACCCGAAGACGCAGACGCGCAGCCATGCCGCCAAGGTCTGCTCATGATACCGTCGGCGTCAGTGCTCCTCATTAATTCGCTGGCCTTAGGGATACATCTACCCCGCGCTCGATCGCCCCAACCTCAAAGTACTGACGGAGGCGTATGTCCACCGCGTGCTGACGAAGAAGGAGGGAGGGGAGTTGATCGCCACCGGGGTGGAGTTCGAACACGGAGGGCAGGTTCATCGCGTGAACGCTGGCAAGGAGGTCATCCTGAACGCCGGGTATGGGCTCTCTGCCGTACTCAGTGTTTCTAACTGACAGTTTTCGCGGGCAGCACCGTCAAGTCGCCGCACATTCTGGAGCTCAGCGGCATCGGCGACCGCGCCATCCTCGAGCCCCTCGGTATCCCGATACAGCTCGACCTCCCGCCGGTCGGCATGAACGTGCAGGATCATCTCATCATGTCCGCATACGTCTTCGGTGCGTCTATATCGTTTGCATCGCACAGAATGCTGCCTGAACATGCTCCCCAGAAATGCGCCTCGGCCAAGAGTTCATGACCAGTGACACGATCAAGCTACCCGAGTTCCAGAGCAAGCTGCGCGAAGCCTAGTACGGCCCTCCTCTTCCTCTGTCATCCGTACAAAGGACACTAACTGCCACACTACAGCGGCGAGGCGAGCGGGCCCTTCTCCCTGGCGCTGAGCGGCGCGACCTTCCTGCCTCTCCAGACCTTCTCCGACCGCGCGGACGCGCTGATCCAGGCGCAAGAGCGCAGGCTCGCGGAGAACGCCTCGAAGCTTCCTCCCGGCCTCAAGGAGCAGTACGAGGTGCAGCTGGAGATGCTCAAGAAGCCGAACGTACCCGACATCGAGATCCTCGTCTTCCCCTTCTCCATCCCCCCGAACGGTCAGTGCTGCTGCTGATGCCTCCCTGCGCGGCCATTCACACCCACTGATGACTCGATACACAGATTCCGGGAAGCCGTACGTCGGCGTCTTGCCCTCGATTGGGCACCCGTTCTCTCGCGGCACTATCGTACGTCCTTTGTTGCATTGATCGCGCTCATCGGAGGCTCACAACTGCCGCAGCACGCCTCCTCCTCCGACCCCGCCGTCCAGCCGACGATCGAGCCGAACTACTTCTCCGAAGAGATCGACCTCGAGATCCTCGTCGACTCCGTCAAGTTCCTGCGCAAGGTCACTGGGACGAGCCCGTGGAAGGACGCGGCGGAGCAGGAGGTGCTCCCCGGCCCGAACGTCGCCACCGACGAGCAGATCCGAGGTGCGTGTGTCGGTCACGCTGAGACTGTGTCGCCCAAGCTAATCCGCGTGCCGCGACGCGTTCGCGATGGTAGAGTACGTGAAGCAGAACCTGTCGACGACCTGGCGTGAGTCTTCCTGCATGTATGTACTTATCGCGCGTGTAGCTGATGAGGACTTTTTAGACTCGGTCGGGACGTGCGTCATGATGCCGAAGGACAAGGGCGGCGTCGTCGACACCAAGCTGAAGGTACTATACGCCACGCCACGCAGGAAGGGGCGGATCGCTAACATTTCTAACATCAGGTTTACGGGGCGAAGAACCTACGCGTCGCCGACCTCTCGATCCTGCCGATCATCCCGTCGGTGCACACCCAGGGTGAGTTTTCACGCCCCCTTTGCTTGCTGGTCGGTGCTCATTGAGTGCGATTATCTAGCCACGGTGTACGGAATCGCGGAGCAAGGTAAGGCATCGTTTGATCTATTGATCTTTATTTTCCCTGCTCAACGTCGCTCTAGCTGCCGACATCATCAAGGGCGACTACGGGTTGTAGGCAAATGGGCGTATCGTTATCAGAGAAATAGCAAGGCCGAGATGTACAATAGTTTCAATTTGTAGCGAGTGCGAGGTACCCTGACATCGTGGGTGGAAAGTCGGCGCCACCGGGCGCTATATATTAGGCGGACGAACGCATCTGTACTGAAGGTTTCCCACGACACACTCTTCCTCCTCCACCACTCACTCGAGCGTCGACCGTTTTCTCTCACTATGCAGGCTGCCCGTGTTAGCTAGCCCACAGGGACAGTTATTCGTGCGTATCATAGATACTCGAATATCAGTCTGAGCCCACGGTCGTTCATTCCCGTTCATCCATGCCGCTCGGCGCTGCTGCTGCCAAAAAGTGAGCCCTTTTCTGCGTTGCATAATTCCTCGCTGAGATAGTGGACCAATGTTTAGCATACGGTGTCGCTCTCAGTACCGACCGCGCCACTTGTGTCAATAGTCGCGGAAGACTTTCGTCGTAAATGAGCCCCGCAGGTACAGTAGATAGTAGATGTTTACCCGTCCACTATCTGCTGTACCCTCGGAGCATCGTTGCGCCACGTACCGCCAGTATTGTCCGACCGTCCACCGGATCTAGCGATGCTATCGCATAGACATGCTCTTGCGAATGCTGTCCAACAGGCTCGCTGTTTGCTGTATTGGCGCGCGAACCGCCGGTGGTAGAAACGCTGAATCTCGGGGCAGCAGAGTATTCCAAGGAAGATGATGAATTTGACGCCGCCGCCCTCAAGCGCAGCACCAGAAATAGCTTCATGACAACATACAGAGTGGCCGTCATCAACGTATTCCAACCTTCTCAGGATGGCTCTGCCACAGTGCGGAGAGTACCAGAACTCTACCCCGATGCTCGATGTCTCCACGGTATGGCGGTATAGTTCATTGGCGCGTGGGTGAGGTACGTGCGTCATGCATATGGAGCCTTGCTGTCTACTGAACAGTTCTGCACGTAGTTGACGCCCTGTAGTTGCTCCATCTCGCGGTGCATCAATCAAAGAACCTGACGGAGTGGGCTGGGTGGGCTTCCAGTTGCATCTTCCGTTGACTCCCATGCGTCAAGCGATGCAGGCGGCGCTGTTTTCGGTGTCTATGTATCCACACGCCGCTTCCACGCAAGGTTCAGAAGTTCTTGATATGATACACGACGTCTGGCTTAGCCTTTAAAACCCCTGCAAGGCCAGGAGCCTTATTGCGATGCAAACCATGGATTCCCTACCGCCCAGCGTCGTTTTACTGTACGTCCACCAACGGTATCGCTGCTGCAGTGGGTGTCCTTATTGACGGCGTCTTTCAGTGCTGGCCCGCAGGTACTACGCTTTGAGCTTCGTGCACTCCCGAGTGTCGCTCTGAGCTCACTATCGCCCGTGCCAATCATAGCTCTTGGGTTTTTTCTTTGACTGGGCCCTGCAGGGTGTTTTAAGCGTGCAAGTCTGTGAGCTCGACCCCTCACTACGACACATCGATTCTCGCTGACTCTCGATAGACATTTACCATCTGTTGTACCCCCAAGATTCCCTCGCCACTAACCTCCTCGGTGGGTAGATCTCACATGAACCGTCATAATGGTCCAATCAGGGCTGAAGATCAAATAGTGTACGGGACGTTTGTGTTCGAGTGGGTCCAGACCGCCCTCCTCACCCAATCGGCGTTCGAAATCGACGTATACGACTTCGGAAACGTGGATTCCCTCACGGCCTTTCACAATACGTGGTTCAGTGTGAATGTGATGAGTGCTATCATCGCGGCGGTCGTTCAAGCTTTTTTCTGCTGGAGAATCCGTGTTTTGTCCCGCTCGAGGCTCTTGGCTGGCGTTATCCTGTTTGTGAGCGATTCACAGATTCATAGCGCCTCAAGTGTACGCTAACCAGCCGTTCTTATGACAGTTTTCCTTTTGTCAGATGTGTGTCGGCTTTGCGGGGGGTGGTGTGGTATGTGAGCTCGGCAGCAACGTGGACGAATTTTTGCGTTGCAACTCACGCCATTTTGGCAGCTTCAAGAAGCAGGCGCAATCGAGACCTCTGTGGTTAGGCCTATCATCGTAGTCAGCGCCACTCCCACCGAACGTTGTACACGCTCCTAACATCCCACATACAGACCTGGCTTATATGCGCGGCGGTCTTGGATGCGGTCATAGCTGCATGCATGACCTACTATGTGCGTTCAGGTGTGCGTGATCTCCCTTCGCCCCTCTGAACTTGCAGCGACAGCTTTTGCGCGCGAAGAGCGGCATCAAGCGGTCCGATGCCGTCGTCAATCGTCTCGTACGGCTGGTTATCGAGACTGGCACATTGACAGGTGAGTGACTGTTAGTGCCTATACAGCGTGCCTAGAGGTAATTGATATCGTCGCGCGCTCTTCTGGCAGCCACGATGGCGATCGTGAATGTCGTATGCATGCTTGCTTCACCGGTGCGTCTTCTCCCGCAGCAGGTTACCTCGCGCGACCAGGCCTGACCAAGGTGCCGCACACTTCAGAAAACCCTGCTCTACCAATGCCCGTAAGTGCACGCATTTCCGTCTCCTGTCTCGGTGTCGCTGTCCGCTTATGCAAGTGGCCCCTAGCGCGCTCGTGCAGGCGAAGCTGTACGCGAACGCGCTTGTTGTCAGCCTGAACAACCGTGCGGGCATGCGTCGCGGGGGCTTCGTCGATATCGACGACGACGGGTCCGAGATACATACGCTCCCCCCTTTCCCGTCGCTCGCCATTCCCCCGCGTACAGCGGGGGTGCACCCCAGGGTCTTGCACCACTCTTCCCACATACACACTGCGGTCGCCCGAGAGGAGTACGTCTTGCGAGATGTGCACGACATCGTCCTGCGCGACATGGGGAGCGAGTGCAAAGGCGAAGAGGTCCTCGATATCGCGGCGCGGGACTCGGACACTCTCGCAGATGGCAGCAACGTCTAGTATCCCAGGATGATCCCTCACGTTTTCCCTGGCCGGAAACCTGGCCTTTTGTTCGTGTTCCAGCTAGCTATGTATTCTTGACGTCCGCCACGATCTAGACACGATCTTACACTCTCCTGTATCGCAATTCTTGTACCGATGTCGTGGCCTTCTTGTTATGTTACCCCCCACTCTCTATATGTATTCGTTTTGTCAGTGATACGGCTATCCTCACCCAATGCGTCTAGTATTTGTCGCACCTAGTGTGCTGTTACGTCGACTTATATTTATCGCGTTCGCTTGTTCAATCATGACGTTGTCAGCATACGACCATGTCCGCCAAATGGGGAGCCTGGAAATGCTCGTCTACGAGAAGAGCTAGAGCTCCAACAAGGCTGAAGGCTACTAGGACCACCTTCAAGCACTTCGCGCCGGCGGTACCTTCACTCCATTCGGACGCCGTCAGAGACAATGAAGCAAGTGCATTAAGGTCGTCAGTAGCATCTAAGTTTGGGGTCTACAGCAGAGGACAGATGAGGACAAGACACAGTTGTGGGCTAGCGGGACATGGTAGGGATAGCATCGGCGTACGCGTGAGTGATGGGGTCATTAGGACAGTACTACAGCGAGAGCGGGATATGTATGATCTGGACAAGCATGGTCTAAGCAGAGACGTAGGAAGGGGGACCTTAACGGCGGGTCAGCAAAACTATACCTCAGAGGGCGGGCCGAAGGTGCTCACCAGGAGAGCGAGTGGAGTTCTGGAGCGCGCTGATCAACGCGAGCTTCTCGTCGTCGCCGAGAGTGTCGATGAGCCTGACCAGGCCGTCGACGGTGGCCTTCTTGTCCTCGTGCGCGAGGGCAAGCATCTGGTGGGTCAAATGGTCGGCCTTGAGCTGCGCGATCGTGCTTGAGAGGTCGAGGCTCTCGAGCGCGGGGGCGATTTCGCGAGGATCGTTGGTCGACTCGATGCCCGCAAGAGACTCGAGAAGACGCGTGCGGTACTCGAAGCTGGCATCCGGGCTTGCTGTAGCGAGCTGCGCCATCGCGGACGAGCGAGCGACCTTCGCGCGGACAGCCCAGTAGAAGCGCCTGCGCGCGTCCTTCCACTCCATAGGCTTTGCACATCCCTTCGCCTCCATCCGCCCGGTACGGCTTTGGAAAGAGCGTGTCAGTTGGTTTCGGCGATTCAACAAAACAGGCGACTTACTCGTGGAGATCCGCATACAGAAGGGCGATCTGCTTGTAGGTGGGCTGCAAGAGGGACTCCCTCTGGGCAAGAGCCTCCGTGGCGGTGGCACGCTCCTCAGGGGTCTTCGAAGCGTCCGTGCTCTCCTTCTTCAGCGAAGCATAGGTGGCGTCGAGACGCTCCATCAGCTTGAGGATCTTGTCCCGACGCATCTTGATCTCGACGATACCCTCCGGCTCGAGGACACCAGCGCGCGCCTCCACGTCTGCGTACATCTCCATTTGTGCCGAGTTGATGGACGGGTCGAGCACGACCCACGCGCCACCACGCAGCTCGCCGTGGGGGACAATGTATACGAAGACGGGCTGCTTGTAGCTCGACAGGCCGTCGACGATCTTGGAGCCCTGCTTGAGGATCTCGTCGTACATGTCCTGCTGGCCACCGGAGAAGCCACGCCAGTTCGCGAAGATGATGAGCGGAAGGCCTTCGCGGTTGAAGTCGAAGATCGCCTGCGCGGTCTTGTACGCCGAGTTGGGGTACCAGACCTGGCCGGCCTCCATGATGCGCTGCTCGAAGGACGAAGGATTGGCGGGATCCGCGGGCACCACGCGCTCGATCGTGCGCGTCTCAACAGCGATGACACCCATAGGGATACCGCCGAGACGAGCACGGCCGACAACGACAGTCTGCGCCCAGCCGCTCAGAGTCTCCTGGAACGAGCCGCGGTCGAAGAAGCCAGAGAGCCAGTCGTGAGTTGCCTCGTCTTGCTTGCCCTCGATGAACCAGCGCGGGTCGTAGGGGCCCTTCGGCGGAACGTAGGAGATATCACGGTCCCAGGTGTCGGCGAGGTCGAGGATAGGAAGAGGAGCACCCTTGTGTTCAGGGACGTAGGCGAGCCAGTCGAGGATGTGGGTAGCGCCCTCGAGATCACTGCTAGCCGTGAGATGGGAGACACCGTTCTTGTGCATGATCTGCGTGCCACCAAGCTGCAGGTTGGAGGTGTAGACCACGCGCCCGAGGACCTTGTTGAGAGCAGGGGCACCGGTGAGGATGATGGGCTGGCCCTCCACCTGGACGGCGCGCTCGCCGAGACGCACGAGGTAAGCGCCGATACCGACCGACCGAGCAGTGACGAGGGTGATGGTGAAGATGTCGTCGTAAGCACGAGACGTCTCGCCGGCGATGAGGCCGGAGCCCTTCAAGCACTCTACACCAAGACCGTCCTGCAGACCGATGATGTCGGTGATCTTGTGGCGGCGCTCGCCGTTCTCCTCGATCTCGACAGTGCGGACAGCTGCCGCCGCCTTCTCCTGGAGCTTGAGGTAGTTCTCGTGGGTGAGGTACAGGTACTCGATGCCCTTCTCGGGGTGTTCGGGGTCGTTCCACGCCGCGGAGAACAGGTTTATGGCCTCCTCCGCGACGCCGATGCGCGCGCCGGAGTTGGCGGAGAGATAGATGCGGGGCAGACCGTGCTCGCGCGCGTACTGCGAGGCGAGGTAGAAGAACTGGTCTTCAGCTGGGCCGAAGGACCCGATCTTGAACGTGATGTCGTTGGCGATGACCACAGCGCGACGGCCCTCAGGGTACTCGGGCGTCCTCAAGGTGAAGACCCAGCCGATCATACCGACGGTGTTGTTGCCCGGAGCGCGGTCGACCTCCTGGAGCTGATCGTGCTCGTCAAGCACGAGCTCGCGGGACTCGAAGATCTTCTTCGGGACGGTCAAGCTCGGGTTGACCGTCCGGGCCTTCAACCAGACGTTGCTAAGAGCCTTCGAGAAGAGGTCGGGGAAGTCGTAGGCGTAGGTCGTGCCAATCAGGTGAGCCTGGTACCGCTTCGGCTGCAGGGACTCCTTGGTGGGGTAGGCCTGGTGGACGGGCTGCAGGTGGAGAGGACCCTTCTCGCCGATCGACTTCAGGATGGTCGTACCCCTGTCGGTGGTGATCTCCTGGTAGCCGTGGTAGTTGACGATGAAGCCAGAGACGTTCTCGATGACACAGCGGATGGGAGTGACGTTGCCGTCCTTGTCCTCGAGCACCATGCGGATCTCCGAACCCGTGACGTGGAGACGCCAGAGACGCTTGCCGTGACGCTCGATGAAGCCTGAGATGGCCTCGAGGACGTCGTCGTAGGTGACGGGGAGGTTGTAGATGAAGTTCATGAAGATGTGGTTGCAGTCGGCGTTCCGGTGCTGCGCAGACACGACCTCGAGGGCGTCCAGGATGGTGGTGACAAGGCGGTCGGTCTCCGAGATGAGGTACTTCGCCATGTTCATGGTCCCGCGGATACGGCCAGGACGAACGAGGGCGCGGATGAAGAAGCGGCTGTCCAACTGGTTCTCGCGCGCGACCGCGTGGTAGATGTGGAGCTGCTTGCTCTCCGTGAAGCAGGGCGTGAGGTTGTAGCTGGAGAGACGGCTGAGCTCGAGCTGGAAGGCGAGGGCGGGCTCGATATGACGGATAGCCTGCTCCTCCTTCCACGCGCCGTTCATCTCGCGAAGAGTGTAGTAGATCGGGTACTGGCCAGGGCGGCAGATGAGGACGGAGATACGACGCACACCACGACGCGTCAAGACACTGCGGTGGTTGTTGACGAGCTCCTCGATCTTGTCGTACCAGGCGTCCTCCGACATGTCATCGGCGTCGTTGAAGATACGCAGGGCCATGTTCAGGACGTTCGGCGGCTCGTTGTTAGCACCGTACCGCTGCTGGTACTCCAGAGGGTCGAAGACGGGGAGGGTAGATGCGACCTTGTCAAAGCCACGCTTCAGGGCCTCGAGGTTGGGGAAGGAAGCGATCGCGCCATTCCGCAGGGGCTGCTTGTGATGCGTGTTGATCATGTAAGTCAAGTCGCTCACGGAGGCCTGCCTGCGAGGGGTCTCGCTGCGGACATATCGTCAGTTAGTCACAGTCGCCAGATGACTCAACCAGCATATACTCACCCTTGCGACAGGCGGGGCGTCGACGGAGGCGAGTTAGACTGGCCCAGGTTGAACCGCCAGGTGAGGACGTTCGGCGCATCGCCATCATCCATGCCATCACCCTCCTCATAGTCCACGGACAACAGAGTGTACGCCTTGTAGGCGCGCCTCACGTACACGTCGAGAGCAGCTGTATTGCGAGTCAGGAATACTGTTGTCCAACAAGCGGTGCAACTTACCATGCGTGATCTCCTGATCTGTGTAGTTCCAGAAGGTAGGAAGCACATCGTAAACGGTGTACCTCGAGTCGATCAGCTCCCGCAGCACGTCGATCGACGGAGTCCTGTGATATCAGGTTAGGTCCCGTCACCACGAATACCGAACCATACGAACCTAGCAAGGGAGCCGGGCTCGCCGTAGTAGCTGTTGGTAACGGAAGCCTTGAGGATGCCCTCCATCTGCGCGCGGCGCTCCTCGTACGAGGGCATCTGGCACGAGATCAAGACCTCGCGAGCCTTCAGAGCAACCTGCGTGGAAGACCTATGACAGTCCCGTCAGTTAACTGTCGGCCGGGGGCAAGTTTCGATACGTACCTAGCTTCCAACGCAGCAAGCCCCTGCAGCACCTGGTACAAGCGCGAGTTCGGGTCGGTGACCGTCAACCCACTGTTCTTGACGTGCTCCAGGATCGCCATCACGAGGCGGCCCTTGCGCTGCGCCATGATGTGGCTGAGCACGAGCGAAACGACCTTGTCCAGGTCGTCCTTGTACTGCTCGCGCAGCGTCAGCACGCGCGCCTCGATGCTCCCACCGAACAACATCTCGGTCTGCTCGTAGCGCGCGAGGAGGCCCGCAATGACGTCCGTCTCGTGGGCCTTCAGGCCGCCGTGGTAGCGCTCGACGGCATCGAGGAGCGGCCCGAGCTGGGTGCGGAACATGGTGCGGTCCTGAGCGCGGATGTTGTCCTCCATGAAGTGGTCGACGAGCTTCCGGATGCGGGCGGCGGGGAACTCCGCGCCCTCGCCCTTGCTCTTCGCGTTCTCAATGGTCGCGCGAATGCCCTCCTCGAGCTTTGCGGGCATGCGCCCGGAGAGCGTCGACAGGATGGCGGTGACCTCGGAGAAGGGCAGCTCCGGGTTCTGAAGGACAGCGATGAGGTCCTTGAGGGTAGAAGCCATGACCGCCTGGTTGTCGTAACCGTCGAGAATGTTGTTGAGGACGTCGAGGTAGAAGTGCATGCGCTGGTGAGGCTTGTTCCCGACGACGCTGGGGGTGCCCAGGGAGGGGAGAAGACCCTCGAAGGGCTTGGCGTGCTTGACGCGAGCGGGGTCGTCGAGGGTGAGGATACCGAGAATGTCACCGGGCTCAAGGCTGACGCCGGGCTGCTTGACGAACTGGACAATACCGTCCTCCGAGGCAACCAAGGGCATGTACATCTTCATGACCTACATAGACGCACCAGTTGTCAGCCGATGGCCTTGAAACACGCATTGCAAAACATACCTCGATCTCAGCGTACTGCTCGCCGGCATTGATGTGGTCACCGCTCTCCACCAGGAAGCGCACGAGCTTGCCAGGACTGGGGCTCCTGAGCTGCGTCGGGTCGTTCTCCTGCTCGATCAAGCACGTCTTCGCATCGACCATCACGCGCAACGCGCCGACTTCCTCTCTCCAGTAGACAGAATGGCTCTTGCCGTCGAGCAGAACCAAGAGGCCGCCATCAGCCAAGCCTCGCGCGCCCACCATCGTCCGGCCGCCGTTGAGGTACAGCGTCCAGAGCATCGGCGAGGAGCGCGTGGCCGTGAAGGAGTAGCGCACGTTGTCGTAGATGAAGTCGATCCCGAAGACGGTCTTGAGCACGTCGCGAGAGGGCACCTGACCCTTGTCGAGGATGCGCTTGTACTCGGTCCAGCAAGCTTCCGAGGCGAGGTATGCCTTCGTGACTGCACCGCAGATGACCGCGAGAGTCTGGTCGGGGCGCTCGGCGGTGAGCTTGTCGCTGATGAGGGAGTCGAGCCAGCCAGTGGTGATGGTGTTCTCCTCGAACGCCTGCAGCTCAAGGAGCTTGATGAGGTACTCGACGGTGGTACGGAAGTCGCCACGGATGCTCAGTTCCTTTAGAGCGACAACCATGTTCTTCCTGGACTCGCCACGGTCTTCACCGTACGCGAAGATGTGACCAAACTGCGAGTCCGCGAACTCATGAAGACCGCCAGCGGTTCCGACCGAGAAGTAGCCCCAGACGTTCGTGCTGGACCGGAAGTTGAGCTCCTGCAGGGATCCCGAAGACGGCTTGAAGCCAGCATCGGGGTTCTCCGCCGTGATACGAACGGCGACAACGTGGCCCTTTGGGCGGGGCTTACGCTGCAGCTTGCTCGCGTCGGGGTTGACCATGTCGAAGTCGATCTCAGACGAGCCGTTGGGGGCGACGCCGTAGAGCGTGCGGATGTGCCGAATGCGATGAAGGGGAATACCCATCGCGACCTGCAGCTGAGCAGCGGGAAGGTTGACACCAGATACCATCTCGGTCGTCGGGTGCTCGACCTGAAGACGAGGGTTAAGCTCGAGGAAGTGGAACACGTCCTCTGCATGGCTGTAGAGGTCTGGAAAGGGAGTTAGGGCTATTTACATGATATATGCAGTTGCACTTACATTCCACCGTTCCCGCGCTCACATATCCGACGAGCTTGGCTAACCGGACTGCTGCGCGCTCCATCTTCTCGAATGTCTCCTGCTTCGCGATCGTGACGGGAGCCTCCTCGATAATCTTCTGGTGACGCCGCTGGACGGAGCAATCACGACCGAAGAGGGAGATAGCGTTGCCGTACTGGTCCGCAAGAAGCTGGACCTCCAGATGCCGCGCCTGACCAGCAAGCTTCATGATGAAGATTGGTGAACCTGTGCTCGCATGAGCCTGTAGTCCGAGTAAAATAGATGCGATTCCCACTGACCAGGGATCTCTCCCGCAACCGCGTGGAATGCATTCTTGAACTGTTCGGGGGCCTCCACCTTCCGGATACCCTTACCTCCTCCACCCTCAGAAGCCTTGATCATAACAGGGTAACCAATCTCCTCCGTCCTCGCCAGACCCTCCTCCACAGTGGTGACGCATGCCGCCTGGTACACGTCGTCCGGGACGGTAACGAAGCCAGCCGCGGACAGCTCCGTCTTCGTGATACCGGTGCCTGACCAGGGCATGGTCGGGACCTCCGCGCTCTGCGCAACGATCGTACTCGAGATCTTGTCGCCGAGGCTGCGCATGGCGCTCCCGGGCGGGCCAATGAAGACGATCTTGTTCGCAGCAAGCGTTTCAGGGAGCCGCGGGTTCTCCGACGCGTGCCCCCAGCCCGCCCAGACGGCGTGGACCCCCGCGCGCTCCGCGACGTCGACGATGAGGTCGACGTTCGCGTAGTTGTTGTTGTTGGAGCCCCCGGGCACCTCGACATACCGGTCGGCCATCCGGATGTACTCCGCGTTGACCTTCATGTCTTCTGGCGTGGCCATGACTGTGAACTCGATGGCGCGCTCGGCCCCGAAGGTCTCGTAACTCCATTGCCGGATGGAACGGATTTCCTTGACAGCAGCAATACCTGAACGTCTGTCAGTTCGTGTCAGGTTAACCAACCCGCGAGATGACGCTAACCGTTGTTCGCGATGAGGACCTGGAAGGGAAGACGTCAGCGATATGACCCCGACCGAAGACGCGCTTTGGGGACAGGGACGGGATCCGTGCAGCAGCCGAGCCACGCGCCTTCCGCGTTTGAAACCGCCATTTCCGTAGATGACGCCGCTTGCACACATTTCGTTGGGGCGCACGCCCCACGATCGCGCCCGCAAAGTTTTGGCGCGGAGGCCTACGTGGACGTGCACAGTCGGGGGTTGTGCAATGTCTGCAGCGGTGTCCCCGCGCGCGCACCCCCGCGATCGCGTCGTGTCGCGTATAGCAGCGTGACCCGCGCGCGACGCGCCGGGAGCCCTCCGTGACCATCCCGCCCGTCCAGCGCGCTCATCCGCAGGCCGCGCCAGCAGCACGACCGCCCCCACTCCCCGCAAGCTCAGACAGCGTACTCACCTTCGTGATGACCGTGTGTCCACCATGCTGCTTCACAAAGTCGGTGACCGGGCCCGACGGGGCCTTGTCGAGGGTGTTACCGCCTGTTACAGCTGTGTCACGCTCCATTCCTCCGCTCCGTGCTGTGTGCCGCGACTCACCGATGAACTGGGCGACTTTTGAGTGGTCGTAAGTGGTCATGGTTGAGAAAGACGGGTCTAAGGGGCCGCGCGGAGGAGGAGAAGAAAACGAGAAGGTAGAGGGAGGAGTTTAAGAGCCAAAGTGAAGCGTCCCCGACAGCTTTCATCCCCAACATATTGGGCTTACGTAAGGACCCCGCCTGGGGATTGACGTTGGACGTCTACAGCCTCTTGGGGCTCGGACGCCCACCAAAGTTAGCCCATTGCACTTGGGGGATGCTGGTGCTCCCGGTGCACGATGTGCAACGGCCAATGTATGAGATTTGCGCCGGACGCCAGAGGAAACGGGCGGTGATGGCGGCGGTTCTAGCAGATTGTGGTACGAGTGATCATCTCTGCACCGGTTCTCGTACAAACGCAGCAGCTTAATGGCATCGAGTATTCGCCGGACGATCTTATCCATTTCGCACTCGCAGCCTGAGGCTAGCCCTACTGATCCATGTACAATTCGCAGTATGTTCGCGATGCGGTACCTCCACCTTCAAACCGTACCGCTAGAGTTCAAGCAGAGCAGACATAGGAAGCACACCACGCCGATAGAATCGTACAACCAGAGGATGCATGCAATCATGGGGGCATGTCATAGTATTTGCAATACATGAGCGTGTAACAGCGATGCCAGCGACAAAAGTGAACAGAGGGGGACGGCTCAGATGTTGGAGGGGAACAGCATCTGTGGCACATGAAACGCATCAGCCGCAGCCAGGTACGCCGTAGAAACTGTGCAGCACGTACCACCCGGACGCTCGCGCCGAACGCGTGTGGGGGCAAGTTCGAGCGGAACTTGCCTTTTACGACACCGTTGTTGCCGTGAGGGCGGGTGACACGGCTGGAGGTGCCGTAGTCGTATTAGACAGGTCAAGCAACATAGTAGGGCGAGCTGTACGTACCCCCAGATGACACGGACCTTCGAGCCCTGGATCTCCCGCTTTGCCCGGTAGATGTACGCAACCCGCTGAGGAAACGGTCGGACCTCTACACCAGACAGAAGTCGCATGGCAACGCACCTTGCCTAGGTAGAACTGCGCATCCTCCTTGTTCGCGACACCCTCGATCTGGAGGAGGGAGGTGTTGGGGCGGGTGTTGCGCTTGGCGCGCTTGTGGCCGAGGACGCGACCCTTGGAGTAAAGTCTAGGAATTCATGAACCCAGTAAGCCGTCCGTTTCACGGGAAACGCAGAGAGCCATTGCAGAGGAGGAGCGCCAGATGAAGCAGGAGATTCGGGGAGGGGAAAGTCGAGGGGCGAAGGATTCCGCGAGAGAGCGCCGTCATCCAAACCGTCCGAGTAGCATCCACCCTGTCCTTCTCACCCAACGCACTCCAAATTCCCCCAACAACACCCATAGCACCGTCATGCCGCGTAGAAGCGTAATCTCACCTTGTGGAGCCCATTGTGTCGTCGGTCGGCCGGTGTCGAGGTCTTGAAGGCTTGTTGCTGCTGAAGTTTTGCTAGATCTAAGACTCGTTCTCAGCGCGCGCGCCTCGGCAACGCCCGGCCGCCCATCGTTTTTGGGAATCAGGCGCCCGGGCATCGTGGGAATCTGGACTTGGCTTCAAATTCCTCCTCGCGCCCTCATTTCTTCTCCTCATCACCGACGCAGCGTTCAGCGCTGCACTCAGTCGTCGCCTCATTCGACGCACGCGAGTAACGGAGCGGTGGGAGACGGAGATCATCCTCGGGGCGGTTGTCTATCCTTGTAGGTAGCCAGTCGCATTTTGCTCGCTCCTAGTCTACTTCAGGTCCGAGCTCGAACCGCAGGAAATATACCATCAATTTTGCCCGGCTCCCTCTGACTCGGCCGGACAGCGACCGTCGCTACTGCTTGTGAGTGCCCACCATGTCCTGGACAGCGAGCCGCCTCCCGGCGGTGTGGAAGCGTTTTTCGTCGACGACGACCATCGTCACCAAAACCACGCCCTCCAAAAGCCACCTCCACAAGGCCCTCCCCGACTCCGTCTTCCCGCAAGGGTACGCCTTGACTGGCCTGCACTGCGGGGTGAAGAAGAAGCCCGAGCTCCTGGATCTCGCGGTCATCCTTTCCACGTCCCCTCGTCCCACCAGCGCCGCAGCGTGCTTCACGCGCAATGCCTTCAAGGCTGCCCCCGTCATCGTCTCGCAGGAGGTGCTCCAGAACACCAACGGCCGCGCACGCGCGATCGTCGTGAACAGCGGATGCGCGAACGCGGTGACGGGGAAGCAGGGCATGGAGGACGCCTGGGCCATGGCCCGCGAGACGGACGCGCTCCTCACCAACCCCGGGTCCTCGAGCGAGACCGTGGTGATGTCCACGGGCGTCATCGGGCAGACCCTGCCCATTTCCAAGATCCTCGCAGGCATTCGCGCGCAGAGCATCGGGGAAAAGCGGACGCTCGGCTCGACATTCGACGCCTGGGAGCGCGCCGCGCGCGCGTTCATGACGACGGACACGTTCCCCAAGCTGCGCGCGCGCACCTTCACGATCGACGGCAAGGAGTACCGGATGGCGGGCATGGACAAGGGCGCGGGTATGATTCACCCTGACATGGGACCTCCCGCCACGCCCAGTGGGCAGCTGCACGCGACGCTGCTCGGTTGTATCCTCACGGACGCGGCAGTCTCGCCCCGGAGTCTCCAGTCGGCGTTGACGTACGCGGTCGACCGCAGCTTCAACTCGATCAGCGTGGACGGGGACATGTCAACTAACGACACGATCATCGTCCTAGCAAACGGGGCGGCAGCAGCGACGGAGGAGGCCGAGATCGACGAGGAGCGCCACCCGGAAGCGTATGAGGCCTTCAAGCAGGAACTCACCGCATTCGCTGCCGATCTCGCTCAGCTTGTCGTGCGCGACGGTGAGGGCGCGACTAAGTTCGTCACGGTGGCGGTCGAGGTGCGTTTTCCAGTTTAAAACTGGGCTGCGTTGTCTGAGACTCCTTGCAGGGTGCTCCCACCTATGCAGACGCCCACCGTGTGGCGTCGAGGATCTCCACCTCAGCACTGGTGAAGACCGCGCTGTTCGGCGAGGACGCCAAGTAAGACTCGTCTGCGTTGCTTCTCGCCGATGTACTGACTAAATACCTCGATAGCTGGGGTCGCATCCTCGCCGCCACCGGCTCCATCCCGCTCTCCGCCCCCCTTGACCCCACGCGGGTGAACGTCTCCTTCATCCGCGCGGATGGATCTGCCGCCCTCCCGCTCCTTGTCAACGGCGAGCCCGAGAAGGTCGATGAAGGGCGTGCGAAGGAGATCATCAGCCAGGAGGACCTCGAGATCAAGGTCGAGCTGGGCATCGGGTCTGAGAGCGCGAAGTACTGGACGTGCGACTTCAGCTATGTGGGTGTCTTCCCGCTGTTCGTCTCGACGATGTGGGATGTGCGACGCTGACGGGTTTCCAGGAATACGTCAGGATCAACGGCGATTACAGGACGTGAGGCGTAGCTGTGGCGTCCCTTCCGGCCGATGCTGTGGGCACTGCTATGATGCGTGTTGGATGCCCCCTCGGGAGAATCGCATATCCCACAAAACCTGCTTGCTCTGGCTACAATTCAAGTTGTCGTATGGGTTTCCCCTCCGTTCGTCCTGTGGGCCACACCTCTCCAATGAACTCTCTCAGACCCTCTGCTCTCCGTGCTCGCTGCTGACCTCGCCGCGGCGAGGCAACGTTCGAAAAAGCTAAGGGCTCCCGCGTGACACCCCCAACCCGCGAGGGCCTGTACTCGACGCTTCGGGCCACCGCAGATCCCCGCATCCTCGCGCCCGGGAACCGGGACACGCGGTGGGGGGTGGGACACCGCCCATGCGGTCTCGACGTCGGAGTGGTAACTCTGTGCTTCGCGCCCTGGGGCCGTGGAATGGGACGCGCTCTCGTGCGCTCCATATGATGCAGAAGCGCGGAATGAAGGATTCTATCAGACCGCCGTTCTGGAATACTGGGATCCCTTATCAGCCAATGGGCGAGTCGCTAGAAGGGCAAAGTGGACGAATAAGGCAGCGCGCTTCGAAATATACCCACAGGGCCAAACACGACCACACCTCGGCCTGCTCGGACTGGAGCGTTGGTTTGTCTCCCTTCTCCACCCGCGATCCCCCAGAATACAGCCGTTTTCCCCGCATGTCCCTCTGACTGTCTGTATCACACTCAGGAATGCTCTGGGCTTTGACTGGTTGGCCTACGACCTCTGGTTCTCCCCTGCGACGCGGTCTGGAGCCTTCGGATCCCGTGGCTGACAATTGCGCCAGCCGCGTGCAGATCTTAGGACAGCCTCCGCCCACGGCCTCCGTGGAATCTCCACGCCCTCCGCTGCTTTTCTGATTATCTCCTCACAATCGCGGGATGGCCCACCCTCGGAGGCTATTCGCCCATGGTCCTACCCCCCATCCGCAGCCGCCTTGACTCAAGAAGGGGGCTCCGCCGCGCCTTCTCGGGCGGCCATCGATGCGCCCGATTCGAAGTCAGCCGAGTACAACAAAAGCGGAGGTCCGCGTGACGGGACGAATGCGGCCGTTCGTTTGTTGGGAGGCTGGCGGTGCGTCATGTCAGCCGCGCTGCTCGCCACCGGCGAGTGCCGGTGGCGGGCGGGCTGGGGGTATAAGAACCTGCCTCCTCGCCTGTCTCCTCTCTTCCTCACACCACCACCTCCTCCCTCGAGCTCGAGTCTCCTCTCGAGCTTCGAGCAGCCGCGCTCGTCCAACTGGCGAGCAGGGCAGCATGCGCCTCCGCCTTCATGGTAAGTCTTCGAGTTGGCTGGCGACCATGGCAGTGGCTGACCCTCGCCACACCCTCCAGGCGTCGAGGTCAACTGACCGAATGCTCTTGTGAGTGCTTCTTTGCTGGCCTCGACCTTTTCATGAGCTCACTAGCGCTGCAGCACAGGGTTCGACGGAGGCATCGCGTAAGCCCTCTCGCTTCCGCGCTCACCGCGGCGGTGGCGCATGACCTGCCCACGCGTCGTACGTATTCGTTTACTCTTGCCGTGCGACGAGGCTAACGCACTATCCGCAGAACCCTGCGTGTCGGCCCCGACGAATGGCGAACAGGCAAGGATCCCCCCACCGAGGGGTAAGCGGGAGGCGCCCTATAAGCCCTCTCCGCCAAGTCCGCGCTTCACAGCTGCGGCACCGGCAGCGGACTATCTGCGGCGCTCGCCTCCGGGCGACGTCGACGTCCGCTGTGCTCCGGTTGAGGTTAGCGAGTCGGACAGTATTGGCGCAGTGTTCCGGTCTCCCCCCTCGGCGCGATCCCCAGTGCGGGGCTATCGGAGTGCGCCCCTACACGGGGGCGTCATGCGAAGTGCCAAAATGGGGAGCGCGAAGCCTTCGGTCGAGCCACCAACTGCCCCCTGGGCGACGGGTGCGCCTCCTCCTTTGAGCGCGCTCCTCTTACACCCCACACGGTCATCCCCGCGCGCGCGCATCATCGTGCTCCGGCGCGGCGTGCAAGCGCGGAAGGAGCCAGGGGTAAGCGGCAGGTGCCCCATACGCCCTGTCCGCCAAGCCCGCGTCGCCTCGAGGCCGCGGCATGGCAGCGGACTATCCGCGGCGCACGCGCCGACGTCCGCTGTGCTCCGGTTGGGGTTTACGAACCGGGCACTGCGCCCCGGTCTCGCCCCCGGCGCGATCCCCACCGCGGGTCTATCGGAGCGCGCCCCCACTCGGCGGCGTCGCAGCAGTGCCAAAATTCGGGGAGGGCGAAGCCTTGGGTCGGACCGGCGACTGCCGTCGGTCTCGTCTCCTGTGTGGACTCCCCTGGTGACGTCCACGGTGTCCGTGGCGTCATCGCCCCTTCGGTCGACCTCGCGCGCGCGCGACCGTGCACCAGCGCGGCGTGCAAGCGTGAGTGACCATCGCTGGCCGGAGCAGTGCGCAAAGGCCAGCACCCCCGGCTTCGGCCAACCTCTCCGTTACATGGTGTCCCCAAGTTTACCTCAATCCACGACCATTATAAACCCCGAGGACCGCGGAGACGGCGATATCAGAGATACTTATGCATAGAGTACTATTTATTACCACGACGCCGACAAGCAACACAACCGACCCTCAGGCATAATATGGATCAAGAGGCTGCGACTCGCCCCAAAAGGGCGAGTTGCAGGGTATTTCCCGGGGATAGCGCAGGCCTCATCGTGGCCCCCGGGTCTAGTACCCGCCTTACGGCGGGGAAGCCAACTGCGCTGGGGCCCTTGTATCCTCGCACCATCATGAGCTGTTGGGCCCCTCAAACCGCCCGCAGGCGCGACGATCTGGTGCGCTTTGTTTGTTTGGTGTGCGTGCGTGTGATCGTGCTGACGTTCGTGATGAATGCCAGATCGCGCTGATGACGCGTTGGGGCGCCTTACGCCTTGTGCGACGCTGGCTCAGCGCTAGCGTCTCACCGCGCCTCACCAGTGCGCGCAACGCGTCCGAGTGCAGCAGCCCCCTCGCTCGCTCGCTCAAACCAATCGAGGGCGACAAGTAATAGGTGCGTACGCCCTCTCATGATGCGCGCTCTTGACGCTTACCGTCGTCGGTCTGCACAGCCGTCGCCCATGTTCAAGGCGATAACTCTGGCACAGTCGGCGGTCGTCGCGGCCCGCGCGAGCCACCGAAACACGGTGGTTTGAATCGCAAGGGCTTTCGCGGCGCGCGTGACGCCTAGTAGCCCGGAAGGGCTCGGCGGAGTGCGCGTCGCATTGTAGGGCTGAGCCCCCACGACGTACGCCCTTCACGTATAGTTCAAGGCTTCCGTTGTCTAACGTCGCGTTCTACAGTGCCTGCCTCACCGGCCTCATCGACTTCGACTACCGCTCTGCGCGCAGGAAGAAGGCACGCGTCTTCCCTCGCACGGCAATGCTCTGGAGTCTGAAGTACGTCTTGCTTGTGGCTGCAATACTGACTTCGTCTAGGACGGCATCAACGTGGCGCTGTGAGCGCGTAAACATCCAGGTACGTGGTGATGGCTTCGATGCTTTCTAGATCTACGTGGTCGCGTGTAAGCGACTATGTTGCGGACTAGATCGCCGAGTCATTGGGCCGTGAATCACCGTGAACATATGACCAGGAGGTGTGCCGTGCCTCCATGCGTAGCTAGCGCGTGTCGTAGCATCGTACTTCAGAGGACGCAATATATCTTGTTCCTCGTATTGCCTGCTTGCAAGTGTTGTCGGTCTCGCGACGTCGAGGGGTGCGCGCGCCAGTGTAGAGCGGGCCATGTGCGGGAGGCGGCGTCTAAGAATGGACGCGGTGTTTGGGGCTATTGACGCGTCTCGGCTAAGCGCTAAGTAGGCGTTCCTGAGGGAACGATCCCACCTTCTCATAATTACACCACGTCAGTCCTCCTCCTGCATACCCTGCCCTCCTCCCTACGCTCCTTGTCCGCCACCGTACTACTCTCTGCCACCATGGGCTCTGCGCAAAGCGTCGTCTCCGCCGCCGCCGTCCTCGCCATCGTCGGCGCCGTCGCGTACGGCTTCCTCCAGCCCGGCGACCCCGCCGCGTCCCTCGCCGCCCCAGGCACGCAGCAGCCCTCCGCCTCTGTCGCGGGCGCAAAGAAGAAACAGAAGAAGAAGGCGGGCGCCGTCGCGAGCGCGAGCGCGCCCGAGGACGCCCCCGCCGCGCCGCACGTCGTCGCCTTTCCCGCGGTCGTCCCCGGGGGCTTCGACGCGCCCTCGAGCGAGCCCACGGAGCGGGCGGGCGCGGGCAAGCCCAAGAGGAAGAAGGCGAAGGGCAAGAAGGCGAGCTCGCCCGTGCCCCAGGACGCGCAGAGCGAGTCGTCCGCGACCGCGCCCGAGTCCTCGGCCGCACGCAAGCCGCGCAAGAGCGCGACGCCGAAGCCGGCGGGCGCGGACGACGACGGCAGCTGGACGCGCGTGGAGACGAAGAAGAAGGCGGGGCAGGCCGCCTCGGGAGCGGATGGGCTGGCTGCTGGGGCGAGCACCGCTGGCCGGCCACAGGAGATCTCGACGAGCGACGCGGGGATCACGACGTCCGTCACCGGCAACTCCTCCCCCGTCACGGAGCGCACAGAGGACGAGTCCCACAGCCAGGCTGCGGACTCGAGCACAGGCGGGAACAGGCGCACGCTGGCGGAGAGGTTGCTGCCCAAGCCACGAAAGACGGGAGTGGAAGAGTGCGTGTCATAGTCTCATCTCTGCGACGCTCGTACCGACACGTCCCCCTACAGCCTCCTGGAGAAGCCAGACTACCCCGAAGTAGCGCGCGTGATGCGGGTCCAGCCGCGACCAGACGAGCAGCCCGCCGCCGGGTTCTCCTGGGCGGACTACGAGGACGTCGACTCGGCGCGGGCGACCGCCGACGACGCCGACGGCGAGGACGACGGCGGCTGGGGCGTGGTGCGCACCCGCCGCTCACGTGCGTTTCTCCACGTATGCCTACCGCGCTCCGCAGCTAACCTCCCCCTTCCTTTCTTTCTTCCCGCAGGACCGAAGCAGCCCGCGACCGGGCCTGTATCCGCCTCCGCGCAGACGCCCGCTGCGCAGAAGGCGCCCGAGGCGCTCACGAAGAAGCAGCGGCAGCATGCCGCGAAGCGCGACGCGGAGAAGGCAGCAAAGGCGGAGGCGGAGGCGGCGCGCCTTGCGACGCTGGCGCAGCACAAGCGCGAGCTCGACCGCGCGCGCATGGCGGAGCAGGCGAAGACGTCGAAGAAGCAGCCGAGTGGGGGCATGTCTGCGTACGTCGACGAGAACGGCAAGCTCGTCTGGCAATGATAGGATGCATACTACTCCGGAGGGGCTTAGTCGCTGCCCGGAGGCTGGAGAGTGGGGGTAGGGTTGGGATGGGCAGGAGCGCGCTCGCGCCGTGCGTGGCCGCGGAAAACGCGCTGTCGCTGATATATATACCGTCGTTCTTTCGTCAGCGGACTTGCTAGGTGTGCTTATCATATATGGGACTTGCTGCTGTTGCTCTCGCGGAAGAAGTCATCGTTTTACCCGAGCTGTATCTAGTACGCCGAGTGTAGCGGCGCGCTGTTGTGTGACGCGCCGCCTGTACGTAGCCAGTACTTCTACCACCGATATTAATGTTCACACGCCCTTGCAATGGGGTGTATTATATCTCGGGAGGTGCGTATCATAGGAGACAGCAATACTCAAGGACAACACGACGCACTCGAGCTCAGCGTCAACGCCGCCGAGAATCTACCACGTTCTGCAAGAGCCTCTGCACCCCAGCACCAGCGATACTCGCCACGCCCTCCGTGAGCGTCCGCACGCCGCTAATCCCGCGCGCCAGGCTCTCCAACCCGTTCGCGGCCAGGCTCGCGCCGACCTGCGCCCCCGACGGCCGCGCGCGCGCCGGGCGGCTCCCCGCGGAGAGCATCAGCGCGGCCTTGACGGAGTCGAGCTCGTTGAGGACCTCGACGCCGACGGAGCGCGCCCAGACGACGGGCTCCGCGGTGGCGGCGTACAGCTTGTGCAGCTTGTCGCACGCGGCCATGATCTTGTGGTTCTCAAAGTAGCGTGTGCGGGCGTAGGGCTGGAGCGCCGTCCGCGATCCTGTGGGCAGTAGGGGATACGTGAGTGTCAATGCGGGTGCGAAAGCATGAGGGAAATGAGAAGAGGCTGACCGATGTCGCCGCCTGTGCGTAGGACCTGGTTGATGGTGCGGAAGAGCGCCTCGACGTCGCCGAGGCCCATGTTCAGGCCCTGTCCGGCGAGCGGGTGTATGGTGTGCGCGGCATCGCCCACGAGCGCGATGCGGTCCCCGATGTACTCGTCTGCGTGGTTGAAGCGAAGAGGGAATGAGGCAGCGGAGCCCGGCTGGATGGAGGTGACCACTGGCGGGAGCGAGTCGGCGTCCGCAGGGGGCACGCCCGTGACGTCCGCCGCAAGGGAGTACGCCGAGCGGGCGTCGATGCCGTGCGACTGCTCTCGCCAGGCAATCTCCTGCTGGAGCTGCTGCGCGTCGAGGGGCGCACCAGAGCTCGCCGCTTCGAGTAAGTGGTTGTGCAGGTACCGGAGGGACACGTCTGGCAGCCGGAACGCTGCGTTGACCATGCTGGTCAGAACGGCAGGGTCGGAGGCTAGGAGGGCTTTGGCCAAAGGCGGCTTCGTCGACCAGACCATCGAGGATGCCGTCGGGGATAGAGGCAGGAACGCGATGGGGCCGGTGGGGAGGAAGCGCTGGTATGCGACGGTGTTCGGCGCCTGGAAGGGTGTTCGGGGATGGTGGAGGAGCGTGGCCACGATTGCGGTGGTGTCGTACGCCCACCCGTACGAGTCGATGCCCGCGTATGCGCGCACGGGCGAGTTGAAGCCATCTGCGCCAACCTGGACCGTCGTTGTTACCACGGCGGTATGCAGCTACACCAGTGGGACTCACCAGTAACCTCGCGCGGAGGACCCTGCCGTCGGACAGGTGTACGAGCGGCCATCCGCCACCTTCCCGATCCTCTCTTTGGATAGATTCCACCCTAACCTTGTCGATCACCTCCACGGCGGAGACGTCGTTGGGTTGCCGGAGCAGCGCCCGCTGCAGGTTCAGGTTCTCTGTGAGCCTCGCCATTTGTGATAGGGGCTCCGTCCCAGAGGCTTCCCACGAGCTGTCATCGTGTGTCGAGAATGAAATGCGCGCATCTGAGATGCCGTCCCATATCTGCCAAAACTATGAGCCTGAACGCGTAGAGTTCAGGGAGATGAACTGGCCTGCATTTCCTTGATTGGGCATGTACGGCTATGCTCGACGTGCGCCCACGCCCCAATCTCTTGCACCTCGTGAGCCGAGGAGCTCGCGCCCGTGTTGGTGTATGTGATGCCGCTCACCTTGCAGGAAACTCTGGGACGCGTTCGTGATCGAGCTAACCCGGTTCGAGTATGTGCGCGCGGGCGGCGACCAGTTTCCAACCTTGTCCAGGTCGCTTGCTTCAACGAGCACTACGCGCAGAGCATTCCGGATGGAGGAAGTGGAGCCTGCACGGAGTGAACAATCGCGCGGACAGCCCAGCGGCGGAGACACATACTCAGCGCGCCCGCAAGAGCTAGCCCGGCAGGCCCGCCGCCGACGATCACTACATCGCTTTCCTGGGGTGTCGCCGTAGATGCTGCGCGGCTTCGCACAAGACAGGTTGGCCTCACATTCCGACGGAGTGCGCTGACAGGACCGCGGAGCATGGTGGGAGGAGGGAATGTGCAGTCGCGGTCTCGGGCGTCTACGTGAGGGTGCCTAGCCGGCCAATCCCGAACAGGCAAGTGTTGTAGTCGTCCCCCAGGCGGCCAGGAGTCGGCCAGGCCCATTTTTTTCTTGCTGCAGCTAGCCATCACCCCCCTCCCCCCTATCTGCCTTTCGCCTCTCAGCTGTGTCATATACCTGTGGACATGTTCTCGCATCTTGACTGCAGCGATACGCGCAGTGCCCCATGCCAATTTGAACGCGCTGTCAGTGGGACACCTCGGAGAAGCGCGTCGACGAAGAGGGTAGCATAGGTAGAAGCGGTCCAAAAGGGTTCATATTGCTCTCCATTCTGCAAATCCTGTGTACACAGCATGTCATGCACGCTGGGCGCGATCGCTGCAGCACACAACCCTGGCCAGGGATGTTCGTGCGGAAGCAGGCGGTGCACAGCGACTACGTAATGGGCTCTCTGAAACCCTAGCTTTCTGCGGAACAACTCTGTACGTCGCGTTCGTTATTATGGTAGAAGATATTCACCAGTCGTGCGAAAGTACTCAATCTTTGTTGGAACGCGTAGGCATGCGTCTTTCTACCGTGTATAGGCTGCGTTGTTCTGTAGCGCCCAAAGGTACTACATCTACCCGTCCCATGGTTGTTGCCAGCAATCCAGGCGATTTGAACATTGCAAAGTTCGTCGCTACGCAAGAAAACATGTTAGATCCTTGTAAGTCAGCCACAACAAGACAACAGCAATCGCGGGGAAACCGTCCGTACAAGGCGAGATAAGCGAACGCTTCGTTGCCAGAGCCATCAGCAAGGGACAATGTAGCCTTGTTCTCGCCTTCCAACTCTGCCGGGCGACAATGGTACGCGCATGTGTTATCCCTTGTGAATGCCCTTGATAGCTTTCTTTCTATCGGTCAAGACAACAGCTTCTACCCCTTGCGATGTATAAGCAGTGGCGACCTTGTACCGACTTCGTGGCGTCTCTTTTGGAGGTACTTGACCGCTACACATATATATCCCAGCTAATTGTTTTGGAGACAGGCTCAGTTTTCTCGGTCGGGTGTTTTCGACGTCCCTGCCGCTGCAAGAAACCGAGAGCCTGGCACGTTAAGGCCTAGTCCAGTCGGCACACGAGGGTGGCGTCGGCGGTGCACGCCCGGAAGAGCAACTATCTCCAACCCAAGCGTCGCACACTTCCTGTCGAACTTCCGATGCACGCCCACATCACGGTCTGCCAATTGCGTGCTGCGGGAGGCCGCACCAACCTCGCTTCCCAGTGGTTCTCAGGCGGGCGATGGCGCCTTGCCATCTTGAGCGTGCCAAATTCCGGAGCGCATCAGCTCGCGGCAGGCATCTGCGAACTGTGGCCGTACGCACACGTCGCGCTCTGCCGGGTGCGCCGCATGACCTGTGTCGGCGCCGCTGGGCTTCTGGCACGAGATTTGGGTCCGACAGTGCTATCGCAGCAAGTAGGCGGACAATCGGAGTTGGGAGAACGTCTCCCGCGCACCCCTCCTGTGGCCGACAGGAGGGTATATAAGTGAGCGCGACCTTCCCCAAAGAGTCACCCTTGTTTTTCCCCTCGCCACCTTGTCTCCCTTGCTCAGCCGCAATGGGGAAGCGTCCAGAGACTCCCAACGAGAAAGAAAGGCCTCAGAAAAGCCCCGGACACTATTCCCGCATCCCGGATTCGCTGGAACATTGCAGGCAAAAGGTGGCTCGCCTTCTAGTTAAACAAGGACATCGCTCACGGATTCACGCTGCCAGATCAAATTGTGGGGCAAACGCTGGATACCTCGAAAGGCGGGTTCCAAGAAACAAGGCGGCAAGCGATCGACCCGCAAGATGCAGGTACAACAACAGCCTGACGCTGTCGCGGAACCTCTACCTCCTCCCGCGGGCTCGTCCTCGAACGCCATCTTGCCGCCCCCGACCCCACGACTTGAGCCGGTTCAGCTTCCCGCTCTCGAGCATGTCCCTGGGGTACAGGTGCGTCCTCCACTTTTGCCTTCATATCGCGACGTGCTCTATTCACACTGCGCGCAAGGGAGTCGAACCGCACCTCGCGGCGGTGTCGTCGGGGATGTCAAACGTCGGGATGCACAACACGAACAACTCTAGTGCCTTAGGCTTACTACTAGAACTCGACCGTCGTGGGCAACGTCAGTGGATGACCCCTTCCGCTCCCTCCGAGTCTTTCGGCGGGCCCCTGCCTCCCCAGTCTGGTCTCCCTCTCCCCCTCTCGGAGTCTTTCCCGCACCTCGACCCTCGCGCCCGGGAATACGATGTGAGCTCGACTGTCTACGCGAGCTCTTCGGGCGACCCGCATGGTTCGTTCTCGTCTCCCGTCACCAACTCCTACACGCTTGGCTATGACGCCTCCTCCGGCTACCCTACGACCGAGTACGATGCTCGAGTTCCTCGCCAGATGCAGCCTCCTCAGGCCCTCTACCCTCCGACCGAAGAGATGTTCCCGCCTCCCATGGGCTACTCGCCGTCCGCTCCTTCAACTTTTGCCCCCGGGAACGCCGCCCCCAACTTCCCCAATCACCTCGACGACATCCCCGGCTCCTATCCTTCCATGCCTCATGCTATGGCCGCTGGGTGGGATCAACTTTACCCGCCGCCGATGGCGCGGCCCGCGAGGCGGGGGACTAGCCGTGCGCGCCAGAACCTCTACCCGAGCCTAGGGGCTACAACCAGCTTCGCGAACGGCTACAACGCTCATCACGCTCTCACTCCTCGCGCGATGGGCGAGCCTGCCATGTCCTCTCGCTCGTTCGGTATGCGTTCTGGCTGGCTGGATCCCCCGGCCGGTATGCTCGCACCTCCTCAAGATAGCCTCGGCTTCGCCGCACAGGATACCGCTCACTCCTACCTCGCTCACTCCTACATGGACGGTGGCTATGACGGACCCTCGTCGTCGAGCGGATACCAAGGTTACCAAGACGGGTTCGACGCCTCGTCCCTCTACCCGTCCACGTACCCGGCCTCCTCTGTCGCTCTAGTCTCTTCATCGACCACTACCGCTCTGTACGGGTTCAGCCAGTCTCCCGGCTTCGGTACTATGGGAGACGCTTCCAGTGGGCCGTCGCTCCACACTCTCGGCATCGCTGAAGAGGGTCGTAGTTACGGGGCTACGGAAGGGTTTCCCGGACTCACCGACGAAGACCGGGCATTGCTCTTCCAGGAACCCTCCGGTAACGCCTGGCGAGGGGACTATGGGTCCTTCCAAAGCTGAATCGCCAATGAGGAGGAGGCCGCACAAGTATCCATGACTGTAATATCTACTCATACTGACTCTCATCGTTGTTATCTCACAATAGCGCTATTGCCGTACCCAGTACGCACGCTTGTTTCGCTGTTTTCGCTTTCGTTGGACACTGCTCATCATACGAACATCGTCGAATTGTTGATCTATCATGTGCTTTCGTGTACCTACTTCCCGTGTTGTTTTTTGCCTTCTGTTCGTTTAGCTAACTCCGTCACCATGTTATCGCCAGGTCCACAATATGTATCGTGCCTTTGAGCTTTCGTGATCGCTCTTCTGCACACACGCTGAGTCAGGACGTAAGTACTCGGTGGAGTCCGGACGGTGATCGATGGTTGCTTCCCCAAGCCGTACCCAACAACCTACTATCATAAAGAGTAACCGAGCCGCGAATGCTTCCACCTGGACTATAAGTGAAAGCAACATAGTGAACTTCGTCCATCAAAGCATGACGACAACTTACGGTGGAAACTTTGGGCATAGTACAGGTACATCTGACCTAGCGGCACCACAGCCGTATGACCGCATACTAAATACGAGTATGCACGGCGACACGTACCGTCGCCGAGCAGGGTCAGGTCAAGATTCAGGGCGCTCCAAGGGGTCAGGCGGGGTCCTGGTACCGCGTGACATTACATTGAAGTTCTAAGTAAATCCTAATGAGGGTTTATATTCGTACTTTACGCGCATGGACCCGCCCCGCTACGCACTCGTACGCGTTGCCCCGCCGATCCACGCGCTGCTCCGCGCCAGTGCTGTTCTTATCTCCAACCTCCATTCTCGCGAGTCAGCTCGCCTCCTAGCTTGCCGCTCTACAGTAGTTCTGGGCTCATACCTCTGAGCTACTTGTGTTATGTCCGTGATGTTCACCCTCCCGATTCATCGGCGATCTTATCTGAGGCATCTGGCGGTTCGCTCCTCAAGTGTACGCACCCAAGAGTCCACGACGCTGCACCCATTGGTGCTGGATAACGCGCTTTGTGGTCACCGACCACATGTTCCCGCTTCTTCAGGGCTCACTGCTCCCCGGGGCTTCCAGGCGTACGAGGGTGAGTCCTTCGCCCTGACTCGGGCAATCGGGTCCTCTATTGCCAATGCATCGAGCCTTCAACATCGTGTTGTAGGGTAGGGTCCGCAATATCACATCGCCCGTAACCCGTACAGCTGCATCCCCGAGGTGCTACTCTCCTACACCCTCAACAGGGGACTCATCGGTTCTCACCACTGTGCATCGCTTGGAGGATTCCTCCACGCCACGCGCTGGGAGATACCAGCCTCCCCTGCGTTGCACACTCGCCCGACGGCGTTACTTATGCTCCCCCCGGGGATTGCGCTTTCCCCCAGGTACGTCTCGCCCTTCCCCGGCGGTGTTTTGCTCGCTTCGGGCGGCACCGAGTTTTTCTTCTTCTTTCCTCTGCGCGGTCTCGCCCATCGGTAGCAGGGTGTCGCTCTTCTTCTGCGGCGTTGCATAGTTTTTCCTCCGGGATTTCACATTCGTCCCCGGCGACGTTGCGCGTCCCCTCGACGGCATTGTGCTTGTCCCCATTGGCTGTGGGCATTATGTTTGCCTCCACGGCGTTGCACTAATTCCGGGGGGAGGGTTATGTGTCTTTCCACTGTTGTTCTGGCCTCCGGTGGTGTCGTTCATCTGCGGTGATGCTGCACCTTTTCTCATTGGCACTCTCTCATCCCGGGTAACACTGTGCTTCTTGTTTGGCAGCGCCATGCTCATGATCATCTCCAGCGCTGCTGCCTCTGACCTCGGCGCCGTTGCGTCCGTTCCGGGACCCATGACGCTTATTCCTACAAGGTGATGTCATGGTCATCCATGTTAGTGTTGGGTCCGTTCTCACCAGGACTGCCCTTTCCCCCGATAGTACTGCGTCCGTCCCCCTCCGCCTCTTCCACGCCTTCCCCCCATCTGCAGGCATCTCAGCCTCGCCCTCGTCATCTCATCGTCTCCCCCTTGGCGTCGGGGTCTCGCTCTCATCGTCTCGCTCTCGTCATCTTGCCCTCGCCCTCGCCCTCATCGTCTCGTCCTCGCCCCCTTCGCATCCCCCTCGCCCTCGTCATCTTATCATCTTCCCATCGGCGCCAGGGTTGTCTCGCCTCCATCGTCTCGTCCTCACTCCCGTCGGCTCGTCATCTCCCCCTCGTCGTTTCATTCTCGCCCTCGTCATTGCCCCTTCGCCCCGTGTCTCGTTGTCTTCCCCATGGTGTCTGGGTTGTCTCGCTGTTGCCCCCGTTATCTCGTGTTCGCCCTCGCCGTCGTCGTCTAGCCTTCGTCGTTTTCTCCTCGGCACTGAGGTTGTCTCGCCCCAGTCGTCTCGTTCTTGCCCTCGCCGTTTCGTTCTCGCCTTCGTCGTCTCCCCTTCGCCCCTTGCCCCCATCACCTCGTTGTCTCTCCCTCGGCGTTAAGGTCGTCTCGCCCCGGCTGTCTCGCTGTCGCCTCCATCGTCTCGCCCCGGTTGTCTTGCCCTCACTCTGGTTGTCTCGCCTTGTTGTCTCGCCCTCTCCCTCATCGTCTATTCCTCACTCACTAGCTCTCACTCACCAGCGTCAGGCCCGTCTCGTTTTCGCCCCCGTCGTCTTCCCCTCACCTTCGTCCCCTCCCTCTCATCGTCTCGTTCTCGCCCTCATTGTATCTCCCTCACTCCCATCATCTCGTCGTCTCGCCCTTGTTCACCGGTGTTAGGGTTGTCTGCACCCTGTGCTTGTCGTCTCGCCGTTGGCCCCGTCGTCCCGTGCTCGCCTCCATTGTCTCGTGCTTATCCCCGTCGTCTCCCCCTCGCTCACAGGCGTCAGGGTCGTCTTATTCTCGCCCTCATTGTCTTGCTCTCGCCGTTGTCCCGGCACCTTGCCCTCGTCCCCCGGCCATGGGCATGGATAGGGTAGGTGTGGGTATGGCGCTGTTGGGTTATAGGCTAGTATCATTCGCCGGGGCCGTCTGGCTGGACTGTTTATATATAATATATCAATGTCTACTACCTTGTTACATTTGTATGCACGGAGGGACGCTCGGGGTGGGTTGGCAGTAGCGAGTATACTTTTCGCACGGGTAAGATACTTGCGTGGCGGGAATATCTGGGCGCTTCTGGTACTCTTGCCTGTTCGTGCGTGTCGTTATTCTCCCCTCAGGCCTCATGCTTTGAATATCTGTGCTCTTTCTGCGGTATGGCCTCTTCGTCACACATGAACCGGAACCCGGGGGGAAACAATCAGCATGGGGCTGTAGGTAAGAGTAGTCTTATCGGTCTATGAGATGTGCGCAACCGCTAGCTGACTCGGTCTTTGCTCTTCTGCAGCCAAGGAGGATGACGAAGTCCTCGTACAGGCTCTTAGAGCATATCACAGGGAAAAGCTGGCGAACAATAAGACCATCTCGGAGCGTCTCCTGGCAGAGCATGGGATTAAAATGAGGTATGTTCTCTGCAATCCGAGTATCCGCCGTCATGAATATCAGCGGCCGTCAGCGATACCACTGTCAAGCGTCGAAGAGCCAAACTCGGGCTAGTGGGCAGCGGGAAGACTATGAAGATCATGTCCGAGGCCGAGTGTACCCAGGCGGTGCTCAGCCAGATGGACAAAGATCCGTCGCGGCGTCAAGGGGTACGAACAATTCAGAACCGCATTGCTTTCGATCAATCTCTGCACATTCCCCGGTGAGTTACTTCCTGGATTTACCGCAATACTGCAAGTTGTCGCATCTCAACAGTTATTGTTGGCAGAGATTTCGTTGCCTCCGTCATGCATACCCACGATCCGCACGCATTCGACCTCCGTGAACCCACCGCAAAGAAGATATTCCGTGTCCGTAAGGTTCCTATCGGCATTCACGAGCGATGGTCTGGAGATGGCCATGATAAGCTCTATAAGATAGGGTTTCCTGCCTGGGGTGTGGTGGACGATGCGACTGGGAGATGGCTCGGCGCTTGGATTGTACCAAGCAATCGCATGGCCAACATCGTGGCGTACTGCTTCCTGTGCCTGGTTGAGAAATATGGTGGTCAGGCCTTCTTCGCCCGCGTTCCTCATGGCACCGTCTGCTAAGTACATGCTGTAGGAATTCCTCTCCAGTTCACGACCGACCACGGTTCCGAGACAACTCAGCTGTTCGGTCTCATGAATGCGCTGCGGTAGGTGCATATTCCGCTCTCCCGTCTCTGTTTTGACCCTGTTTTGTTTCCAGGCGCATTTTTGCCGACGAGCTCGATGCCGCCGAGCTTCCAGCACATGTATACCTGCAGAGCATCCACAACATCTCCATCGAGCGGTCCTGGCTCCGGCTGAGGCTCGACTTTGGCGACAATGCCGTTGCGCACTTCCAGCAGGGCCGCGACGATGGGACATACAACGCATATGATCCTCAGCAACAGTGCGTACTATCATTTTTCCTACCGCTGTAAGTGACGCGAACACATAGCAGTGAGCTCTGCCAATGGCTGTGGGCAAAGCTCTTGAACCAGGAGCTGCAGGCGTTCATGGACTTCCGTAATGGTACAAAAATGCGGAAGGATCGTCAGAAGGCTGGGCCTTCAGGCATGTCGCGGAACGACGCTTTTGCGTTGCCCGGGAGGTGGGGTGGGCGAGACTGTTTGATCCCTGTTGACGTTGCAGTCATCCGGGAGATCAAGGCAGCGATGGGCGGTGATGAACTTCTCTCATTTGTTTCGGCCGACTTTGACAAACGCGCTCAACTTGCATATGACTCACTTCATCTCTCAGGGCTGACGTTCGAGAATGTATGGGCTGTCTTCTCGCACATGCGGCCTCTTGTATTCCCGCCTCCCCCACCTACCTAGCCGCTGCCCCTTTACTTTGTCGTCAGTATATTACTATGCTACACTGGCACGACGTTCGGATTTGCCTAGTACTAAAGCCACCGAACATTGTCTCCTGCAAATCGTGCCGGTGGTCCGACCGTAGTCTTGGGTGTCCGTGACATGCGCTGTCACGCACTTCGACAGACTTCGACCAGCGCGGTACCCGGCACTGGTGTTGCCTCCCTGGTGTCTCATCGCACCACGAGCGTGCTTTGTCTGGGCTCCCAAGAACTGGTAGCGTGCGTTCACTTCTCTATCGGACGTGTATGTAACACTGCCAAGGTGTCCCCAAAGATAGGTGCAAGGCTGACCAAGTGTTTACGATCGTGAAGCACAACCTGCTGTCGATCAGGCTGAAACTTTCTACAGTTGCGCCTCCGGAAATGAGCACATCTTTCTGTGCTTTGCCCGTAGAGTGCGTGCGCGTGACAATGCTAGGCCACGCTGTCCACCACAACCGTCGTTTCAGGTCTGTTCACAAGACCTCCTCGTAGTTGGCGATGTATCTGAAGCACTCCGAGCCCCGCAGATCCTAAAGCTTGCCGTCCGCTATGCTGTTCAATTTCAATGTATTGAAATTGGGTGATACACTTCGCGTCGGCGGCTGCAAGCCGTGTGCAACAATGTTACGACCATGGCCCTGACGAAGGGCGGCCAGAACCCGGGGTGCCCTCAGTGATCACAGGCCCACTGGGTGCGAGCGTGCCAGACGGTCGCATGACTTCAATTTACAGAAATATTTGACACAGGCCTCTCGAGCGTACTAGGACCTATATAAAGGATTGGGGGCTGCCGTGTAGTCTTTACCACCCATTCTTTGTCTGCGCCACCTTCGCTCCAAACCCTTCGCCTTCGCCCGACTCCCCGACATGCCGCAATGCGGTGACTGCGGGAAAGTTTTTCCACTACTCTCTGAGGACCACTCGACGTGCCCGATGTGCGTTTCTCTCGGTGACATCTCTGCTATTGAGCAGGATGTGCAGCGGGTAAGTTCTCATTCTACTTTTGCTCTCCGATCTCGTCGTATGATGTTACAATTCATGCTTGCCCTTGTGTTATCAGCAGAAACCGCAGTGCGCGTCTTGTGGCCTCGTATTTAAACGCTTGGTGGACCCGATTTGCCCGCCATGTGTGCAGCATTGGAGTGAGTCTCTGTCATCTTTGGAATTTATATTTGCGATGGCCCCTGATTGAATTGTTTGGATGATATTCAGAGAGACAACAAAACGTCCCCTCGGTACTCCTTCAGAGTGAGGGTGTGGCAAATCTTCTGTTTGGACATGCAGTATCCCATGCCGCGCCCCAGGCTCTAGCCGGTTCTGCCCATCCGACAAGTGCGTTGACGTCGGCGATCCTTCTTGATGCTGCACATTTTCGGTCACAGGCCTCTGACTATCGGCTACACCGGTTAGGCCGTGCCCCTAACGCTACCCTAGCGAAGGCGCAACAAACGGCTGCAGCCATTGCGCTCGAGCGCAAGCAGAAGAAGGATGGCGTAATACAGATCTTTGCAACCCTTTGGGAGACCCCATCCCTCGGCGAGGACAATGATCTTCCCGGAAAGATGGTCGTTGTAAGCTGACAACTTGCCCCAGTATGACGCTGTCTGTAATTCTGACTAGCCTTCTATAGATCCAAAACAACCGCGTTCAAATCTCGTTTGCGCCAACCATGTTGCGTCAGAAGGCGCTTGATGCTGTGTTTGCTGCACTGCGCGACACATACGCCCGTATTATGCCCCGTCGAGCTAAGCTTACCTGGTACGCGCTAGAATTCAGTCCCGCCGTGACTGTAATATCTAGCGAAAGTCACTGACCTGCCGATACTGCATCTGTTCAGGTCAATGATGACTCTTCACAGCCACCTGAGCGTGGCGAAATTCGCACATCTCAGTCACAGGACGCTCGAGGGCTTAGCCACCGTAGGGGACATGCTGGATCACTTCCGCTCAAACCAACTCAGCCCTAAGACCATCCTGGAGGGCACCCCGCCAGGGTTTGAGCTGCGATTTGAGTATCGCCGCAGCGACACCGTGAGTTATTCCCGTTTTTGGTATCGGCCATATTAACAGACAGTTTGAAAACTAGGAAAATCCGGATGCATGCGTTCTTGACAGTGGCTACCCCGGCGCACGCCCCTCCACCGCAGGGCCATCGTTACGGGCAGCCAGTACGTCCAAGAAACGGCAGGCCAGTACTGCTCGGGACTTGGACGCTCAAGATGCACCAGATCCGAAGCGCTCTAGGCCCGTTCTACGCAGCGCTTATCGACCGTCAGCAGTGCGCAAGGGGCCGGAGTATGCACGCACCCCGCCGGTAGACCTATATGAGTATCGGCGCCTGGTCTCTAGTCAAGACCACGAATTTTCCCCAGTCACATTCACGCTATCCACTGAGATCGAGCCAGTAAAAATTCAGATTGCAAATGATTGGCTCGATGGGCGGCAGCTCATGCGGGATGGCAAAGAATATGATCATACCGGCTACATCGGAGAAGGACATACCAAGTTTGGGATCTATGTGAGTCCTATGACCTTCTACTATTCGGTCATTGGTCTAATAGTTGTCTGGAATGCTCTAAGGCACGGGTCGGAACACAGGAGTACGCCCTGACAGTTCTCCAAGAAGGCTCGGCAAGCAGCGAAGACGAAGCCCGTTATCTGCTAGAACAAGAGTTTGCCCTCCTGATACAGGGCGATGCACTGAAGAGGGCCTTTGACGGCTACGTTCGTGAGTGCCTTAAGGAAGGTGCAACTCTCCCAGGTACGTTGTATCGCTACTAAAGTGACCCCGACCTACTAAAATCGCAAAAAACACTATCTTACCAGCCTTCTACTTCAACCTACCAGGCGCCTTTGTCGGATGCCTCGAGATCCCCCAAGGCGCTGGTCGCACGATTCCTTACCGGCATTTCATCGCCACACCGCTGCTTCCATGTAGCGACCTGGACGGCAAGCTGCGCAAGATCACCGGGAGCGACCAGCTCCTAACCCCCCTTGACGATCTCGAGCATGCTGTGCACGCATTCTCCCACTTCGTATGGCTCTGGACTCAGGGGGAAATGTTTCTATGCGACCTCCAAGGTATAGTACACCCCCAGAGTGTGCGCTACAAGTATCTAATACTAACTTCACCTAATGCAGGAATTATGAATCGAAACCGCTCCTTTGCACTTATCGACCCTCAATGTCACACGTGCGTTCTGTACCAAACGTGCACCCGCACTATGCTAACATAATCCATGGCGCAGGGCCTTGGACCGCTCTCCAGGATCCTCCCGTGTCTACTGGGATCACGGACCTGAGATGGTGGACCGTTTGATCAGCGAGCACCGGGAGGACTGCCGTAACAACTGGGTATGCGGGGCTTTAAAGCTTGCACGCCTCAAGATGGAATACCGGGACTCGAGTTCACGCAATTCATCCGATTTCATGCACCCGGATACAACGTGACCCCACGGGATTCAGGAAGTCCGCACATATCGGTGAGTCGCACTGCCTCTGCAGGTGCATAGCTCCCTCGAAATGACACCACTGCTTGCTGTTCACAGACTACATCACCGTAACTAGGTCTCCTTCCTTACTATACCTCTGCATAATCAGTCTCGCACACACAGGCACCGCAACCTTCCCGGGGTCTCTACCGGGTAATACCCATATACTATGCTTAGTCGCTCTTAATTACAAACCGTCTAGCGTACCATCGCTCCAGTCCTATTCTAGTGGCTCGAAGGCCTCTAGAACCCGTTATCAATGCGCCACCTCAGAAGGAACTGCCCGGCACTGAGCAACATAGGAGGAGTGAGCACAACGTCTTCGAAGACGGTGGGCGTCCGTGCTCGACATCGTGGACACGACGTACAAGCAGGCGCGCAAGAAGTCGCTGCGCTTCCACACCGCGCGCATCAAGAGTATGGCAGCGCGCCGTGTGGGCGCGCGCTCGGCCGCCATGCCATCGGCGGTGATGGCGACGTCCCCTACCGCAAGCGCAAGCAGGCGAAAGTGGCGCGACTCGCGAAGGAGGCGGCGAAGGTGCGCGAAGAGATGGGCACGGACCTGGACGACGTCAACCCCGAGGGAGATGCAAAGGGGGTGAGGATGATACGACTCTGACACTGGTGAGCGAGGGTGAGATGACGAGGGTGGGACAACCCCAACGTCGAGAGGGAGACAGCGAGGGCGAGGGCGAGGGGAGACGCCGAGATGATGGGGACAAGACAGCCCCAGCACCGGGGGAGAGGCGACGAGACGACGCGAGCGAGGGCGAGGGCGAGAGGGTTGGGGTGAGAACAAGAGGACCCCAACGCTGGTGAGTGATGGGGAGACAACGAGGGCGGACAGCCCCAACGCCGAAGAGGGGGCAATGAGATGATGAGGGCGAGGGGGATGCGAAGGGGGCGAGGACGAGACAACCCTGACGCTGGTGGGCCAGGGCGAGGGCGAAACAACGAGGGCGAGGGCGAGACGATGAGGGCGAAGGCGAAGGCGAGACGACGAGAGCGAGGGCGAGATGAAGAGAGCGAGGGCGAGACGACGGCGAGAGCGAAGGCGAGACGGCCCCGACGCCGAGGGAGAGGCGACGAGACGACGAGGGAGAGGCGACGAGACGACGAGGGAGAGGGCGAGGGCGAGACGACGGGGACGAGACGAGGAGGGGGCGGGGGAGACGATGGGGGCGAGAACAAGACCCTGACGCTAGTGAGCGAGGGCCTAGGGGAGGACTACACCCATTATGAAGAAGTGTGTGCGGGTGCGAGCCCCACTACAGCTTGCTAGCCCTCAAAGTGGCGCAGAGTTAGAGACAGATGAGGACTGAAGAGCGAAAGAGATGTCAGCTTACAGTCTTGTAGGGAGGCAAACAATCAAGCGGCAGGGACATACCGGTCGAGAAACGGGCATAATGAGTCTACCGGGGAGCCAAAGGTGTAGAGAACCACGGCTTGGGTAGGGGAAGCTGGGGGAAGGAACCGGCAAGTGGCCTATGTCCTAACCGGGCAGGGACAAGCCGGGCTCGAGACTGATAACGCGCAACTGATGTCCAGCAGACCACACACTCTGAATGATAGCACAAGATCGAAAGAGAGAAGTAGGTGCAGAACTGTACATCGCTACCCATGGCCATGGGGGGTATCGCGAAGAACGTCCACAACGCCGCGGAAGCAGTGCGACTGCAGCACCTGAAAGCGCCAAAGGAAGCAGAAAAACAAACCCAAACTGAACCGCGTGGGGGACACTATCAGGTCACGCCATGGAATCTAGTGACCTCTGTTACTGAGACCCCGGAGAACACCGGACGCCCGCCGAATCCTAGATCTTGACCTGACCCTGCTCGGCGACGGTAGACACGCTATTTGGTACTAGCGGCCCTCTGAAGGGTGAAGCTTTGAAGGCTTAACTTGTCAGTGGATGACCCTTGTGAATATGCTCAGTTGCGTAAGTTACCTATTCTCCTAACGTGAAGTAGTGTGACTACGCACCGCAAGGCTGACCCTCGCTAACATTACCGGGCCCGTCATCGAAGGAATCAGTACTACCGAGGCGCAAGCGCTTCCTGCTGTGCTATGAGCAATGCCAACATGATCAGACTGCAATGATGTTGGTCACTACTCATAGCAAAGCAAAAGGCCTCGCACACTGCGGTAGAGATTATACTTCCCTGTAACACTGTGCCTGTGAGTGATATACCTCACCGACGCGCGAACACTTGCCATTGAGCTATGCCCAACGCCGACAAGGCATTATGATTGTTGGAGCGTTTCCCAGAGCACGAAGAGAAGATTATACGCTGGGTGTCAACCAACTCGGAGCCGCGACTCCAGTACTCACGTTTGAACTTGGTACGCTAGCCGTGTCAAGAAGTGAACGTGGACTTCGCTGAACTCTGCCCATAGCGTAGCAAGGAAATTCTCCCACCTTGCTGTTCGCTCCCCGCCCAGTAAGTCAGGGTATGGCCTCAATGTCAGATAGTTGCTAGTCAAATGATAGATGTGCTAACGAACCTTCAGAGGGTCATCGACGCGTGGACGCAGCTCTATCGAACAAGTTAGCACACTCGCGGCCAGAAGCGGCGACAAACAGGATAGGGGGCCGAAGTATCGTGATTCGTATGAAGTAGCAGAGTGGTGGGGAAAGCCTGTTGGTCGCGGCCGAGAGGCGAGTTTTCCGACGTCCACTTCCGACAGAGGGACAGGTTCTTATATGCATCGCTGGAGGCGCATGGTGCCAGTGTGTTGCGGCACTGTTCGAGTCAGCGACGTCGTCCATGGCACGTTGCCGGACCAGCCTACACAATTGGAAGTTTGCGCTCGGTCGTCACTGGAACAGCATGGTCTCCACGAAGGCATCGGCCGTATGACCTGCTGGTCGTGGGCTCGACTATGTCCTTTTGTCCTGCGTCATGTAGGGTTGTAGCTGCCATCGCGCCTAATGCAGGCCCGGTGTTGCTAGGTTGACGATACTCGTAGCGTATGTAAGGACTACCGGCGCTCGGGTCCTATGCGTTATTGTTAGCAATATGATGGACGATGTATGTTGCACTCACCGTCGATAGGGCAAACCGCCTCGCAGCGCTGCATTTGCGAGGTTGACAATAAAGACAATAACCCTCTGCGCTGCAGTGCAAGATTGTCCTGACACGCGGTTCGAGACGAAGCAAGGCGCGCATGTCAGCCCTGTCGCGCGTACTGCCGCGTACTGCCCGGAGTACGCACCATGAAGCTTCCCGCTCCGCTTCATCGCGTAGTCCGTCAGGAGGACCTGCATACTCGACTCGAACATGAACGCTGGCGGACAGTTAGCGCGCGCGCATGGGAGCAGCGATGGCCTGCGGACTAACCGAGAGTGCCGACGTGTATTTTCACGGGGGCTAGCTCCGCCTCTGTGGCCTTCTTGAACTCGTCGTACGAGACTAGGGTATGCGTCAACGACGAAGATTCCAACAAGGCTGGTACCGCTCACCACCGTGCGGGCAGAACCCGTTCTCGTAGCTAAAGCCACCGGGGGCGAAACTATCGCTCCGGCCGCCATAGCCGCCATAGATGAGCCCCATCATCTCCGTCGCGCAATTCCGGTGGTAGTACTATGATCACCACGCAGTCAGCAATGCGGCCCACGCGATCGCGCAGGTGGGACGTACGGGCGGGCGGAAGGAGTTTGTCGCGACGTCCCAGCGCTCGCTGAAGATCGCGAAGTCGGCGAGGGGCGCGCCGGGCGTCTTCGACGGCGCGGTGAGGACGGTGAAGATGGAGGGGTCGATGTGGTCCTTGTTGATGCTGCCGACGTGCGCGAACTTCTCCATCGCGTACTTGTACGGCACATAGCTTTAGGGTCTCAGCATTTCCGTCACGGATGGGAAAGGGGGAGAGGCGCTTACTTGCCCGCCCACGCTACGACGTCGAACGGCGTGTGCTCCTGGTGGCACGCGAACAGCTGCCCACCGACCTTGTAGATGACTGCGACATGTCAGCCTCATCATACTGGAGCTGGTGCGAAGGCGACTCACTGTCCCAGGGAGACTGGTCGAGGTCGAAACTCGCTACAGGACTCTCGAAATCCCGCGTGTTGGCAAGACCGTGGCTGCCGAGCGGGCCCAGGTCGGGAAGCTCGAAGTGCGAGCCGAAGATCTCAAGAATGTCTACGCCGGGAATCAGTCGGTATGCCTAACTGCGGAGCAACCTCTCGCCACTCACAACCTCGGGAGGGACCATCAGGAAGCCCAACCTACGGCATGACAGCTCAGCATGGGACCCTGGGAGCGGGCTGGATGGGACATACCTTGTACTTGATACCGCGCTGGATGACGACAAGCTCGCCCGGTCTTACCATCAACCTGAGAGAAAGACGGAGAGGCATTGTGAGAAACACCCCCGGATGTGGCGCCGGGCCGTCGAGCACTCACTTGCCGAACTCCGTCTGGATATCTAGGCGCCCCTGCTGGGGGAGGATGAGGAAGTCGCCGTCGTTGTTGCAGAACGCGCGCTTGTCCATCGAGTGCGTCGCGGCGTAGACGTGCACGGCGAGACCCTCGCGCAGGGTCGGGTCGCCATTCCCCGCGATCGTCTTCAGGCCCGAGACGAAGTCCGTCTTCGCGGCGTCCGAGGGGATGTCGAAGGGGTACCATGCTAGCTGGGTAGGGCTGAAGTGCACCTTGGGATTGAGTGGGAAGAAACACGACTCCAGCTAGAGCAGACGATGAGGACAGCGTGTCACGCCCGACCGTGGAACACTCACGTCGGGGTTATCGGGTAGTCGAGTGAATCCTTTATGTGCGACCGAAGGACGGATGCGGTATATCCACCTATGTGAGCGCGAGACGCTGTTCAATCCTGGGCAGCCACACTGCTCAAGAGCTACTCACGTAGATTGGTTATCTCTCCTAGGCGTAACAAAGGGAGTGCCGTTGATCTGCACCACTTAGCCACTGGGCACTCGCTATTCAGGTAGGTAGCACTCACCCCTTCCGTGTAGAGGTCGTACTTCATCTTCTGCGGCATATTCTGGCCATACGGCAGCGTGCCCGGGCTAAGCCTGTGTTAGACTACGAGGGTAGCAATGTGAGGCCGAGTAACACTTACATCGCCTCCGAAGCAAACCGATTTCCGAACCCGACCTGATATTGGTACGGGTCGCGCTCTTTGGGAGGGATAGAGTACGCGCCCTGGGCGCTTGCACCGAGTGTGGAAGTAGTCTGTCGTGGGCCATATTAGAGACAGTCTCGAGGGGACTGGTTGTGAGACATACCATGGTGTTAGGGAGCGTGTACGGAGGTGCCTCTAGGTAAGCGGTGGGGAGATGTGCAGGTAAATCATATCCTTTCGCTTTTATACCGTTCGCGAGGATAGACTGCAAAGCTTGGCAGCGGTGTCATGTTCCCCTGCCGGTTCGCTGAGCCAACGCCGACGGGTGGTACCTAATCAAACAGGGTCAACGCTAGTTCTGGACGTGAAGGAAGCCCATGTCAGGCGCTTGCACTCACATCGGCCCCCGCCCGCTTGCTTTTCCGGGAGATCGGTTCTCATCAGGATAGGTCGCGTAGCCGTTCAGCACCGCAGCTTTGTGCGGCCGCCGTCCTCGAAACGTCGTATCAGTTGGAGATCTGCGGCGGAGAGTTTCGTTGAGGCCGCCGCTGGTCACTAGACATCACAGGCCGCCGAAAGCTGTGGGAAGGGTGCGCTACGGAGGCCGGTAGATACCGCCTTGAAAGAAGCTCGCACGCCTGTTTGATCGGCCATAGGCGACGTTGCATGACATACCGCCCGAATGAACGATTCTAGACGGCACCACCGCTGCTCTTCGACAAGCCTCGCGGTATACTTTATCAGTCATGGGAGAAACGGCGAGTGCATGCGTTGGACGGTGAGAGGCGGCCTGATCCTGGAGGGGGGCCTCAGGATGCTGCCGACGCACCCGGAGCGACGGGCTGAAGTTGAGTAAAGCCGCGCGCAGTACCGGCCCCCTCGACCATGAAAGGCAGGAAGAAGTTGCCGCCGCCGCCGCTAAACATGTTGCAGGCAAGCGCCAGGCCGACCAAAGATCTGACGCGTCTTTCCACCGGAGGTGCCCGAGTCACAAGATCTTTATAGGTAGTGCGAGCTTGGACGCGTGGTCTATACGCCCGTGTCAGAAGCGAGATAAAACAACGGTGTGAATGAGCAAGGGCGTGATTACGGCCCCGGGCAGTGAAACTCTCAATAAAACTCACCAATCTACTTAGGAACTTACTGCCAGTGAGCGGGCCTGTCGTGGGTCGTGTTCGAGGATACGGTTCACTTCGAGTGCGCCTTCACCTTTCTGTATGTTTTTCGCCTGTGGCGTTTCCCATCCGCACAAATGCTCGCGGGTGTACCGGACTATCATCGAACGAGGTGGTGGATGAGAGACGAGAAAGACAGACAGCGGGCCGCGCGCGAGGAGGCGCCCAAGCCTCGTCGCGTTATGACGTCACGTGTGCGTCCGACTTGACTCTGCCTTTCAAGTTTCCGAGTCGTAGCACTTGCTTTTGTACCTCGCCTTAGTATCGAGGAGATCCGTTGAGCCATCGCAGATATGGGCCATCTCATTACGGTGGCAACGTAATTCTCTTCTGCATCTAGTGCACACAGAAACTAACGCGCTGAGCAGATGGTATGACCGGCTTTCCAGCCGAGGAGGACGCGATAGTGATGCGTATTTCCCACAGCTCTCTGAATCAGTGGGCACTAGATTTTGAGGCAAGCTCGTGCATGAATTTGGGCAAGACGAGGCGGGGCTGACTGATATATAGGGAAACCTCCAACGTATACTGGAGAGTATCCGGGTTGCCAAAGAGAACGGCGCAACGCTTCGCGTAGGACCGGAGCTCGAAGTCACGTAGGTCATCCTGGCGACATGCAAATTTTGCAGTCATTGACAGCACGCAGAGGTTATGGATGCATGGATCACTTCCTTGAGGGTATACAATGTCTAGATAGGTTAGCAATCAGCTGCTGATTTTGCTGTTCCCAGGCGATACTGGACTGCACGCATGGGAGGTTCTTGCCGAAATCCTCAAGTCCGAAGAGGCCAAAGGGATCGTGTGCGATATTGGGATGTCGGTATTATCTCGATCGCTCAGGCTTCACCGGGCTCTCCGTCTCGGTTCAGCCCAGGAGTTCTATCGAGACCGGTACTGACAACTTCTCTAGGCCTATCACTCACAAGAATGTGATCTACAACTGTCGCGTGGTCATCCACGATGGCAAGATCCTCCTCATTCGGCCGAAGATGTGGATGGCGAACGACGGCAACTACCGTGAGCTTCGCTGGTTCACGCCCTGGGCTAAGCACAGGCAGGTCGAGGACCACTACCTGCCGCGTCTCATCCACGCGGTCACGGGTCAGGTAGGATGGCTCTGGAACAACAGGCGGGAAAGTCTCTCAGCACCCTCACAGACCAAAGTACCCTTCGGCGACGCAGTCATCAGCACGGTCGACACCTGTATTGGTATCGAGCTTTGCGAAGAATTGTTCACTCCCGCGAGGTGTGTATACCCACTCTACACAGTGGAACCATCCTCACTCTATGCTACAGCCCTCACATCCTGATGGGACTGGATGGCGTAGAGATCTTCACGAACTCGAGCGGAAGCCACCACGAGCTGCGCAAATTGTACAGGCGCGTCGAGCTCATGAAGGAAGCTACCATGAAGGCAAACCTCTCCCCATACCCTCAAACGCCGCCGTTATTGACAGTGGTCCTCCGCAGGTCGGCGGCATCTACCTCTACGCAAACCAGCAAGGCTGCGACGGCGACCGCCTCTACTACGACGGCTGCGCCATGATCGTCGTGAACGGCCGCGTCGTCGCCCAGGGCTCGCAGTTCTCCCTGTGCGACGTCGAGGTCGTGACCGCGACGATCGACATCGAGGACGTGCGCGCGCACCGCGCGACGAGCAGCCGGAGCAACCAGGCTGCCGCCGCGGAGCGCTACCAGCGCATCGAGGTCGAGTTCTCTCTGAGCGACGGCCTGCAGGATGAGATCAAGGACTTTAGCGAGCTTGTGGTGGGTAAGCTGCAGGAGGTGAGATATCATAAGCCCGAGGAGGAGATCGCGTGAGTAGTGGTGACCAGGATACCTTGGAGGGGCACGATGCTGATGTGGGGCATCTAGACTGGGGCCTGCGTGTTGGCTGTGGGACTACCTGCGCAGATCGCGCACGCAGGGATACTTCATCCCGCTCAGCGGCGGTATCGACAGCTGCGCCACGTCCGTCATCGTCTACTCGATGTGCCGTCTGGTCGCCGAGGCTGCCCGGAACGGAGGTACGCCTGTCTGCGCCCCCTGTACGCGTCCTTCCTGATGGAGTCACGTAGATCAGCAAGTTATCGCGGACGCACGGCGGATTGCGGGCGAGCCGGAGGGCTCGGACTACACCCCGGTCGACCCGCGCGAGTTCGCGAACCGCATCTTCCACAGCTGCTACATGGGCACGGAGAACTCGAGTCCGGAGACGCGCAAGCGCGCAAAGGACCTCGCGCACGCTATCGGCAGGTTCGTCTCCCCCTGCTCCTCTCCATGTTGGTCCTGCGCATGTGAGACTGATTACCGCGCGAACGCAGCTACCACATCGACCTGAACATGGACACACTTGTGACTGCGACGCGCGAGCTGTTTGCGTACGTGACAGGGGTGAAGCCGCGCTTCCGCGCACACGGCGGGACGGCCGCGGAGAACCTCGCGCTGCAGAACATCCAGGCGCGCCTGCGGATGGTCGTCGCGTACTTATTCGCGCAGCTACTTCCGTGGGTGCGCGGGAGGCAGGGTGGGTTGCTCGTGCTCGGGAGTGCGAATGTTGATGAAAGGTGCGTAGTACTCGGATGCTGGGATAGGCAGATTAATGCTGAGCGTGGTGTGTGCATAGCTTACGAGGGTACTTCACGAAGTACGACTGCTCTTCAGGTGGGTTGCGCTACTAGAAATGGCCTTCACGGAAACTCATACCGATACCTTCACAGCGGACGTCAATCCCATCGGCGCAATCAGTAAGACCGACCTCAAGAAGTTCATCGCGTACGCGCGCGATGCGTTCGACCTCCCCATCCTGACTGAGTATGCATGCATGGTCTGGTCACCAACCCGCTGAAGCCTTGCTGACACTACAATAGCTTCCTGGACGCTGTGCCCACCGCCGAGCTGGAGCCCATCACTGAAACCTACGTGCAAGCTGACGAGGTACGAGAGACATCCTCCCCATAGCATAGCAGAATCTCACGACACGTCGCAGGCGGACATGGGCATGACCTACGACGAGCTCTCCGTCTTCGGCCGGCTGCGCAAGGTGGAGAAGTGCGGGCCCTGGAGTATGTTCACGAAGCTCTGCCACGAGTGGGGCTCCTTCCTCTCCCCGCAACAGGTATGCCCGTCCTTCCTCGCGCTTCGTGTTTCGCGGTAGTGATGGACTGGTGGGCGCAGGTGGCGGAGAAGGTCAAGCACTTCTTCTTTGAGTACGCGCGTAACAGGCACAAGATGACGACCCTTACACCATCCTACCACGCCGTACGTGCGACTCGTTTTGCGAATTTGGTCAGGAATTTATAACTCTCTACTGCAGGAGCAATACAGCCCCGATGACAATCGTACGTTCCTTGATTAACTGTGGTAATGGCGGGCCGATGCTGACGGCTTGACCTAGGGTTCGACTTGCGCCCCTTCCTGTACCCATCCCGCTTCCCCTGGCAGTTCAAGAAGATCGACGCTGCTGCAGCTCGATGGCCAGACAGGTCTACCGTGAACGCTCAAGAAGCGCGGGAACAGGAGGCCATCAAGGCACACAAGGACGATTGAGTAGCCCAGCTGACGCGGTGTGCCCCGGAGACGCGAGGTGGATCGCCGTAGAGATACATTGCGGAGGACGCCTGTAGATATTACAGAAGAGCAGAAGATAACAAGAGCCTGTATGCAGTAGAGGAGGGGTATGTCGTAGAGGAATAAATAGCAGAGGGTCGAGGGATGTTTGGAGTCTACGTCCGTACGAGGAACCGGGAAAGCGCGCCTTGGATCACGATCTTCTTCATGATGGTAGGTTCGGGTGCTGCCGACACGGTTAGTAATTATATCGAGGCGTGGCTCAAGCAGTGACTTACGATCCGTGAGGTTTTCCTCCTTGACCTTGCGCTTGATGCTGTCCATGACCTCGCTGACGCCGGACCGATCAAGGTCGTTGCGTGCCTTCATAAGCGCCTCAACGAACTGGATACACGGGCCGTGGACCTTCGCAAACGACCAGTACGAGAGGAAGACGAGGCTCTTCGACGCCTCGAGCATCGAGAGCACCTGGTCGAGGACCTCCATCTGCGGCTCGAGCTCCTTCATCTTCTTGTACGTCCCGAAGAACTTGTACACCTCGTCGATGTCCGCCCGGATGCGCTCCGCCGCGGCGGGCATGTTCAGCTTCGGCCCGTTTCCGAGCGCAGTGAGGTACGTGACGAGGTAGGTGTCGATGAGGTCCTCGAGGAGCACCTCGAACAGCGACTCGTTCAGGTACGACTGGTAGTCCGCGAGGTAGTCGCGCATCGTCTCGACGATCTGCGCGTGCGTGCCCTCGTACCACGCCGGCTGGAAGAGCTGCTTCGTCGCGGGGCGGAGGTCGTTGAAGATGATGTTGATCAGTGTCTGCGTGTACTTCTTCGCGACGTCGAGGTACCCGTCCAGCGCGTCGTTCAGCCGGTCGTGGATCGTCACCTGGTACTTCTCCGACACGAGCGGCTCGATGCGCGCGGAGAGGCCCTCCGTGAAGTCCGCGGACTTGATCTGGTCGTTCGCGAGCGCGATGCAGTACTCGACGAGCCCGCCCGGCACCTCCTCCGGCTTCTCCGTGTGCTTCTTGAACTCGGTGTCGACGAGCTTCACCCAGCGGTCCTGGATGCTGCGCATCACGCGGTTCACCTCCTCGACCGCGCGCGCGAGCACGAGGCCCTGCCCGCTGTCGAGCGCGAGGTCGATCTGCTGGTTGACCATGTCGAGGAAGATGACCGTGCCTGCGGTCGTGTAGAGCCCGTCGCTGCTGATCTCCGGTGGCTCCTCGCGCGCGGTGAACGCGGCGACCTCGGTCTTCATCAGGTTCTCCGACCACTCGTCAAGCTTCTTGATGATGAGCTGCAGGTAGTCCTCGATCAGGTTCTGCTCCTTGCCCTCGAGGAGCGGCGGCTCGAGCCACTCGGGCGCGATCCCGAGTTCGCGCATGCTCTTCTTGTACTCCTTGATCCAGGCGTGGAGCGTGAGCAGCGCGCTCGCCTCCGGCTCGGACTTGACCAGGCGGTTGATGGTGTTGTTCAGCGCTTTGTGGTACTCGCGCACGTACGTCTGCCAGATGTCGTATGAAGGGGGGAAGCAGGGGACAACGTCGCTCTCGATCCGGATGAGGTCCTTGTAGATGAAGACGAGCTCGTCGAGGAATCCAGCCGGGTCGCGCTCGTTCGCCGCATACACCTCGTTGAACTTCCCCTGGATGGACTCGGTGATGCATTTCATGACCTTGGAACGGTAGTGCTTGATCACGCGCGCGTTGGCTTGCATCGACCGGAACTTTGAAGCAGCGTCCATCTTGCCGGCCTTCTTGACCAGCTTGATGGCGATAGCCTGCGTACAATATGAGGGCACTGCCTATCCAGACTGATAGACAATACAAACCTTCTCGTCCTCTCTCGCCTCCATCTCGACTACCTTCATCAGCCGGACGATGACGTCGGGGTTTCCGGCGCGCACAATGGGCAGAATGTTGCTGGCCAGCTCGAGAACGTACTGGTCGAACGCTTCGATGAGGTTGGTGAGCCTCTCGAACCATCGTGTGAGCGTATTGCGAGTATCTGCGGAGGACTTCTTCGCCTGGTGCATGGTCTGGTTTCGGAACGCCTCGAGTCGGTTGAGCTGGAAGTGTATCCGTAGGAGACTAGGTGCGGGACCGAGAATGTCGTTACTGTCATCGACGAGCATGCGTTCCAGCATTTCCAGCTTGGAGTTCATCTCGAGGAGGTTATTGACCATCTCCTCCGTCTGCTCGAAGTTCCGGTGAACCATCGACACCTAGTCAGACGGTTCAGTAAGCAAACATGACATAGATCAAAGGTTTCGCTCCGCGACGCACTCTGCTAATCTGGTCGAAGGTCGCGACGACGTACGTGGGGTCGTTGCACATCCTGTCCACCGTCTCCATCTCGTCCTTCACAGTCTGCACATTGCTCCGCGTGCCAAACAGCTTCCGAAGTCCCTCTCGTGTCGCGTCCAGCTGCTCCTTGACCCCTCCTCTCAGTCTTGCGTCGATGGAGGCCTTTTCCTTCTCAAGCTTCTTCCGGAAAGCAGCGACCTTCGCCAGATCGTCCGGAGACTGCAGGTATTCGCCGACAGCCTGGGCAGCAGAGATGGTCGGCGCAGCCATGGTGGGTCTTGTAGTGGTTATAGCGGTCGTCTAAGTTCTTGAGTGCAGCGTTGACGGACGCATACTCGAGGGAGAGAACAATAAAACCCGGGTTACCGCCTTCACAGCCGAAATACTGTGCGCTATCTCACTCAGATGTAGGTTTTCACAGGAGACACAGCGGGCTGACAGCCTGGTATATTCGCAAGCTCGAGTTGATACGGCGAAGCCGACGTTGATTGCTGGGTTGTTTAAGTGAGGAGGAGGTACAGGAAGATGAGGGAAGGCGGAGGAGAGAAGGTAATTCCATTTGGCGCTCGTTCTCCGATCTTAACGGAGAACGTAGTACGGGTAAACAGCATGATCATACTAGTTCCACCACTAGTGCTTGAGCTGACTCTGAGGTGGTTTCACGGTTACACCCTTCCGCTGCCAGGATGCGCAAACACAGCGTTCTCAGAAGTGTTCAACGATATCGCTCCGCAAGTACTGTACATTTCAACCGATGCGCATACATCCAGGGTGACCGCGATGAGTATACATAAGTACAAGCACACATTGGTGGCATGAGAGTCTCGGTTACGCCTCCGACTCTTTCTTGAGGAGCCACTTGATACCCTCGACTAGGTCCTCGCGCACTTTGACAGCCGCCTTGAGCTTCGGCCAAATGTAGTGGAAGCCGTGGGATACACCCGGATATCTATCAACGCGCGCACATCGTTAGCGAAGAGTTCTCGAGCGAAGAGTGGGCTACGTACTCAATGTACCGACACTCGACCCCAGCCTCGCGCAAGGTCTTAGCGTAGATGCGCGCGTCGTCCCGCACGACGTCGAGCTCCATACCCTGGATGAACGCACGCGCCAGGCCACGATGCGACGGGTACAGGAGCGCGGAGAATCGCGGATCGGTATGGACGGGGTTGTAGATGGCTGTGCATCACAAAAACATGAGATAAAAAAGCGCTAGGACAGCAAGGGAAATGCGTACCAATACAAAGCTCGGCTCTCTCGCGCGTAAGCGGGGGCATATATTGATTTTCCTCCATCGAGCGCATCTCCGGCTTTATTCTGCGCATGCCACCATCTCAAGGTCAATCGTACTGTTCAAGGAGGACCGGCAACGTGTGCAGCCACAGAGGTAGACTCACTCTTCAGGATAAGCACCGGGATAGATGACGAGCGGTTCCCGGATGAATTGGCCGGTAAGCTGACGCCCCGGTCCTTCGAAAAAGGGATCGTCGCGGGTTTGGTGAGCGAGCACGGCTGTCATGTTGGCGCCAGCGGAGTGGCCGCCGATGATGAAGCCCTTCGTGAGATCCGCTTTCAGCAGGTGCGCGTTGGACACTGTCTGGAGAATCGCAGAAACCCTTAGTGCGCCTTGAAGAGGCAGAAATGCAGGGATCTCACCCATTTCAGGGCCGCAAAACAGTCTTCTAGGGGAATGGGGAAGGGATGCTCGGGCGATAGGCTGATGTGCGTGTCAATACAGCCCGGGTTCTTGTCCATGCTACACAGTGATGGCAAGGTACTCACCGATACCCAACATTCACGATGGAGACCTTCAGATCAACGCTCAGCCTGCGAAGGAAGAAGTCATCGACGTCGATGCTGCCGAGAAACCACCCTGATAGATGAGATTAGACAGCGACAAAGCCGGTCATGATAACCCGAACGACCAACCTCCTCCGTGGATGTTGACGAGCACAGGGAAGGTGGCAGCTTCATCTGTAGTCGCAGGTACAATGCATCGGACAGTGATCTCCGCGCCATCGACCGGCACCTTTCTGTCCTCCACAGTGTATGCGGACTCTGCGAGAAAAAAGGTGTCAAAGAGGTTGCCCGTATTCACACCACTGCGTCTAGGAACTCACCTGGGGGGAGCTGCGACTTCTGGTCGGCGATGAAGACAGCAGCCTCTTGCTCGTCGTAGGCGCGAGCTTCCGCGATGGTGGGAGTGCGCTCTGGCTCGGCACCCGGGGCTGGCGGGCCAACGGGGCCAACGACGGCTGCGAGCTCGGGGTCGATGGGTTGCATGAAGCTGATCGTGCTGTTGGGAATGATTTCTTCGCTGCCACATACCGGTTGCGTTGTTTTTATAACCGCCTGTGCCCCCGGCCTGATGACCCGTGCCCTATCAAGACTAAGCCGGCAGGTCTACGGAAAGAAGCGGGAGCTCACGTCGTCCTCGAGCCGGGCCTCCTCTGTCGTGGCAACTGGGGTGCGCAAAGCGGCCCCCGCGGTTGCAGGGACCTGGCCTTTGACGTACAGAGGAGCATGCTGCACTTCGAAATGCCGACATGGCGACCAATGCACCCGCGAGCCCGGTCGGGTAGCTCGAAACGTGAGAGATGCAACGGCAGGGATCTACCTAACTGGATGGAATACTACCTCGTGTTAGTTATTGTGATCTGAAGTCGGGGAACGCAACAAGGCAACAGCTCACCTGAAAGCCTGGTACGTCACCGTGACATAGACGAACATGGCCTCAGGATCGCCGCCGACGAGTCGGATACGCCGACGCTCACGGCCGGGCGGGTGCACTGAATGACCCCGACCGGCCACAGCGAGCATCACAGCTCCCGAAGACAACCCAGCCTAGCTCCAGCCGCTCATAGCTAGCGCCGGCGTGCACGAGGATACTCGACTACGGTGGACACGCTTCGGAACTGCCAGCAATTCCAGGACCTCTGACAGAGGCCCAACCCTGCACCGAATTAGAAGTGCCATTGCCGAAACAAAGGAAACAATGACATTTCTAATTCGTTGCAAGATCTTGCACCCCATCCGGGGGTCATGGAATCCTGTGATGCTTGCCGTGTACAGGTAAACAACATCATATCAGCCTTACCTCTGCTTGAGCTTTGTGTCTAAGGTGGTTTAATGGTTGCACCCTTCCACTGTCAGCATGCGTCAGATATCGCTCAGCGGGCACTGTACATTTCAACTGATGCGCATAGTCTCGAATCATGCCTTCAGACCAATACTCTGCATCGATCCTAGGCATGTTACGCCTTCGACTCTTTCCTGAGAAGCCACTTGATACCCTGCACTAGGTCCTCGCGCACTTTGACGGCCGCCTTGAGCTTCGGCCAATTGTAGTGGAAGCCGTGTGATACGCCCGGATACCTACCCATATATGCATATTGTTAGTAAAGAGTTCTGGAGCGAAGACTGGGCTACGCACTCGATGTACCGACACTCCACCTCAGCCTCACGCATTGCCTTAGCGTAGATACGCGCATCGTCGCGTAGTACGTCGAGCTCCATACCCTGGATGAACGCACGCGGCAGGCCACGATGCGATGGGTACAGAAGTGGGGAGAATCGCGGGTCAGCATGGATGGGATTGTAGATCGCTGTAAGTCGGGCACAGTATGACAACCTGAGGTGCGTCGAGTGGGAAAGTGAACGACGGACCAACGCAAAGTTCGGCCATAGCGCGCGGGAGCGGGGGCATATACTCGTTTTCATCCATCGAGCGCATATCCGGCTTCAGTCTGCGAATGCCATCATCCGAATGTAAATGGTACTGTTCGAGGAGCACCAGCGAAACAGGTGCAGCAACTAGAGGAAAACTCACTCTTCAGGATAGACACCGGGATAGATAACAAGTGGCTCCCGAAGGAATTGGCCGGTAAGCTGACGTCCCGGTTCTTGGAAGAAAGGGTCGTCGCGGGCTTGGTGCGTGAGCACGGCTGCGATGTTGGCGCCAGCGGAGTGGCCGCCGACGATAAAGCCTTTCGTAAGGTCCGCTCTGAGGAGGTGGGCGTTCGAGACTACCTGGGTAACCACGAATATTCTTAGCGAACCTCGACAAGGCCAAAGTCCAGATAACCTACCCATTTCAGGACTGCGAAGCAGTCGTTGACAGCGGTAGGAAAGAGATGCTCAGGCGCCAGGCTGGATAGCACGTCAATTTACCATCAGGATTCTTGCTAGCATTACGCAGCGGTGGCACGATACTTACCGATAATCGACATTCACGATTGAAACCTTGAGATCCACACACAGCCAGCGAAGGAAGAAATCGTCGAGGTTGATGCTGCCAACACACCACCCTGATATATCAGATTGAGTATCGTGTGAGCCAGTCATGACAATACGAAGAACCGACCTCCTCCATGGATGTTGACGAGCACAGGGAAAGTGGCAGCGTCGTCGGTAGGCACAGGAACGACGCATCTAACAGTGATTTCCCCGCCAACAACAGGCACCTTGCTGTCCAGCACAGTGTATGCGGAATCTGCGAGCAAGCAAAGTATCACGAAGGCTGCCCGTACTCAGCGTTCCGTGTCGAGGAACTCACCCGGGGGAAGATGCGGCTTTTGATCGGCTATGAAGGGAGCGGCCTCGTACTCGTCAGAGTACGCGCGAGCTTCTTCGATAGTGGGAATGCGCTCTGGTTCAGCACCCGGGGCTGGCGGGCCAACGGGGCCAACGACGGCTGCGAGCTCGGGGTCGATGGGTAACATGAAGCTGGTCCCACTGTTGGGAATGATGTCCTCGCCGCGACATACCCGCGTCGTTGTTTTTATAACCACCTGCGCGCCCGGCCTAATGACCTGTGCCCTATCAAGACTAAGCGGGCGGGTTTACGGAAAGGAGCGGGACCTTGCGTCGTCCTCGAGTTGGGCTTCCTCTGTCATAACTGGGGTGCGTAAGGCCGCCCCCGCGGTGGCAAGGACCTAGATTTTGACGTACAGAGGAGCATGCTGACCTTCGAAATGCCGAAATGGCGACCCACGCACCCGCGAGCCCGGCCGGCAAGCTCGAAACGTGAGATGCGAGGGAGGGGATCTGCCTAGCTGGATGAATCATTAGCCCGCGTTAGTTATTTTAATCTGAAGTCAGGGATCGCAAACCGTGACATACATGAGCATGGCCTCAGGCTCGCCGCCGATACGCCGACACCAACGAGCAGGTGCACTGAGTGACCCCAACGGGCCACAGCGATCATCACAGCTCCTGATGACAACTCAGCCTCGCTCATAGTTGGCGCCGGCGTGCACGAGGATACTTGACTACAGTACGGCGTATCTGTATATCCGTGTGAAGCGATGCCAACACAACATGGCACGTCGAGCCCCCATGTTGTCGAGGAATCGGAGGGGGGTTAATACTAGGCTTCATAGCTAATCACTAGTGCTGCATCTGGGGTGCGCACAGTCAATGAGTGCGTCGTGTACCTGTTCCGGTATTCTCTAAGTACCAACCTACTTTGCGCGACGTTGTTGGATCGTCTTTCATACGTGAAGTTTGGCGGCTCCGATGGGTTCCGGTTCTTTTTAATGAATGATCTGTATCGCACCATCGCCTGGTTCGCAAAATGCTTCGAGGCCGGGAAAAGGGGAGCTATCGACACGCCGTCGAACAAGCATTTGTTCGCGGGCCCTGCCCTGACCGTCCTATCTGCTGAACGACTTCTTTGAATACAGAAGGCTCGCACAAGATAACGCGCCACTCACCGGTCGTCTGCCTTTCTAAAGCAACTCGAGTACACATGACGTGCAGGACGGGGGGTCGCCTGACCTCGATACCACAGAGTTCCTCTCTGGCAGGCCCGCGTATGCCGCTACTGAATGGCGTCGCGGAACCTCTGGCGCGCCGTCCTCGCTATAAGGACACCAGCAGAACATTCAGTCTGCGCCACCGAAAGCCATGTCTAGCTCCAAGGACAGCATCGCAGTGCGTGTCGACGCCATCGAGTTTACGCGCACTCCGACCGACGAGGACAAGGAGTCAAAAACTCAAGCGCGCTCATGGCAGACGATGGAGACGAAGGTGCTGAGGCGGAGCTTCCTCAAATTGTACGGCTGTCTTTTCGTCGCGTATCTATGCTCAGCAACCAACGGCTTTGATGCGAACACATTCGGTGAGCTTGAGGACACGAACGTTTTCCCCGAATCTATACTCACCAGTTACCCCTCTGTCTAGGTGGGCTCTCGGCCATCGACACCTTCATCTCCTACTTCGGCATCACGCCCGAGAACCAGGGCCTGGTAGCGGCGCTATACGTTATAGGAAACGTCGCGGGGTGCTTGTTCGCAGGGCCGTGCGCGGACCGATACGGACGACGCTTCGGGATGGCGGTCGGGTCGATCGTATGCATCGTCGGCGCGGTCATGCAGGCTACTGCGCACAACCTGGGAACGCTCATGGGCGGGCGCTTCATCCTCGGGCTCGGCGCCGTCCTGGTGCAAACTGCGGGGCCCGCCTATGTGGTGGAGATGGCGTACCCGAGGTATCGAGGCGTTCTGACTGGGGCGTATCAGGCGTGCTTCTTCTTGGGGACCATCGTATCGACGTGGCTGGAGTACGGGCTGAACTTCATCGTCGGCACGCCACCGTGGACCTGGAGGCTTCCCCTCGCGGTACAGGCGCTTCCGTCTGTCCTTGTCCTCCTGTTCGTCTGGTTCATACCAGAGACGCCGAGATGGTGCGTAAACACGCTCGGACAGTGTGGCTAGCGCGCTCATCTTCCACATACAGGTACATGGGTCAGGGCAGGGCAGAGAAGGCGAGAGAGATATTGGTGAAATACCACGGAGACGGAGACGCGGACTCGCCCATCGTCGCGTTGGAGCTCGAGGAGATGCAGCAGGTCATTTCCGCGAACGGATCGGACAAACGCTGGTGGGACTTCCGCGAGCTCTTCAACTCGCGGTCCGCGCGGTACCGCACTTTCTTGGTCGCTTGTATCGCCTTCTTCGGACAGTGGGATCTACCGCCGACGAGCTACTACTTTCCGCTCATGGGTAAGCACTGCGTCGCGAGAGCCCGATAGGTACTTACTGGGTCGATGTATGCAGCAAAAACCGCCGGGATCACGAGCGAGCGCACGCAGTTGCTCCTGAACGCCCTTCAGACACCGATCATGATGGCCGCAGCGCTCTCTGGGCTACGTTGGCAGGATCGGGTTGGGCGACGGAAGCTCCTCATCGCGTCTAGTACCGGCATGGCCATGTCAGTGGCGGTCATAACAGCTTGTACCGCGCAACAGGAGGGGAGGCCGGTCGTGGGAGGTGTCGGCATCGCCTTCGTGTACGTCTTCCTTGTCGTCTTCGCCTTCGCCTGGACGCCTGCACAATCCCTGTACCCCACCGAGGTCTTGGCGTACAACACGCGCGCGAAGGGCCTAGCGTTCATGAACCTCCTGGTCAACATCGCAAATGTGTTCAACACCTACGTTCCTCCGGTCGCGATCGCCCGGGCCAGTTGGCGGTTTTACATCTTCTACATTCTGTGGGACGCGTTAGGCGCGGTGGTGATATACCTGACGTTCGTGGAGACCAAAGGGAGAAACCTGGAGGAGATCGATCACATCTTCGAGGCGGAGAATCCGAAGAAGGCGAGTCTGCAGGTGCAAGCGGGTTCAGGGCGCGCAGATAAAAGATTCATCGCAGGCGGGGAGTAGAGATATGACGGAAGCGTAGTATGAGTACGCAAGGGGCTCGCCAATCTAGGATGGCAAGCGTAATCAGCATTTGCGCCCTTCGGAGATGTGGAATCGCGTTTGTGAATGTATGCCAGAGAAACATGCTTGATTGATACTAAAAACACAATACTCATCGTAGCGAGATGTATACAGCCATATCAGATTCGTGCGGTTGCATAGTCCGTGGGTTGATCAGAAAGTGCTACCCTCCGGCGGCTGAGGGAGCTTGCGGTTATTGAACGACGCCATCTCCCTAGTTCACGATGAGCATCTTAGGTGCATAGGGAGGATACGAGAAACGGGCGACTGTACCTCCTGATTTCTACCAAGACCGTTTCGATACTGTGGTTCCTGTTCCAGTGCGCGAGTACGGGGAGCTTGTTGGATTCAACTTTGCCATCTACTTGGCTGACAAACGGGAGGTTGACGCGGGAGATGAACTGGACGGTGGGGGGATGGTCAGGGTAGTTCTCGCCACAGGTGATCTTGAGGCTGTAGATGCGGTTCTCGTGCACGGTCTAACAAGCACAGGCGTCAGTTCCACGACGCATCGCGATAGCTCCGATCGAGGCAGAAAGGCACATAGTGGGTTACTTACATGTCCAGGGCCGATGATAGTGCCGTTCCAGTGGCTCATCATGATATCGTCCGAGTCCTCGAGGCCGTATGAGCATGAGCCATCGCCGATGCCCTTCTCGCCCTTCTCGAGCTCTTCGAGCAGGCGGAAGTTACGGGGGACTGGGAAGGGTAGGTGAGCTGACTTCGCTGCGCGTGTGCACGAAGACTACGCACTCTTGGCCATGGTGGGAGTAGGAGAAAGAGTCGTGAGGAGGGCGAGAGAGCGGTGCGAGGCTGCAGGCGTAGTGGCGTCGCGTCCGAATCGGGCGAGGGCGGCGTTAGCCGGGCCGTCACCGCCTCGCCTAATGACATCGCGCCGCCGCTTGGTCAATCGCTCTGCGCAGTCGCCTACGCAGCTCCCGCCATCGTCCCCTCTCCTTCCCTCACAACGACCATCCCTTCTTCTCTGCACGACCATGTTTCGAGGCGGACAAGGAAACGCATATGACGAGATTGTTGGTGAGTACCGGCCTCGGAAAGATTCAGCGTCACCAGATCCTGACGTACTCCCGCTCCTCCAGCCAAGACAACAGATGAGAATCTGACCGGCGAGAACTGGGAGCTCATTCTGAATCTGTGCGACAAAGTACAGGAGGAGGGTGAACAAGGGTGCGGCCGTCATGTGTATTGTTCTACGTTGAGGGACACTGACTCCCAATCGCAGTGCCCGGAATGTGATTGCGGCGTCGCTAAAGCGCCTGGCACATCGGAACCCCAATGTGCAGCTGTATACCATTGCTCTAGTTGAAGCCCTCTCAAAGAACTGCGGCATCGACGTACACCGGGAAATTGCTTCACGCGCGTTTACGCAGGCTCTTGAGAAGCTAGTAACCGATAGGGTGAGCACTCGCTTCACATCGATACACCAGAATCCGTCCCAATACTTGCAATCAGACAACACACGACAAAGTACGCAAGCGTGTGCTGAACGTGGTTGCGACATGGACCGCAGAGTTCGAGAAAGACCCTACCCTGGGTCTCATGGAAGAATGCTACGAGAATCTCAAGAGCAAAGGTGTGTGACTCGGGAGTCCCGCTGCGATGTGTCGCTTACTGCTATACTACGGCAGGTTATAAGTTCGAGACCCCGGATGAGCCCCCTCCACCAGAGGTCGACGATGACGTTCGTCGACGAGAGGAGGAGGAACTTCAACGCGCTTTGGAGATTTCCATGCAGGACAAGGGCGGCAGGTCGCAATGGGAGGCATACTCGCTCGCGTCATCAAGCGGTGCAAGCGGTTCAGGGGCTGGGGGCTCCAGACAAGGATCTTCTGCTACCCCTGGTCCTTCCGGTTCGTCTCGTCCGGCGCAGAGCTCCACCCCGACCCCCACATACGGCGGATACGTCCCCTCATCGGCCACCCCAGCAGTATCTGCTGTCGCACAGCCATCATCGGCATATACCCCAGCCACTGGCATCCCTCCCACCAGCCCTTCGCCCGTGTCCGTGCACTCGACGCAAGACAGCATACCTATCGCAACCCGTGTCCGCGCGTTGCACACATTCGAGCCTACCGAGCCGGGAGAGCTGGCCTTCGAGAAGGGCGACATCATCAAGGTTGTCGACCGCAACTACAAGGACTGGTGGCGTGGACAGCTGAAGGGGCGGACGGGTATTTTCCCAGTCAACTATGTGGTACGTTACACTGTTCACCTATGTACACGGCCGCTGAAGAACGGCAATACAGGAACCGCTTCCGGAGCCCACAGCAGCGGAGATCGCACGGGAAGCCGAACAAGAAGCTGCTGTCTTTTCACAAGCTGCGAACGTCGACAAGCTGTTGACTGCGTTGCGTAACATGGACCCTGCCCGCGACAACTTGGCGGACAATGAGGAGATACAGGTTCGCATTTACGTGGTCCTTCGACGCGCATCGTACTTACTGGGTTTGCGTGTCCTCAGGAACTGTACCGTTCTTGCATGACGCTCCGGCCCAAAATTGTGAAGTTGATCGACAAGTACAGCCAGAAGCGAGGTGTGTCCCTCGCTTTGTGAAGTGACCAGGTGCAGAACTGATCACCTTCACTTAGCTGACCTGGTTTCGATGAACGAGACGTTTGTCAAGGCCAGGACCATCTTTGACCGGATGATGGAAGACAGCCTCGCGCGTCACACAGGCGGTATGCACACTCATCTCGTGCACGCTCTCAGAGCACTGACACCGAATCCAGTGTATGACGGCCGCCCGCCTTACGCGCAGGCCCCCAGTCAGCCCTACATCGCTCGCCCAGACTCGCGGGCGCGTCAGGAGTACGGCCCTCCCGGTGGCCCCCAAGGGCCACCTGGCGCACCCCAAGCATACGGATGGAACCCGAACGTGTACGACCAGCCCGGGTACAACGCCTACCCAGCCGCCCCCGCGGCATACCCCCCGGAGAACCAGTACCCGCCTCCCGTTCAGCCGCATCCGCCTGTGCAGCCTCAGCCGTATGGTGACCCGAACGCGTATGGAGCTCGTCCGCAGTCCGTCTACGTTCAGCCTCCGGCTCAGGGCTATCCCGGCGCGTCGCCGTATGGCCCTGGCCCGGAGGCGCAGGGCTACCCTGCCAGCCCGGGCGGGCAGCCCCAGCAGCAGGGGCCGCCGCTTCAGCAACACCAGCCGCTCCAGCCTCAGCAGGTGCAGCAGCCGCAGCAGCCCTTTACCCCCCAGCCGCAAGTGCAGCCTGCGCCTCAGCCTCAAGCACAACCTGCGCTTCAGCCTCAGCCTCAGCCCCAGCCCCAGCCTCAGGTCCAACCTCAGTACCAACCTCAGCCGCAAGCCCAGCCTCAGATCCAGTCGGAGCCGCAGGGTCAGCCTCAGGCGGAGGCTTACCCCCAGGCGCAAGCTCAGCTTCAGCCTCAACCGCAGCCGCAGGGCCAGCCTCAGGGTCAACCTCAGCCCCAGTCCCAAGAGTCCGCGCCTACTCCCGTGCAGCAGCAGAGCGGCCCGCCGTACGTGTACGACCCGAACGCGACGTACCCGGACCCGAACGCGCAGGCCTGGGCGCAGTACTACGCGCATGGCGGCACAGACCCCACCGGCGCGGTGTACTTCATCTCGGTCCCCGGCGTGAAGGAAGGCCCCGCTGCCCCCGCGCCCGCCGCCCAGCATCCCTCGGTCGCGCGCACGCAGTCCGGCGACTCCGTGGGTCAAGGCGCGACTCCGATCGAGCAGACTCAGCCCAGTCAGGTTGCGCCCCTTCACATCCAGAAGCAGACCGCCCCAGACGGTCAGGGCACGCAGCAGTCGCACGTCGCCGTCGGGCAGCCCGGCGTGTACGGGGCGTCGCCCTACGCGCCTGCGGGACCGGCGTCGCCGGGTGCAGAGGGTGGTCAGCCCGCTCCCGGTCAGCAGTTCTATGGGCTGACGAACCAGTTCTCTGGGATGGATATCAATGCGGGCGGCGAGCATAATGCGCCAGCGGGTCCTCAAGGGGTGGGAGCCCCTGCTTAATGTGCGTGCAGGGATGATGGTGGATTGTGCATCTTGCGGACAGGAATGTATATATGATGTTGCGTAGGAATGCTGAGCGACGTATCTATGTCCGGGATGTCTGGATGTTGGACATAAATGTGTGAACTGGCAGGCATTTGTGGCCTGCTCATGAACGGCAGTGCGATGTTTTCGACGGAAGCGAGCGCAAAAAAATGCTCGGAATGAGGATCGAACTCATGACCTCAGGATTACCCACCGAGTGGCGGTCATACGTAAATATGAGACCTGCGCTCTAACCAACTGAGCCATCCAAGCTTGAAGGTTGACTACCCAGCATTGTTATTGGTTCGTTAATAACGGCTGTACATGGCGTCACCGTCGTCGCGGAACATCATCATTGTTCGGCTGTGGCCTTGGGCTGCTGCCAGTGGCCCAGTGCCACCAGTACCGCACCTTATCCCCCTCCTCGCTCTAGCCCTCCTTGCTCCTGTCCTCCCCCTTCTCCTGTCATACACCTCGGTGACGCCTCTATGCGCCCTGCGCAGCCTTTCTAGATACGACAACGCCACTTACTCGTCGGGCGACATACGGAGGCCTCGTGTAGTCTGGCGTACCTGTGAAGTCATACTTACCCCAGCTCCCCCTGACGAGTTGAAGAGCCGCCCCTGCGCCGAAGCGACCTCCTATCACGTCTCGGAAACCTCTACTCACCCTACCAATGGCACCGCAAGTTGACCTCGTCCTAATATTTCGCTCGTCCCCGGGCAAAGTGCTCTCCAAGCCACAGGCGCGCGAGAATGCGCGACAAGCAGCCCAGCAATACACACGTCTCCTCGAGGTGTTGAAGAACGGACGATTACACGCTGTCGGGAAGCGTGGCGAGAAGGAGGGACAACTCTTGGTACTTGTGCAATGCCCGCAGAGTACGCTCACTCGTCTCGTGCAGCGCGAGAGGTACGTCATACGACGGGCCAATCGTTGCCGCTGCTCACCTTCGCACATCCAGATACTCCGACTTTCTGTGTGGCCTACCTACCACAAACCCTACGGGAACAAGAGACCTAGCCGAGGAACCGCTCACCCCCGCCGACCGGCTCCGTCTGGTGCATACATATGTGACCTCTACCCCACAAGACGGCGGCTTGGGTGTAGCGCCGGGTTCTGCTGATTGGGACCGCGTTGAGTCTGTTCTGGTGTTGCACGACCACAACTTTAACGAATCATGGATCCGAGCATGGACAACTCGCCAGCTTGGTTTCGTCAAGTTCGATAAGATCCGCGAACAGGTGCGTATTCCGGCGTATAGCGGCGCTTCTTCTGGCGTTCTGACATGCTATGAGCAGTTCGGTGAAGCTGTCGCACTCTACTTCCATTTCCTCTCCTTCTACACGAAACATCTCCTGTTTATCTCCGGGGTCGGGGTTCTCTGCTACTTCTTCTCCATGCCCTACTCGACCTGGTACTCGTCCATCCTCCTCTTATGGTCGGTCACTTTCGTCGAATGGTGGCGAATCAAACAAAGGATGCTGTCTGTGCGATGGGGTACGAAGGGCTCGTTCCGCGTGGAGAAGCGCCGTGCGCAATACGTTCCCCTGCCATGGTGGAGAAAGGACCTGCGGATGCTTGCAAGCCTGCCGGTTATCCTGCTCTTCGCTTCGGTTCTGGCAGTGACCCTCACCGGCATCTTCATCTTTGAGGCCTTCGTCACGCAGCTGTACACCGGGCCAGGGCACAGGTTCATAGTGAGTACAACATATTCTCTGACGCTCCTCTCTGACGATGGATTGTGTAGGGTTTCAGTCCGACCATCCTCTTCGTCGCCCTCGTACCCAGGCTTCTCGCGGTCTACCACTCCTATGCCGTGCGTCTCACCAACTGGGAGAACCACGGCCATCAGTCCACCCACGACGGGTCGCTGACTGTCAAGACGTTCAGTCTGTCGGCGATTGTGGCGTATCTCGGCATCGCCCTCTCCGCGTTCGTCTACGTGCCGTTTGGCGAAGAAGTGATGGCATCTGTGCAGTACTACCTGTTCCACGGAGACACACCCCTGCGCACGAGCGCTCGTACATGGCTCTCCTCAGTCTTCACGGCCCTCCCAGCGAACCTCACCGCCCCCTTCAATGCGACAGCAGACGCGAAGGGCTTGGACGGGAACTCCACCCGCACGTTCTGGGAGCGTGACAGCGGCAGCGCACGGGGCAAGCTCAGCTCGACGCGCCTCCAGGACCAGATGTTCGCGTTCACAGTGACAAACCAGGTCATCAACACCTTCCTCGAGATCGGACTCCCCTTCGTTCTGCGCGCTGTCACGTCGGTGCGGAGCGGCAAGGGCCTATCGCTCGCCGCCCCTGCGGCCGGTGCCAACGGCGGTAATGGAAACGGCAAGAAGAAGCGCGTGATGTTCGAGGACCAGACCGCAGAGGCCGAGGCGGAGCGCCTTGCGAACCTCGAGGAAGAACGCGAGTTCTTGGACAGGATCAACAGAGAAGTCGCACTCCCGGACTACGACCTGTTCGCGGACTACAGCGAGATGGTTACCCAGTTCGGTTACGTTGCGTTGTGGTCTACGATCTGGCCGCTGGCACCAGGTAAGCAGAATCGTTCGATATCGGAACGCCGCTCACGTCCTGTTGCTAGTCATGTCTCTGGTGAACAACTGGCTCGAGCTGCGGTCAGACGCGTTCAAGATCACCGTGCACGTCCGCCGCCCAATTCCTACGCGCACCGACACGATTGGCCCGTGGCTCGACACGCTTACGTTCCTGACGTGGCTCGGAGCGCTCACAAACTCCGCGCTCGTATACCTCTTCCGCCCGCGCGACCACTGCAAGCCCCTGGGCACGTCCCTCTCGCACGCGCACCACCATTTAAGCAGCCCCAAGGCACCCGCACAGGAGTACTTGATGTCAGCGCTGCTCATCGCGCTCGGGGCGTCACACGGATACATCCTACTGCGCATGGTCGTGCGGCACACGCTCGAGCGCGTGCTCTGGCGGGGCAGCAAGGAGGAGCGCGAGGCGGAGACGACGGAGACTGTTGTGAAGGAGCAATATCTTCGGAGCCTCGGGGTCGCGGACGTCGTTAATGCGGAGGATGGGCTTGCCGATGCGGGCGCAGCGTCGGAGGGCGGCCAGCAGGAGGGCAAATTGTCGGCGTTTTGGAGCCAGGACGAGGGGTTGGACGAGCTGAGCCGTGGCGCGAAGGAGGCTTAGCGAGGGGCATTGCTTCGCGTGGTGGTGGAGAGAGGCGGCCGGGGTCCCTGGATGTGCGGAAGACCGGAGGTCGGGGAGGGGCGGCCCCAGCCGTGAGGACAGATGCTATTTACGTTATGTCGTGACTCTACGATATTACCAACCATCCCTTGTAGTACTGTTGAACGATATGAGTTGTGTTTCGCGACGCGCCGCGATAAACAGGCTGAGGGTGCGGCGGACGTGCGGAACAGGGCCTACGAGAGCGTTGACGTCGGGAATTGCTACATTAGGATAGGGCGCTTGCTCCGTTCAGGCGGGAATTTCCCGTTTGAGGCACGGGCGCTCGGCGCGTTAAATTGGCTAGGCACGCGGCCACGCGCCGGCAAAACGACTCTTGCTCTCCGACGACGACGACGCCAGCGCGCGGTCGCCCACATTCCTTTGCACATTCGTTCACAACGCTCTTTTCTGCCTCGCCGCCGCCGCCGTCCGTTCTGTTCTCTCGCCCCGTCGCCGCGCGTCGCTCTCCATCCCTGCCTCGCTGTCGCTTCCGCTGTGTGACAAAACGCATCACCTCGCCGCGCTCGCAATACAGATTGCCATACCTACCCACACGTGCTGATTTTTCACGACACCGCGCACGCCTCGCTGCAGTCTGCCCCGCGCTCTCGGCCTCGTGAAACGCCTTTTCATTTTGCTGTAATTATGTACGCCCCCCGTTCGCCCAGGCCTCGTCTATCCGTCTCACGCTCCCTCTTCAGGCTTTACTAGCCGTGCTGGACTGTCTCGACGACCTCCGTTTCACCCGTGACGTTTTGCTCTGAATCTGACCGTGAGTGCTGCTCCGACCGCCTGCGCCGTGGCGCGCGCGACAGCCACTTACCTACCCCTCCAGCCCCCGCGGCATGTCGACGCAATACGACTACCCACGAACAGCAAACCACCCTCGTACGATGGACGGCTCCCACATGAAAATGAGTAGCTCACAGTCCTCTCGCCCTCCCGCGCCTGCGACGCAGCGCTCGTCGCGTCGCGTGCCCGTCCCCTCTGCCTCAATGCCTCACCAGAGCTCGTGGCTGTCGGACGTTGGGGACTTCAACACCTCCTCCGCTACGCCAGACTTCCTCAGTGTGTCCATCCCGTCTGCTGGGTCGCTCCTCGGCTCGGGCTCGCTGTCAGACTCAGGCTCGCCTTCACGTTTGTCTCCCCGCGCTCGGTCGCGAGACCATCCCTTTCCTTCTTCCAGCATATCCCCGCAAGCATACGCTTCGGGCTCTGGTTCCCTCTCGCGTCACAGCCCCGTCCCCCCTGCGCGTACTCTACACACTTCCCGCTCCTTTTCCTCCACCAGTCCCTTGAAGACGTCCGCGTTCGGTGACCGAGACGCTAGCGGGCATCTAGACTTCAAACGGCTCATGAGCAAGCCGGCAAAGCAAAGCGCTTCCGCCTCGTCGATGGTGTCCCTGCCCTCCGACTCGGAACACTCCATGTCGGCGTCGTCGAGTCGCTTCCGCCGACCCAGCGAACCCGTTGTTCGGCCACCGCCGTTGCAGAGCGTCCGCGCCAGCCCGTCGCGGGAGAAACTGCCTCTTCAGGTCAATACGTCAGGGCTACGGTCAAACACCACCACCCGTGCGGTCCAAGGTCCGATACCGGAGCGCAGACCGGGGACGAGCGACGGCCAGCCGTCCAAATCGTCTCGTAACGTCCTCCGTCGACGCCCGAGCTCGCGCTCAAATCCCAGCACGCCGACTGCGGGGCACTTCCAGGTCCCCACCGAGGAGAGCTATCAGGCGCCCCGGTCCACAGTCTCCCAACACCCTCCTCGCTCGCAGCGCCTTACTACCTCTCTGTCTGCCCGGCCAACGACGTCGCCTGCTCCTGATCGTGCTGCGACTCTGCCTCGCAAAATGTCGCTCTCGACTGCGTCGCGGAAACAGCCGCATTATCCGGCGGGTTTGACGCCCGCAGGTGCGGTCGCGCTCGCGTACAAGCAGCAGGAACAGCGTCGCGAGGAGCTAGCTGAAACGGCGTCGTTCAACGACGCATATAGGCCGCCTTCGGCCAATACCTCGATACGCGCCAGCCCACAACCACACGCACAGAGTCCTTCGGGCGATGACGACGAAGAAGGCGGGGAGCCGTACTATACCGTCTTCGGGAGCCCGACCGGGCGGTTGGTAGCGGTCGGGAGCCCTGTGGACGACGACTGGCATGTTGGTGGCTGGGAGCGGCGGGCTACCGTGGCGGCGATGCCAAGACCCGCGCCGACTCGGAGTCTTTCGCGGAAGGTGTCGGGCTCGTTCAAACGTGTGGCCGAGTCGATGAAGCGGGAGAAGGAGGTCCGGGACCCTATAGCACGCGCCAAGTGCGCGGACGACTGGGTACCCTACGACGGCCGCGACAGCCCTACAAGACACAAAGTCCCGCGCAAACCCTTGCCGCTGGACACGCGCATGGAAGAGCGAAGCAGAAGCCCACGCGGATCGCCCGTCCCGAAGGGCAGCCCGCCCGCTGGGAGTCCGTCCCCGCAAGAAGACGGGCGGAGCTCGCGCGCGTCGAAGTCGAAGACGAAAGAGGAGCTCTCTCCCGGTGGGATGTGGTCGAAGCTCATGAAGCGCATCAGCACTGGCGGGCTTCGCGAGAAGTATACGCAGAGCGACGAGCCACCGCCGCCCGTCCCTGCGCTCCCGCAGGGTATCACCAAAGCCGCAACTGCGACATCCCGCACGACGATGGAGATCCCACACACTGCGAACGGTGACGTCAGCGAGAACGGTGTGTTGCTACGGCGGTTCATGCAGTCGCGCACGTCGTTGTCGGGCGTCCGCCCGTCGGTGCCGTCCACGAAGGCGTCGTCTTCATCCTCCCGCCCTAGCACGGGCACGGCTGGCCGCCCGTCCACGGGAAACACCACGAAGAGCCGGGCAAGTTTGGGCCAGCGCCCCAGCACGCGGACGCGTTCGTCATCTCCGGTGTCGTCCGAAGTCGCCTCCTCCGGGTTCTTCAGCCACAATCACAACCACACCCCGTCGACGCGCTCGTCGTTCTCCTCTCTGGGCGAGGAACTCCCACCCATGCCGAAGAACCTCGGGCAGTACATCGTGCCGCCCGGGGAGCTGTCGCGGATGGCGAAGGCTTCGGAGCAGGGCACGCCTACCCCAAGCAGGCGGTCACGCAAGTCGAGCCGCTCGCAGTCCGCGCCGGTCGAGGAGCGCATACAGCACCCATCTCCTCTCGATGGCACTGTACCGTCGCTGCCCCTTCCTCCGCGTCGGGCGACCCACGAAGGGTCGTCTGTCTCTCCTATGAGCACCTCCTTCAGTCCTTCGGATGAAACCACCCATCTTCCCACCTCCTCGCAGCCGCCTCCCCTGGCGGAGTTCGGCATGAAGGAGCCACCACCGCGCCCGAAGCGCAGCTCGCGCCGGATGCCTCCGCCGAACGTCGACGTTCCTCCCCGCTCGCAGTCGATGTCCGCGACAATGCCGCGCTCACCCGCGACGCCGCGTGGTCCGCCACCCGTCCGCGTCGACGTGAACCTCGCGCGCAGCCCCTCCACGGGCGCGCTGAGCTACGCATCAACTGCGCGGCAGGTGTACGCAAGTTCCTCTCCCGTGACGTCACCCTCGACCGCCTCCCTCACCTCACCCTCCTCCGCGGCGTCGAAGAAGTCACCGCTCACGTTCCGCGAGCTCGAGAGCCCGCGTGCGCGCCTGTCTGAGCGCGAGAAGGCAGCGAAGTGGGAGGACCTGCTCGAGCGCAGTGCACGCGCGGGCGGGACGCTGCACATCGGGGATGTCGGGCTGCTCTCGGAGCACCCCGATGTCGAGGGCGCGTCTGTACACGAGTTCGACGATCTATAATATGTCTCTGGCGCACGCGCGCGCCCGTGCGGTGGTGAAAAGCTGGTCTGCTCTCCTGATGGTGGTCTTGGATAATATTAGTCTCTTAGCCTGTATGTACCTCCCTTACCAACCCCTCCCCCCTAATAGCGTCCGGCCGCCTCCGCGCTGGCCCCGGGACAGCCGTACGTATTGCGTATACACTGTCCGTATCGATATCACACACTCTTCCGAGCCCGTCGCTTGCTCAGTCAATAGATACCCTGCAGATGCACACGTACATATATAGGCACGCACGCCCGCGCTCGATACCGCACTATGCCCTACCGTCATCGCAAGTTTCTCGCATGCGCACTTGCAGTATTCGCAAGCAAACACCGCTTGTCAATGTTCAAATGAGAAACTGTAAAGGTGCCGCATGTGCGGCCGCATTGGTGGCTACCTAGGCCGGTGAGCTCCAGTGTCCACCGCCAATGGCAGAGGTAAGAACCGCATACCGACTCGGAAGACGAAGGCGCGACGAGTATCTCGGCCTGATATACTATGCGTATACATGGTAAGAATATCCAATTGTATCTGGAGAACGTGTTCGAGCAGGTATGAACGATTGAGGGTCGAACTATCCAAGATTACGGTGTCAGGCCCTATCCCTACCAATGTACGGGGGGAGAGGATCTTCGTCCCCGTCGCGCGAGCGAGAATTGTCGAGTGTCGGGACGTCGGCGTTGGCCGAAGGGTTGTACGATGCTTTCGGGAAGGACTCCGCCGACTGTTTTGTCCGAGGCATATGCGCCGCGTGCGTTGGCGAGTGTGAGGATGTCCGGCGGGATTGCTGCAGGCACATGAGCCCAGATTCTGACGCCGGCGCGGATAGGTCGCCTGGCTCGTGTGCTTGATGTGTGGGAACCAGTCCACCAGTGACCATGGCAGAGGTTCCCTGATGAACAGCGACTCCTACTGGAACGAGCTGTGGCCTGTGCCCCATCATGGCGGGCGCATACGCCACATCGTTGTCTGAATGGGGTATGGCAAAGCATTAGCGTTCGATATCCTATGGGCGGCATTTTAAGTACATACCGATGCCCCTTGCACGTCGGTGGGACCTGCGCCTGATGAAGCAGACGAGGGCGAGACCCGCCAGGAGCAGCGCCACTGTTCCGCCCACCGCGCCGCCTATGATGGCGCGGCTGTTCTGACCACCGCTCTTGGCAGGCGCCACTGTACTGGTATTGGAAGACGGAAGGGCGGTATTCGTCCTGGGAAGCCCCAGTGAACTCCGCGTCGCGGCGACATGGACGGATGCGACTCACGTAGTAGACTGGCCGCCGCTCGGGCTTGGTTCTAAAACATCCGCCGCGATATACCAGAATCGGTCGAACACGAAAATGTTCGGCGAGGTTGCGTTCAGATTGGTGAGCACGACCGTGTGTTCTCCGGGAGTGAGGGTCGGCAAGGTGAAGCGCGTGACGTTGTAAACGGTGGGCCCTGGGCGGGCGGGTACAGGGATGACGTTGGCGTTGTAGTTTGTTCCGTCAATGAGGACCGATATCGACGGCACCCCCAGCGTGCGTACGTCGCCTGCGCAGCCCATGATGCTGGCCATCGTCCCTGTGGCAATATGTAGCCGACACCAGTATAGCGAGAGTTTGTGGGAAGACATACCGTTGAACGTCAGCGAGGCTGCCATGGAACCCTCTTGCAGGGCGTAGTGAAGAGTGCGATCGAAGGCATTCGGTGACACAACCTGACTCCAGTCATCCGAGTAGAGGATTCGGGCGTCGCTGTCGTCAACATCAACGCGAGTACCCGAGGTGGTCATGGTGCGAGGCTTCTGAACGGCGAGCTGAGCATCCAGGCGAACGGCGATAGAAGACCGTCCTTGAAGCGGTCGAAATGACGTGCCTTATGTACTAACTGGCCTTCGTGGTCGCGCAGCAGGCCCCATCGTTCACGTACACGCTTCTTATATCCGCATACGCACCCGCGAGGAGACCTCTTCTGCGAGACGCTGGTTAGCCATGCTGACAACGTGTGCCTGAGCAGTCATTATGTCCTCTCTTACTTGGGCTTCTGGTAGTTCCTGGTAGCGGGAGGAGTAGTATGAGTACACCGGGTTTTGCCACTTGAGCTATTGACTGGGTGTTACGCTGACAGTCCAAGGGATGCTGGAATGCAAACTGAGGTCTGTAATCGGTATGCGTTATCCTGCACTCGTTCCGCTTGCAAGCAACTTGGTGACAGGAGTTAATCAACGTACTGTCAGCTGCGCGACACCCTGGCAGCGATTCCCCCGCTTCTCGAGGTCTCGGCAGGAAGACAGCGTCACGACGGCCGGCAGAGCACACGATCCTAGCTGCGAAATTCAATCAGACACAGCGCAACAAATCGTGAAAATTTTGAGTTTCAACTCGTCCTAATGATGACGGTAAGTACGGCATTGCACTGAACTATGAGAGTTGACATGATGGAAGAGCAGATTGTAGATGCAACGAGATTACTCACAGGCTCACTGAATGGTCCCTCGCTCGCAGTGTCGTAGTACTTAGTGCAGCGCTCGGCTTTGAAATCTGGACCTTGGCTGATAGAGTGCATGTTCGTGAATAACGGCCTTAATGGCGGCAATCTATGAGTACAGCCTTCATACTAGACCTCATGCCTCAACGGCCGACGTGTAACAGACAGTGGTGGAGATGCAGACGACAGGTACAATGTGTAAGCGCCTACAGGTTCCGGCGCGACCGTAGCATCGGAGACGAGACGAGATTGAAGTCCGGCCATGGGCGAATTGGACGATCGGCATCGTCGCTCTCGTCCTCGACGCACTCGAAGCAGTGGCCACTTTGTATTACATCATCTTTCCTCGTTCTAAACGATGCCATCCACTCAAAACCTGAAGGCGAATACGTACGTAGGTACGTAAACCCGACATTGATCTAACAACACATATGACGAACTACGGAGCAGCGAGCCTATTTAATAGCTAGCCAGGAACCGTGACATCCTCAAACGGCTGTTATCGTCTGAATCCCTTGGTGTAAGAATGTCTTCATTGCTACGTCCTTAGATCCATTACAGGCATTGCTATGATGAGTTATGACAAGAGACTATGACGTCGGATCCGACTGGGCCCGCTCGTTCATCACCCTACCTACAACCCTCAACAACGTCTCGTCCAGCCGGGAGAGGATCACCTGCTGCATGTCGGTCTGTGTCTTCTCCAGCTGCGCAAGATGCTCCTGCAGGTGCTCGAGCTTGGCGTCCATCGCGGCCATCCTCTCCTCCAGGCTGGCGAGGCGGTGCTCGGTGGTCAGCTGGACCTCCTCTGGCGGGTCCTTCGGCGGGTCTGGTACCGGGTATTTGCACTGAACGAGAGGATGCGTCGAAACGTGCCACTGCCCAGGATCCGACGAGGCGTCCGGTGGCTCCTTGACGCCCTTCGCAGAGCACATTACGCAGATGAAATCACCTGAGGGTGGATTTGCGTCAGTATTCCGAAAGCCCTCAGCATTTTACAAATGAGACGCACTCGCTCGAATCCCGCTGTACCACTCGGCCTGAGGAAACGCCTTCTCGCAAGCGCAACAGCGTATTCGACACTGCGAATCGCAGTCGTTGCAGACGTAGTCTACATGCACGGTCAGTCTGTGCATTCCCGCAGTCAGAGCGCCAGTACATGCTCAGGAACGTACCCCAGCATTCGAGGCAGAACCAACATCTGCCGACATACACGGGGTCGTTGCAAACCCTACACTTGAAATCCTGTGGGGAAATAGAGCCCTCCGTGACGGAGTTGTTTCCATCCGCTTGCACATCGTCAGATGGTAGCTCTGCGGGCTCTTGGGAGTCGTTCGGCGGATCGAGAACGACGGTGCTGGGTTCCGGTGGGTTTGGGGTGGGTGACCTACTTTCGTGGCTTGTTCCGACAACACCTGTGACGGAGCTCTCCGCCGGATCGGGTATGGCAGTGTGAGCTGGTTTTGCGGCGGCGGCGGCAGCAGGCTCGAGGATGTCGCCAGCTCTCGGGTTGGGTGGTTGTTCCTGTTGTACGCCTGAAGGGATCTCGCCCTCTCGCTGAGGAGCTGAACCGCCTCCGGCCGACCGATCTCCATCCGACGCTAGATCCTGTGCCTCGGACTGGTGGGCCTCTGGAGTCTCAACCTGCTCTTCGCCTGCGACGCATGGTCGTTCATCGCCTTCACCAGTGGCCTGGTCGACGTCGTCTTGATCATCCGACGGCGGGTTCGGAGGATAGATGCCCTCACGGTAGTGGTCTAAGCCGCGTTGGGCCAGGAAAAAGAGCTCGGCCATCGCAGGGTTCTGGATAATGGTCCGGACTTTGACCAAGTCGTGACCGGGGTGGTGGTGTTGCTCGTCGGGGCCGATGATTTGGAGCGTGACGTCGTAGCACCGCGGATCGTCGCAGAAGTTGACGCGGAGGTAGAAGTCGCTAGAGGCGACAACACAGTCCAGGCATATCAGGCGTGCACCCCCGATGACCGCCCAACATTCCATGTTATCGCACCACCGACCCCTGAACGTAAATGCCGGTTAGCAACGCCTCAACCATATCTACTGGCAAGAATACGCACTGGTGGAAGGGGAAAACCCGGTTGAAACGCTCCGCGAGGCTGGAATAGAAGCGAAGATCCGGTGCTGTGCAGCGTGACCGGGCGAAATGCCAATCCTCGTCGACGTTCGGGTTCGGGCGGCCGTACGACTGGCGGTAGAGCTCGACATACCGCCTGCGCGCATCCCGCCGCTGGACGAAGTACGCCCACGACCAGTTTTTCCGACGGATCTCGTGCACGGTGGCGGAAATCGCGTACTGCCACAGTTCGCGCGCCTTGTTGCTCGACTTGAGCGCCGGAGGACTAGGCCGGAAGAACATCTGCTCGGCGGGGATCTTCTTGAAGACGAACTGCCAGTCATCCAGCTGACCGGGCTCGTACCCTCTCCAGCCTTCGAGCGTGAACTCGTCGACGAGGCGGGCGGAGTAGTAGATGATGAGGTCCCCGTACGTTATGCTGAAGAACGCGGTGATCTGGCCCGAGTCGTCGACGTCGCAGGTTCCGGATATCACGTAGGGGTCGCCGTCGAACTCGACACCAGAGCCCGTGAAGTCTTCGCCCTGGGCATGGGAGTAGTGGAATCGCAAGGAGAGCATCCCCCGTGCTGGGTACACGGAGTCCTCCCACGGGAACCCATTCCAGAGACCGAGTCTGTGGATTCTCGTGAGTCCAGGCAGCGAAGTACGAGGAACCGAGTCTCCTTACACCGCCTTGACGGGCATTGGGGCCAGAAGGTCGTCCTCGGTCTCTTCATCGACCGCGTCGTACCGGCTGGTGTCGAGGTCGCTTTCTGTATCCTGTTCGATACCCGAAATATCGACCTCCGGGGCCTCCTCCAAAGGCGGTTGATGTGCGAAGTTGCCCATATTATCTACGCCCCAGAAGTTTGCGGTGTAGCTATGATTGGCAAACTGCGCCGAGGGTTGCATCAGCTATACAGTATCGCTACATCAAAAAGGGAACGAACCAGGCCGCGAGCGTACTTCTTGAAGTGTTCCACGGGGTCGAGCTTTTGTTCAGTAAACAGATCTATCAACGAGAGGTCAACGTCTGGCAGTATACCTCATACACGGCGCGCTGACCTTCCAGTTCGACATATCTGCTATTGACAGCTGCAAAAAGTGTCTCCATGGTCCTTTGCGCGTTCTCGAGCTCCAATTCGGCAAGAACGAAGCTTTGAGCGGCCTTGATCTTCTGGTAGTGATTCCGTAAGAGCAAGGACAGCAGAGGAAGGATGCACTAAGCCATTCGTCAGTTACGGAGAGAACTCATACGCAGAGACGAGCACGCATTACCTTTTCCAGCTTTCGCGGTCCGAGCACCAGGGACAGGGTGTCGGAAGCATCGATGTGGTACTTGATGCGCTCCAGGTTGGAACGGAGGCCCTCTTCTTCCCAATCCAAGTACGCCTGGAAGCGCGCGAGTAGCTCGGGGTTAACGTTCCATTGGACGCCGGCGGTCAGGACGAGGGAAGGGGGCCACGTCTCCGCGAGGTACTTGTCGACGGCGCTGCGGTTCAGCGGGAGAATACGGGGTAGCGCGTCACGCATATGGCGTATCGTGTCGTCGATTGCAGCCGCGTACTGCGTTGCGGCGAGTCCCCAGCCTAGCGAAGCGTTAGGGCCGTATATAGATTGACAGAAGGGCTGTCGGCAGCAAGTGCCTTACCTGCAGCCCAGTATGCGAGCCACCGAGGAACACTAACCACCCTCGTCAGTCACATCGTGTATGAGAGACAGATTGCAGACGCACCTCCAACCTAGCGAGGGAGGCTGCAGATCCATGACCTTGTTGACTTCCGAGATAGTCACATAACCCGAAGCGTCATCGTCGAACGCATCCATCATCGGCTGAAGCCACGACGGCCCGAAGTACTCGAGTGTCCAAGCATCGTTAATGATGTCTTCCTTGCCACTACTGGTATGCTGGGCGTCCTCGATCACGTCCCGGTAATGGTCTCGCAGCGTCATGACGAACAGACGGGCCTTGACGTTTCCGCGCCAGTTCTGTAGAACAGAGAAGTAGTAAGGCCTCCCTGCATTCCACTATCTAAGTGTGAACGCAACGCGCTTACCATGTCCTGCCAGATTTTGCGCAGCTCCTATAGCCCCATAACGACGTAAGTTCAACGTCCATAGTCAGCGAACGAGGATACTCACAGGGTGCCTGATCTTCATGTGCGGCCCTTGCGTTACCGCCTCCTTTACCGCTCCGATGACGCGGTCGTTCTCGGTACGAATGTACCTCTCCAGCGCGACTTGTAGTAGGCTGACTTGGAGCTCGAACTTGCCGATGAAGGTTTCGAAGTTACGGTCGAGAGCCTCGTCGATGTCCTCGCGGAGCTCCCACTTCAGGTCGTCTAGCGTGATCGACGCCTCCTTGACGCCGTCCTTCCCCCGAGACACGCCGTCCTTGGTTGTCGCATGTCCGTCTCGAGGAGCTGGAGGGCCCGAGATGGTCTCGCGTTGCTTGACGGCAGCGGCCTTATCTCTCCCGGTGGCGCCAGGAATGGCTTCCTTCTCTGCTACCGGGGCACTGCGTAACGAGATATCGAAAGCAAGAATGTTCTTGAGCGACTTCTCGCTCTGGCGCACTTTCACCGGACCACCCTCGCGCTCTATCTCCGCAACGAGCTTCCGTTCTTCTGCTGAGACGAAACGGTCGAAGAGTGCGATGACGGTTGCGAGTCTGCAAATTCTTGTGAGCGAGGTGTATATGCCGGCAACCATGGTGGGCGCACTTAGCGTCGATCTCGACAGTCTGCTTCTTGACGTCCGTGATAGAGTTGGCGGTGTGCATCGCCAGAGCGAACTGGAAGTCCGCTTTGCGCTCGGAAAACGTCTTCACGAAGGCTGTCAGTTTTTCAGCCCAGGCGGGACCTTTGAGAACCTTGACGAGAAGACGCTTCTTGAGGAAGGTGTCGCAGACGTTCGCGCAGTCCTTGATGTCCTTCGCGGTCTTTTCGGCAAGTACCTCGAGGCGGTCCTTGAGCACCATGCCGTCGAGCCCGATATGCGTCCGATTCTCGACCCCCTTGAGCCTTCAGCATATGTCAATCGCGGTAGTATGTTGCGGATAGTATATGAAACTGTACTGAATCATCACCATCATCATGTCTTTCATCTCGACATAAAGGGTCGTGACGCGGCGGTCGTTCTCTTGGCGGGTAGTCTCGAGCGCGTACACGGCTTTGAAGGCCAGAACCGCAACTGAATACCGACATAAGCACATCTATACACGTAAGGAAGTCATTGCCAACGTACCGGTGACCGCCGGGTGTATTCTGGCCAGTTCATCAAGACCTTTCATGAGCCATGGAATGTCGTCGGTGAAGTGCTGAATGCCGCGTTCGATACTCTGTGCGAAATCTGTCTTCCCAATCGCTGCAACGACCGGCGCTACGTTGCTGAGTAGAGACATGCCCTCGTTTGCTTTGCCAACGAAGCCATTGATTTTGTCACCTATCCCCAGATTTTGTCAGTCTTTCAGTCTTCAACGGCGTGTCTTATCTTACCTAGCGTATCCATGGTCTTCTCGCTCCGGGAGACAGATGGCCCAGCGTCCAGCTGGGCATACATGGGAGCCAGATCAGTCAGCGCTCCATTCATGGGATTGGCTGCAGCTGGTGCTGGTGCTGCTGGCGTCGTCGGCTCCGGCATCGTCAGTGGTGGGGGCGGCTGCGCGAGTAGAGGTGTGGGCATCTCCATACGTGTCTGCGCGGCGTCACTACTGTTGAAGGTGTCTCCGCCGACAGGCAGCGGCGGGGGTGCAGATCCGCCTCGGCTGCTCGAACCAGGAGGCCCATCGCTCTGGGAGTTTCCTGACGAGCTGCTACTCCCCTTCGAGCGGGATCGCCGAAAGCGCCTCGCGAGGTTGGAGAACGACATGGGGCAGAGTTGAGGGTAAGTGTGGGCTCATCCTGCGAAAGCGCATCACTACATATAGCAAGATCCAGGTGCGCATCACGGCACTAAAGAGACATGAGGCGCACAGCAAATACAAACGATTGGTGGCAGTGCCCCAAGTACTCTGATGCCGCGAGCGGATCCGGTGCCGCGGGTACGTTCTGCGGTGCCCGCTGGTACTGCACCTCAAAAGGACCTCTCTAGAGTTTGAGATGTGTTTTGTAAGGATCAGGGATGCTCTATGTTCATGCCAATCTGTGGGAATCGTCGCTGGGTGCCAGGGAGCATGTCAAGCGCCCTGTCTGGGCGTGTGCCGAGACGTCGGGGTAAACTAATCAACACCGCGCCCGCTGCGCCGACTCGGATATGTTGACATCTGGAACGCGCCCATTGCGTACGTCTCTCCGTGTCCCACGGTTTCGTAGCCAGAGCTGCTGGGGACGTATATGTGAATTCTGTACGTTCCCTAGAGCGGGGAGGGACCGTTTCTTTCCCGTGCCCAGCGAAGCGCTTCTCTGGCTTACTACGGCCTGAGCTCTACGGACTTCGGGGGGGCACAATCTGTTATGCTCGAGCACGGTCGAGTTGATTGCGGGAGGTCGAAGCGGGGTCGTATCGATCTCCGCAATCGTTTTGAGCTAGTACGGTGGATCGATGTCGCGGTCAAGGTCATACATACAGTCAAGCTTGGCGCGGCGTACTTGGAGGGGACCTGTAGAGAGGGCATGGGCAGCCTCCATCGTTTCAGGGTCATCGCGGACGAGCTCGATTTCCATTCGCGCGAGTTGAGTAATCGAAGACCGCCGCTGTCGGAAGCTCGGAAACGCACGCGCGGGGCAAGCGAAAGCGTAGTGCGCCTTACGCCGGCACGAGTTTTTAGGCTAGAGCCCTATGAAGCGAGTTTCTTGGGTTCCCCAACGGCCATTGGGCGGCGGACCCGCACCGAAAACCGGCCCTTATGCCGCGTAACGGTGCAGCCCAGACCATAAGCCCCAGTGAACCCAGAACAATCGCAACGCACCTCCAACTCTAAAGGCTATTGTCCCAGCCCGGGAGATTAACGACTCGGCAAACCGCACGCGGCCCGACCCGGTGCTCCTGCGAAGCGTTATCAGCGTTTTAGGCAATAGGGCGGCGGATGTGCGGCCTCGTACCGTATCGGATGCCGGCGGAAGGGCGGCCCATCAGGGCCTCGAGCCGAGATGAAGGGAGCATGCGGCTCGTGGGCTGGCTCATCCACACTCGTAGCACGAGGCGGGAGTCGCTCGACGAGCGCCATGAGAAGGGAGGGACCCCGCTATGAGCGTCTGTAGGGCCGCTGTGCACTGGGGCGCATGCCGCCCGAGGTCCCGAGCAAAAGAGATTGACTGCAGCCGCGCCAGCGAGGGGGAAGGTTTAACGTGCTGCTCACATGTGCAGCAGAGGCGATGGATGCAGAGGGAAGCCGTGCATCCTCCACGAGCCGCTACGACAGAAAGCCGTGCCACGGCTGGGGCAAGGGCGTATAGCGGCGATGTGAGGCAGCGTGCCGATGGGCGGCTTGGCTACCGCGAAGGTTCAGTATGTGAGAGCGCCTGCGTCGGAGGGGAGTACTCACACTTCCACGCCTCTGCATGTACACCGCGTGGAGGAGGGGAACCGTGAGACCTTAGCAGTCGCTAAGTGACGGAAGATTCTATGAGCGGCGGGCGGGCTGAGACATGGCTCGGGTAGCGATTCGTCAGCAGCGGGCGGATGGGGGCTTTGTAACAAAGTGTCCTTTGGCCAGAAAAGAATCGAGTGCGGCTTCAGGTGCAGCGCCGCGGTCGCCGGATACGATGCACACCCTGCGTAGGAGAATGGCCACGACGGGGTAGGTGAGCAGACCCCACACGCAGCCGATGAACGAGAAGAGGCGCACCAGACGGCACGGACGGACTGCAGCGTCGGAGAGGAGCGCTACCATCTCCACGCGTTTAGCCAGAGAGTCGATCGCGCTTCTTGGGAAATTAAAACGCGTTTGATGGGGACACGGCCAGGCCATAGGGTTTCTGAGAAACACGAGGTTGCGCAGGGGCTTCTCAACCTCCTACCCGAATTCGATACCGCAGATACCATACTGGGCCCGCCGTACGATGCGCAAGCGAGGTCTCTGCGCGTAACATCAGCCTTTTGTCCCTCGAGTATAAGAACACAGCGTGAGTAGGACTAGCTCACCTGCCTCTCCCTTCCGCCTTCTTCTCTCCGTAGGTCATTCCTGTCCTTTCTAGTACGACCCACATTAGGTCAGTCGCATACTCTTGTGATACGAACTGTGCCTCCCACTCACCAAGATCCTCTCTACCATAGACGATTAGAGATGTCAAACCCGCGTTACAAAATCGTGATTGCCCAATACCACAGCGGCGTCGGGGCGCACGGCGTCCGGCCGTACCAATGGCACCTCTGCATCGAGACGGGGCGCGACGCGCGCGGGTTCGCCCAGGCGACCGCGTTCTTCATCCGCGGCTCGTCCGTTGGCGGGTTCGCGCTCGAGTACCGCGAGAACGCGCGCTACAAGATGCCCCACGCGTACCGCGGGTCGGTCGTCGTCGGGGACATCCCCACGAGCGGGTATACGCTCGCCGTCGAGCTCATGCGCGAGGTCGTGACGCACGACACGAGCGCGTGCGCGCCGCAGAGCTGGGCGTACGCCGCGGCGCGCAAGCTGTCCGCGCACGGGGTGATGCCGCAGGAGCTTTGGGCGAAGGATTATGTTCAAACGCAGCTGCGCTATGCGGAGGCCGCCTGGGAGCGGGGCGATGACTAGATGTCGAGTGGTGCACCCTGGCAGGTCCGGGTGGCCTAGGTTAGGGGGCGCCAGGTGGTTAGGACAGGAAGGGACCCAAGGACGACCATCGAAGAACTTGAACGACGAGCGATATCACGATTTGCGAGCTGAAGGACGAAGACGAGGGACCGCGGAATGGAATTTCGGGGCGGGATGGGACACCAACAATAGGGATAGGACGACTCCCGACTGAGAGCCTAAGAGGGCCGGCGCCGAGGTTGTGTTCACCGCGTGATGGGTCTTGCTTGGTTGTATACTATGTAATATCGGGTATAATGTGCTCGCTTTTTCGCTTGTCATAGTGACGCTGTCGCTGACCCGCAAACTTTCGCGCCGATGCAAGCTTCTGGAGACGTATGTGTGTCCTGTTGCTGCCGTGATCTTGTAAGACAAGGCCACCTGAAGATATCGTGAAGAGTCTGGATTCCATACGCAGTGTTGCCATGCATGAGACACAGTCCGGGCATGTCAGAAGCACCCCACCACAGTCTCCTGTTCGGAAATGAATCGTAGCAGTACATCAAGATCAATAAGTTAATCGCACCAAAAGCATACATGAAGTCAAGTCCGTGGATATCAAGCCGTCATCTCTAGCTCCGGCGCGGTATTCGCCGGCGTAGGACGTTTTCCTTCTTTACCAAGGCCTGCTGCTCGCTCCGCCTCCTCGATGGTGTAGGCGGGCTCTTTTAGGGCTTTACATTGCCGCTTGTGCACCTTGCCCTTCCAATGTGACCGCAGGGCGTGGTCGGTCTCGAAGTACCTACGCAAAGTCAGACAGACCAGGCAAAGAAGGGGTATCACAACGCTCACTTTGCACATTCCACGCAGTAATGCTGTGCAAGACCGGGCTTCTCGTAGTCGAGCGGTTGTGCTTCGAGCGCAGCTCGGTTCTGCCGGGCATGAGGAACTGTGTGCGCAGAGACATGAGGATAGGGCACACCTTGGGGTCCAAATCTATCAACTGAATCTGGTCCAGATCCCGCGTCCGAGCCTACACAACGTTCCACATCAGGGGCGAGCTCGTGCAGGGCCCGAAAGGAGCGTACCCTTGTCCGTGCTGCTCTGTGGACATCTCTCTGCGCGTGGTGTGTACGAGAACGGCGAAGGCGACCCATTGCGTGCAGCTAAGATAGCAAGAAATCCTACAGAAGGCAGAGATAGACCGAGGATGGAGAGCGTACGGAGTGAAAAGGCTGCAGGCTGCTTTAGCAAAATGCGCTCCGCATAATCTGCTGACTAAGCAGTGTATGCGGGGTCGAACAGGCGCTTATTGTTGTGGACGCGTCGATCAGCCCGACGCGTCTTGACGCGCCTCCACATCCTCCGCTCAGCCCCCCATTTCTCCTACAGTATATTCTGCAACGCGTGTTCAGAGGCAAGAATCTAAAACATAACTGCTGTGCAAAGACTCGGCAAAGGCATCAGTCCGCGTGGGCGTATCAACGTTCACGTCGTTACGAACAAGCACGAGCCCAAATTAGAGGCATTCACTCTCTTGGGCCAAGGCACCATGAGGATACTTTCATGGAATATCGTAGGCCATTCACAAACTGGTGGTATAATGCTAATTGCTGAAGCTAGCTGTCTCAGAACGGTATCAGGACATTGCCCAAATACCATCCGTAAGCATTGTCCGATCTCTCGGAATGCTCTCGACGTTTGTCAACGAGCTTCGATAGGTGGAACTCGTTCAAAACATGCGAAGAGATACTCGATGGGCTGAAGGCAGACATAATATGCTTTCAAGGTAATATGCGTTGTTCCTTGAATAAACGGCGCGGTTTTGACATAAACCCCAGAAATGAAGTCATCGCGTGTACACTTGCCACGCGACGTAGCACTTCCGGGGCATTATCACTCCTTCTTCTCCTTCCCGGTCAACAAGGGTGGCTACAGCGGCGTTGCTGTATACGCCGACTCGCGAACAGCCACGCCTCTCAAGGCGGAGGAGGGGTTGTCCGGCCACCTCCAGCCCCAGCCACCACTATCCGCTGAAGAGCGCATCTCTATTCAACATCCCTGTATACAAGATGTCGTTCCGTATCCAGACGAAGACAATCAAGTCCCAGCGACCTTCGACGTGCTCGATACAGAGGGCCGCGGCCTGGTCATCGACTTTGGGCTGTTCGTCCTCATCAACGTCTACTGCCCCAACGAGACCTCAGATGCGCGTCTCTCGTTCAAGATGAACTACCATCTGATGCTGCAGGAGCGCGTCAGAAAGCTTATAGATGAAGACGACCGCGAGGTCATCGTCCTCGGTGACATCAACATTTGTGCTACGCCTCTCGACCACTGCGACGGGCACCTCCCGAGCAACCAAGCTGGGTTCTACGAACATCCTGCGCGCGAGTGGTTCCAAGAGTGGCTCAGTCCGCAAGGTCCCATGGTCGATGTCGTCCGGACGTTCTGGCCTGAGCGGAAAGGCCTCTACACATGTAAGCTGGTATATTGGAACGATAAAACCCTCTCACTGATGATCATGTTCAGGCTGGAACATGAAGCTACAAGCCCGGGAGTCCAACTACGGCACCCGCGTTGACTACATCCTCGTGACCAAGGGCCTCCTCCCCTGGATCAGCCACGGCGATATCCAGCCCTCCCTCAAAGGCTCGGACCACTGCCCCATCTACATCGACCTCCGCGACGAGATCACGCTCGAGTCCGGGGAGACTCTCAAGCTCCGCGACGTGATGCAACAGACAGATACCCCGCGGGAGCCTCCCCGGATCGCTGCCAAATTCTGGGACGAGTACTCTGGGAAGCAGACGGTGTTGTCGGCGTTCTTTGGCAAGCGCGCGTCGACGAAGGATGCCCTCCCCGAGGACCAGCCGGACTCTGCATCGCCACCCACTTCCCAGAAGACCGCGACCGCGTCCGAGCCCACTGCAACGCAGCCCACCTCTCAGCCTAACACGTCTAACCCCACACCATCCCCAGAAGCCCCAAAGAAGCTGAGACCTTCAGAACCATCCAAGTCCAAGTCTACCCCTCCCATACCCACGAACAAGCGCAAACCATCCGAACCCACCGCCAGCTCCTCGAAGAAGCGGAAACAGATTCAAGGCCAGGCAAGCCTCGCATCCTTCTTCTCTAAACCCACTCCCTCCCCGTCCCAACACGAAGTGATTGAGATCCCGGACGACGACGACGCGCCACCTCTCAGCCAAATTGCGCAAGACCAGCTCGACGCGGACTACCGCCTCGCCTGCGAGCTCGCGCGGGCCGACGCCGAGCCCCTCTCCCAAACGCCCTCGTCCAGCCAGGAGCCGGGGCAGAAGCGCGCGGCGTGGTCTGAGCTCTTCGCGCCCGTGCAGCCGCCCGCGTGTCTCGTGCACGGCGAGCCGACGAAGATGTACACCGTGAACAAGCAGGGCCCGAACAAGGGCAAGACGTTCTTCCTTTGCTCCAGGTGCGTACCGCCCGCGGGCATAGTGGAAGTTGGTGTGTGCTAACGTTGATGTCGGCTGGGTGTGCAGGCCTGTTGGACCGGGTTATGACAAGGGCAAGGGCGAGCGGCTGCGGGACGAGGTCGACCACCGCTACCGCTGCAACTACTTCAAGTGGACGAGCGAGGTCAAGAAGGAATCGCTCCGGGGACGCGAGCGGGAGCGGACGCGGACAGCTTCGCAAGGCTCCTAACCCCTCTCCCCCTGCCCTGTCTTCTACACCTCTTGGCATCCGCCTTTTGGCATACGCTCCTGCCGCGCGAAGCTCTCGTCGTTTTCGGATCTCACCTATACGCTGTTGTAATGCCTAAGGGCCACTTGTACTATACCACCCCATCGCTTGTCGCACTATGGCCGGAACGATCTAATCTGCTTGTATACACTGGAACGTACAGATATGGATAGACTATGGTCCGATACATACGACAGCAAAGGGATGCAGCAACGGAAGAATCGGAAAACAGAAGAGAGTAAGCTAAGGTATGAGTGTACGCCAGAGTACTTATGAGGCCGACTTGATCTGCTTGCGGGCAGTGCCGATCGTCGTGTTGTTGACCTGCGCATGCATGTGAGCAAGGCTCACTGGCAGTTATGACAGGCAGACAAACCTTGGTTGCGAAGCGAAGCGAGCACAGAGACTCGTTGAGGTGGGTGGCGAGAGGCGACAGGTTGAGGAACATGAGCGTCTTCGAGTTCCCGCTCAGCGAGTTTTGCAGCAGATACGTCAACTTCGAGTTCCGGTACGGGATATGCTTGTCGCCCTTCCCCTCGCCCTTCTCCCCCAACGCCGCGATCACATCGCCGAGCGCGCTCAGGCTCTTGTTGATGTTCTGCGTCTCCTTCAGGCGCTCGCGGTCCCCGCCCGCGCCGCTCTTCTCGAGGCGCTCGCTACCGGCGAGGTCGACGAGGTTGAGCGAGCCCTCGCACGTCTCGCCCGTGAGCGTGTTCGCGCCGCGGATGCGGAGCGTGAACACCGAGTGCGAGCGCGACGAGCGCTCGTTCATGAGTGTCGCCGCGACCGTGCGCCGGCCCTGCGCGAGCGCGAGCAGCGTGCGCACCTGCGTCGCGGACGCGAGCGGCACGACGTTCACGTCGGTGACGGTCGTGCGCCCGGACTTTGGATCGTGCTTGATCTCGTGCTTCTTCTTGTCGAACTCGCCCTTGCCGAGCAGGTCGTTGATCGTCTCGTTGTACTGTAAGGTGATATGGTCAGTTGTGGTGCAAGAGTGAAGTAGGGGATGGACGCACGATCTCGAGGAACTGGCCTTCCATCGTGTACTGCCAGCCCTTGCTCTTGAGCTCATCTGCTACTCGGAAGACTTGCTCGACCGCACGAGGGATCATGCCAGCAGTCGTTTCAGACTAAAGAGGACGACGTCAGTTAATCAACCCCGGATGTGGCGGAATTCGAGAGAATACGTACAGAACCACCTTCCATCGTAAACGACTTTCCGGAACCAGTCTGACCGTAGGCGAACACGCAGACGTTGTAGCCATCCGTACAGCTCTGCGCGAGTTGCGAGATCTCTTCGAACACTTCTGCTTGGCTGGAGTGGGGCTCGAAGACCTGCATACAACGTGAGCACAGCTGCGTGAGGGAAAACAGTGAATACTGACCCTATCGAACGCAAACTGCCACTCGTCCTTGCGTTCCTGCCCGGTGGCACTCTCGCTCGACGAACTCAACACAATCTCCCTGTGGTCCATCTTGTCCGGGAACGCAAGCCTAGCCATCGCCTCCTCGCGTCTCCTCGCCTCCTCCTCCAAGTCAGGGCTGTCCGTCCCATCCGTGATCGCGCCCGCCGAGTTCCCAGACAGGTTCAACGTCGACGAAAGGATGTCCGAGCGCAGGACCGGGCGCACGCGCACGAACACCCGGATGTTCCCCTTGAGCTCCTGCACCATGTTGTGCAGCTTCCGCCGCACCATCTCGCCCTCGCGCGTCTCGCACTCGAGGTCCACGATCCGCTTCTGCGCGCGCTCGAGCTGCAGCGCGAGGTCCGCCTTCGACCCGCACGTGCGGTCGAACTCCGCCTGCACCGCGGTCTTCTCCGCCTGGAGCGCACCTAGCTGCGCCGTCAGGCTCAGCTGCGCGGTAGCCTGCTGAGATATCGTCGCCTTGAGGCCCTTCACCGTCTCGCGCTCGCGCTCGAGGTCGGACTGGTACATGCGCAGGTCCTCGTTGAGCTCGCGCAGCTCGCGGTCCTTACGGCGCAGGTCCGCCTGCAGCTCGGAGATCTCGCGCTCGTGCCGCTGCCGGAGCGTGTTGAGCTCGTCGGAGGCGATGAAGAGCTCCTGCCGCTGCGCCTGCTCCTGCGTCTTCGCGTTCGTGAGCTCGCGCGAGAGCGCCTCGTGCGAGGCCTGCAGGTCGGAGCGCTTCGCGCGCTCCTGCGCGAGCTCGGCGTCGAGGCGGGCGGCGTCGGCGGCGCGCGCGGCCTCGATCTTGGATATTTGCTGCTGTATGGAGTCGAATCGTTCGTCGGTCGCCGCGGTTCCTGGCGTGGGTCGGGCTCTGCGTGTGGAGGGCTGGGTCAGCACTCTGAATGGATCGACCATCGCGTCAAGAGCGGATCAGATAAATCTCATTAAGCAATCATCGTTGGGGAGGGCTAGGGTACTACGCTCCGTACCGTGTACGAGACCGCGTCCGTCGCACACTCCCGGACAACTCTCGCGTACATAGTCTCGTCATATGCGTACCATCACAGCAGCATACACCGACCCAATATCAGAACAACCACTCACGTTGCTCGAGACGTCGGTCTTGCAGGCGGTCTCACCGGTGCGGTCTTCGGTGGCGCACTGGTCGCCCGTGTCGTCCTCCTGACCCCATTCGCCCCGGTCGTTGTCCCTAACGTCGGCGCGCGGGGCTTCGTGAGCGGCGGTGGACCCCTCCCTAGTCTGCTCGCGGCCGCGTTCGGTGCGACCTTGGATGGCCGCAGGGGCTGGTTCGTATCCGCCTCCGCGATGGCGGGGAGCTTGCGCGGGTGCTCGGGGCCGATGTTCTCCTGCGTGGCGGCCTTGCGCTTGAGGGACGTCGTCGTCGTGCCGGTGGAGGAGGACGCCATGGATGGCCCGGCCATGGTGGTGAGGTGTGGTCTGTCGGGGGAGGAAGAGCGCAACCGTGGGAGACGGGACATGGCTGTCGGTTAGCGAGCGTGCAGACGCCGGACGCGTCCCTCCGAGTCCCACATTAATTCAAACCACGTCTAGGCGCCCACAGCGACGCGTCGGTCACGTGACGGTCTAGCCACACTGAGCAGGAGACCGTGACGGTCCCCGCGAGCAGGGAGGTGATTACGGTCTAGTGTAGGTACTAGGGTAGGTGTAGGGGAGATAGGTCCCAGGGTTCTACATGGCAACAGTCTGCAGGATGCCTCTCTGCACGAAATCCCGCGCGTTCCCACCCGCCTCGGTGTACTTCGCCAGGAACACCTCGTCGCCGTGTGCTACGCGACCGCGTCAACACTATATCACTCTCAAGTCTGAAGGTGTGCTCACATATGTGCAGAGCCTTGGTCTGGTGCCAGACATCGAAGATCGACGCTGCCTCGTCGATCGTCAGCCGCTCGGGCACGGGGAAGTTCTTCAGGCCCTTCGCGTACTCGATCAGCTCCGCTTCCCTGCGGACGTACGGGTTCGTCGGGACCGTGGGGGTGAGGCCGAGGGACTCGACGAGCTCGAGCGGCGCCCGATATGTCGTATTTTGTGTCGACAGTGCGCCCAGCACCGCACCGCGTGCCTGGGAGGAACCCGTCAGGACGCAAAAATAGGTGGAACTAGGCGGGACGTACGAAGGACCTCTTGCCGCTGGCGAACTCAAGCAGCGTGCGAGGGAAGGAGAGGTGGTACGCCTTGATCGCCTTGAAGAACGGGTCGCGGTACTTCGACATGCAGTACAGCGCCTGGAAGTCGTCGATCGCGAGCAATACAGGGTACCTTCATGCGCGAGTTAGCTCAGCTGTACTGGCTCCTCGAGGCAGAACGCTCACTTTGTCTGCTTCGCAAGCTGGTCCAGCAGCGCAGTGAGGACGGCGGGTGCTTGGCTCTGGTTCTCGAGCCCCAAGTTGATGAGGTCCAGTAACGCCGTCCCGCTCTCAACCGTCCGCCCCTCGAGGGAGATCACGTCTTGTGACGCAAGCGATCCAACCAACGACCCGTTCACGTCGACAAAGCGCTTCAGCAGCTGCTGCGCGAACGCGGGCTGGCCGTACGTCTGCGTGTTGGCATCGTACGCGTATGACGACGAAGAGTCTACGAGATTGATAGCTGCGAACGAGGAACTGGTGAGAATGCGGTCCGTGATGCGGTACGGTGTGCTCACCTCGGGGAATGTACAAGCTAATCCACTCTTTCTGGATTGCGTACTGCACCGCCTGCAACAGGAGGTAGCTCTTCCCACATCCGGTCTTGCCAGCTAGAATACCAATGTTACAACTCCGGTAAAGAGATACGGGTGTATAACCACTCACTGAACACCAGTCGCGTCGCCGTGCTCGGACTCGCGGCAGCCTTCTCAAGCTGGTCCAATACCTGCACGGTCACCTCCCGAACTACCGAGCAAGGCTTCTTCAACAGCAGGTACTGAGGGGCAAGCGCTAGAATTAGAGTGCACGACTTCGAAGCGCACGAGACCAGAAACCTACATCAACCAGGATGTTTCGTGGTAGACCATACGCCTTGAGCGCTCGGGACTCCTCTACAGGGAACGCCATTGCTTTGGCCGCGGCAGCGGGCGTGATAGCTTCCTATACGCGCGCCCTACATTCAGTGCACAGGCTCAGGCACCCCATGTGCAAGACAGACTCACGGGACGGAAGGTGGGTAGCTGAAGCGCCGCGCGGTCCTCTACCGCGAAGACGGGAGCTTCGCTATTGGGGCCCGCGAGAGCGCTGGGAGACATGAGCCGGAAGGCCTGGGCAGTCCACGTTACATGTTGAGACGTAGCATCTCAGTAATATAAACAAGTGGACGTACACCAGGATCCCGCGGGGCTTGCTTCTCCCTGTCCTGGTTCCCCGCGTTTGGCCTGAACTTCGCTGTAGTACGGACGTCTCGTCAACACCCCGGCCGTGTACCGCAGCATAGTATGACGCACAGGAGACCTTCTTCGCGTTCTTCTTCACAGGGGCGGCATATCCTCTTGACTGGACGACCACACCCGCAGAAGAAGCCAGCGTCACAGGTGCAGAGTGGGCTGCGCGCCCAGACCGGAGGGCAGCGACCAGAGACATCCTGGAGGTAATATTCGCGCAGAACGCAGTAGGTAGACCAGTACACGCAGAAGAGAAGGTGAGCCGAGTGAGTGCGAAGCGAGGCGCTGCAGTCGAGCCTCCGCAACCGCGTCCGAGTCGAGTGTGCCGGGTGTAACGGCGCGGGCGTCTATTTGCGCTGGACGAATTTGCGAAAGTGTGACTTCGTCACTGTCGCGCGGTGACCGGGAATCACGCGGACAATCGGACCGAGCCGCCGGCAGTACTCTTGGAGTTGTTTGCCGCGCTTCGAGTTGTGGTCTTCGCCCTCCTGCTCCTCGTACTCCCTGGCTAGCAGGACTCTCCCACTCTCGACGTGGCGAAAAACCAGAGAAATAACTTGCTAGAGATGCCAGGGAGCGCGGTATATGGGGCAGAATGATGCGGATAAGTGTGCGCGAGGGAATGCCTTTCCTTGATAAGACGATTTCGAAGCATATATATCGTCATCTCATGACTACCTTCTTCTGCGAGCTCTCTTACACTCCAACCACCAGGACCTCGCGAATAGTCGAGCTCCCGGGCACTGCCTCGCGACGTACGAGAGTTTCAAGCAAAGCAAGATGCCGGAGCAAGCAAGCCATCTAACCCCCTTCGCCGGGCTAGGTGACGATCCACTCGTTGACGAGAAGACCGACTCCAGGTCGACTTTCACCGGCGTGAAGCAAAACGAACGCCGATTTAACACTAGGAAATACCTGATTGTTACTGTTTGCTCTGCGCTAGGACTCGCTCTGTTCTACCTGTCTGGAAGCAGCCCTCATCTCAGAGCGTGCGGCTCAGCAGCTCGCGCTCGGTTGGAAGGCGTTCTTGCGTCTTCAGTTCACGCGCAGGGGAAGGAAGTGTGCCCTCAAGCCAAGCCAGTCGTCCCGCAGAAGAACGGCGCGTTCCTGGACAACTTGGAGGCCGAGTACGCCACAGACGCGTTCAAGCTCAAGGCATACGAGTCCCTCGGAGGCGCCGTCAGAGTCCCGTACGTTGGGCATATAACGCTATGAAAGTCTCATCGAGCTCACAAATCTTGTTTACGAAGGACCATCGCGTATGATGATCTTGCGCCACCTGGGCAAGACGAGCGGTGGGAGATCTTCGCAGACTTGCATGTGTATCTCGAGCAGCGATTCCCGTTGGTGTGCGTACTGCACGCATACAGTCTGTGGAAATGTAGACGAGCTGATATATCTGCCGATAGACATAAGCACCTCGGGAAGACTCATGTCAACAAGTACGCCTTGGTGTATCATTGGCAGGGCAGCGACGCCTCGTTGAAGCCAGCCCTCTTGACCGCCCACCAAGGTTCGTTGGGGTACTGACATGCAGTATTGTGTCGCTTATACTCCGCCCGTAGATGTTGTGCCGGTTGAGCCGCTCACACTTGATTCGTGGCATCACCCACCCTTCTCTGGGTATTATGACGGTGAAGCATCACCCTATTGACTTCTCCGGCTTCACGCTGAACGACACCCTAGGTGAATATATTTGGGGCCGAGGCAGTTGCGACGACAAGCCCGGTTTGGTCGGTACTCTGTGGGTATATCCGTTCTATCTTACGAGCGCGAACACTGAGAACCCGTAGGACGGCCGTGGAGGAATTGCTGCGTATCGGGTTCAAACCGACCCGCTCCATTGTACTAGCATATGGCATAGACGAGGAGCGTGGCGGTATCTCGGTACGATCACCCCCATCTCGCCCTGACAGTCATCTCGCTCATGATGTAACCAGGGAGCCACCGCTATTCGCGACTTCTTGCTGAAGGCGTACGGCGAGTATGCGTTCTCTATCCTCATTGACGAAGGAGGTATGTTGCATTGGGTTTCAGTGGGTCGGCTTCATATGCTGAGGATCACGCGGCAGGTGGGTACCAAGTAGGCGAGGACGTTATTATGTCCTCTCCCGGCGTAGCCGAGAAGGGCAAGTTCGACGTCCGCTTCCAGATCTCCGCACCAGGCGGGCACTCCAGTGTCCCGCCCGAACACACCGTGAGTCCCCAACGCTTGACCCGTCCCCCTGAAATCCTCTTACCAATGTACCCCCCAGAGCATCGGCATGCTCGCCGCCGTCATCAAGCACCTCGAGGAGAACCCGCACGTCCCGCACCTCAACCGCTCCGGCATCTACTACTCCCTCCTCCAATGCCAGGCCGAACACGACCCCGCGCTCCCCTCACGCCTGCGCAAGCTCATCTCGCGCGCGCGGCACTCCGAGTCGGCACTCCGCGCGCTCGAGGCGGAGCTCGCGCGGACGGACCGCCGCTTCGGCGCGCTCGCGGGCACGACGCAGGCCGCGGACATCGTGCGCGGCGGCGTGAAGACGAACGCGCTGCCGGAGCGCGCGGAGGCGATCGTGAACCACCGCATCGACGTGCACAGCTCGGTTGGGGCGCTCAAGGAGCGCATCGCACGTGTCGTCGCGCCCGTGGCGGAGCGCTTTGGGCTGGAGCTGGACGCGTTTGGGGAGAAGACGGAGGTGGAGGGGAGTAGTGGGCTGTTGAGCATTTCGGATGCGTTTGGGACGGCGTTGGAGCCTGCGCCGGTTACGCCGTTAGGAGAGAGCGGGCCGTTCCAGCTGCTGTCGGGTACGATCATTGGCGTACTCGGGGCATCCAACCGGACGGGGTACGACAAGAAGACCTTCATTGCTCCGGGAATGTCGACCGGGAACACAGGTACGCTGTATCCTCCTCTGACTGGACTGCTTGCTCAAAATATTGCAGACACGAAGCATTACTGGAAGTTGACCAAGCACATCTTCCGTTACGGGCACATCAACTCCGGAGACCACTTCAACGGCGCGCATACCATCAACGAAGGTGCGCTACTTCTTACTATGTTATAAGTGCTGTGGATGACTGATGTACTCTGACAGCTCTTCGTGCTGAGGGCTTCATCGAGGCAATTCGTTTCTTCACATGGGTCATTCTGAACGTGGACGAGTCGTCGCTGCTGGAATGAGTTCGATGTGAGATCAATGGCTACGGCGTCCTACGTGCGGAAGCTGGGGCCGGAGCCCTATGTCGGCGCTAGTCAAGAGTGCATATTGTGACCCCATCCCATATCGCTGACGTTGCCCATAACCCCCTTGGACAATATAACAGAAGCCTTCCCCAAACCATGCAGACGAACTAACCTACAACAAAACCCGCGCATCACGTCCGCAAAACCACGCCTCAGAACTCGAACGCCGATACGCCCTCCTTGAAGCCCATTTCCGTCAAAGCTGGCAGCACCACTTCGTCGATCAAGCCCGTCGGGCCGCAGACGAACGTCGCAATGCCCTCCCCAGATGGGTAGAGATGTTGCTCCCTAGAGTGATTTCAGCCGTATCCTCGCGACACCAGCACGAGGACGACGTACAGCATACTCTTCTTGACTCTCCCGCTGGAATACTGCAAGCACCCCCGTCTCACTCGCTGAGCACGGGCGGAATAACGCGGCACTCACCTGCCAGTCCTTGGGCGGGCTTGTGAGGACATGCCACAGCTTGAACCGCGTCGGATGCTCCTGGGAATACCGCTGCAAGGTATCCCGCATCCAGATGTCGTCGTAGGTCTTGTTACTACAGAACATCATGTCAGCGCACTGCGACAGAATATATGTATGTTAGCCCCGAAATAGGGTCCGACGAACCAGTCGAGTAAGGAAATGAGGGTCTCGTCTCGTGGGTCCGATAGGATAGCGTAGATGAGCTGCCAGTGAGGAGTAAGACCACTCCCGCCGGCGACGAGGTTGATCTGAGGTTTGAGAACGGTTAGGTTAGATGTTGCAAGCTGCGAGATAGCTGGTACGGCTGATGCACCTTGTTGAAGGGATAACTCTTTCCCTGAATCTCAAATCTACCACATCCTGCGTAGCGAATGCCGCCTGATGGTCCCCGGATGTCGATCTCCTCGCCTTTACCAAATCTCAATACTAGTCTCGCGCGAGCAGGACAGGGGAGCCCACCTTCCACCATGCAGTCCAGGTAGTTCGAGATGGTGCCCCCGGGCGAGAATGGTGTTCCCTCCGCGGGGAGGTACGTCTTCACGAGCAGATCAAACGTCCCGTCGTCCTCCGCAGGGAGTACGGGTCGGACGGGCGTGTAGCTGCGCAAGACAGCCTGGTCCTTGAAGTGCAGCGCGATCTGGACATGCTGCCCAACAGGGAGACCGAGTGCGCCGGGAGTACCGTCGGGTTTGCGAGGCAGCTCGAATGTGTACAGTCTGATGAACGACTGAGCGCGATGAGCATGAGACGGTTTGGGGCTCGTACCTAGAATCAACCGAGATGTCCGCGCGCTTCACCAGCTTGGCAGCGGTGAAAACGTCAGGCTGCAGTGCAAGCCCCTTGCGAGATTTCTTGAGCTCACGCAGCTCCCTCGCCGCTCGTTCAGCGTCTTCTTCCATGACCTTGATGCCTTCGGCCAACAGCACTCCGATGAGACATTCGTCTCTCTTCCCGTGCGCGACTGTAGAAGTCAGCAGTTATATCGGCGCTCAGGAGAGTCGAGATCGCCGGCCAAGTGCTTACAGTTGTCATGAATATTCTTGTACTGGTACGGGGTGTATCATGTCAGTATATCATATCTCAGGGTAGCATGTGAGACATTTACCTCTATGGACGGCTCAATCGAAGCCTTGCCGGCGTACATGAGAATTGACCTAGGTCCGCCTGAATAATAGTGCGAGGCGTTGAACGTGAAGTCCGTGGCATTCTGGCATATAGACGCTCCGTACCAGGATGCCACGAAAGCGTTGAGGTAACGTCGTATACCTTGTTGTCCAGGATGAGCCAGGCGTCGTCCTGAAGGTCAAGTGGTTTAGTAAGGACAAAATAACGACCTGTCTGACCGTGGTACCATCTTGTCGTGCTTCGCAATTTCCTCCAACGAGAACGTCGGGAGCGTATGCGTCGTCTCGTCTCTCTCGGGTCCTTTAGGTTCCGTGGAGACCATCCAGCCGCCGTCCTTGTCCAAGGGAGCGACAGGATGCTGGAAGCGAACCGTGCGAATCGATGTCTGAGGGTCGCAAGTGACGTTGGGACGAACTCGATACCAAGAGTTACTGTCAGCGCGATACTGTGAGTGTCGATCGTGCTATTGACACCAATACCGCCAACGTACTTCATCATGCCCTGCGTGATGCAATCCGTTTTAGTTAGTCAATGTGTGAAGATCGCCACCCAAACTCACTGTCAGGTTCCTACCAAACAGTACTATGAGACTCCAGGCGCGTTGATGTATGGACGGGAGGCACGTACCATGTGATGTTCTCTGGCTGGTACATCTTCTTGTTATCCTGCGCACGTACGATGATCTCAAACGCCTCCACGAGCTCCTTCACCTTGACGTCGCAGGACCTGGGTAAAACAATGTCAGCACAACGAGCACGGGTTCCTCGTAGACGAAGGTTTAGTACCAGAATAGCCAGGCCCAGTACTTCGTGCCGTGTCTGAGTGAACATCCGTCAATAGCGCTCTGAGCGACGAGCCGTAGAAGAAGAAGGATCCATACCTCAACGGTGATCCTAAGAAGTGACGGAAACACCAGCGCCATGTCTTCCCACCATCGAGGCTGAGCTCAACACGCTCGATGCGGTCGCCGCCACCGTTGAACGCGAAGCCTTGGATTGTGTATGTGTCACCGAAGGCGTCCTCGCTCGAAATATGTATGGTCTCGCCATGTGCCGGCCTGCAGATGATCGACTGTAATATCTGCAACGAATCGGGGTAAACATTTTGGCATAGGGCTATCGCGAGGTTATAGAAGCGTGCCGTACCTGCTCCCAGCACGCCGTGCTCTCATCGCCAAAATATGCCTTCGCAAGCGGATGAGACTTGGAGTCAATGAACGATGGTACCACCTTGTTGTCCCATATGTCTAAAGACGTGCAGTGTTGAGTCAAGACCAAGACTTTGACTGGCGTAAGAAACACCGACGATAATGCGATTGATTAGGGCCCTTTGAGACCCACATCTACGAATACGGCATTAGAGACATCAGTACGTCGACGTGTGCCGTGCACCCGGCGTACGCACCTTGGAAAGCCACTTGATTTGGCGGCCGCCTACGTATCCCTGGTAGATAGGTTCAATGTCGACGGAAATAGACCATCTAAATGTATACCATGCGTACGGGAATAATCACACGTAGCGGCTATATAAAGCGCACCGTCAGTGAGCAATATTAGGGGTACTATGACACTCGCGAAACGCACATAGCCATGGTCGGGGTGAAGCACACGACCATTCATGCCAAACGCGAGCATCACGTCGTTGGTGGGATCCATGGCATGACTGAGCGGTATCGAAGTCGCATAGCGCCCCGAGGACGGTTCGTCCGCGCCTTCGAAGTTCAAGTACCTATTTTCAGCACTTCATGAGTCAAACGGAGCTTGCAGAAATAGTTGGTGTGGCAGAAAACATACCAGCGTTCTCCCGCGGGAGGATCCCGAAGGCCGCATGCTAATAGAACGTCGCGTACCGGGACGCCGCGCCACAGAGCGGTCGACACGCCCGACGCTGTCCAGTTAAACCCGACGGTTCGCTTGACCATGTTAACCTCTCTTCGACGATCTGTCATCGGAGTCACTACTGTTGCCCACGCGTCAGAACACGAGCACGTACTGCCATCGCACCCCAGAGTAACAGGTATTTCCATGACCCTGAACTCGCCCGACGTGAGTTCGTCCATTGACCACGCTCTCGGCTTTGACAACAGGTCAGGCGGGTCGGAGTAGACGGAGACTGTATGCGTCTCCCAGCTCAGCTGTGGGACAGCCGCATGGTTGCGAACAAAGTGAAGTCTAGGCGGAGAGATCAGAAGAGGAAGGCGGAGGCAAGAGCTTGGCGTAGGCGCACTTAGTTGGGGTGATCATGCCTGCTTCGTACAGCTTCAAGAGGTCGGGTTCAGCATTGAGCGGGTGTTTTCCCGTGAGGCGGCGCAGGTCCTCGGAGCGCGGAATCCAAGAGTCCGGTGTGTCCCTATCATGCGCTTCAGCCGCGGAAATGAAAGAGGTTACTCGGACACTCGTGCTCACTGATCATCCAGGCTGAGCCGACTCTCCAGCTGATCGAGGGCATCACCGTCCAGGAGCTTGAGCTCGCTCTTCGGCACGCCGGGGTTGTGAGTGAACGACTTGATTGTGCGGAACTCTTCTAGAATTTCGTTGAGGTGTCGCTGCTGCTTGTCCAGCGGTGCGGGATCGATCGGGGCATCTTGTTCCGCCTCGCCCGGGGAGCCTACCGGGGAGGCCAACGTAGTGCCAGAAGTGACGGAGGATCCACCAGGCGAAGACGGAGAGGGAGGGTTACTCGCAGCTGCATCTCCGTCTCTCCACGTCTGTTCCTTGATATCCGTCTCGCTGACAGGGAGGACATAGCGGGCGTAATCGTGGTACTGCGAACTCATGAGCTACGGTCAAGATGAAACATGGAGGAAAGGCACTCACCCTCGGGTTCTGGGCTTTGAAGCTGCCAAAATTGTTATTGAAGGACGCTCACGCGACACGCCGGGAGGTAAGCACTTACTTGGGGGAGGACTTTTTGACATCTCGCACAGTGACTAGGTCGTTGGGACAGACAAGGCGGTCGCGCCAATGTGGGCTCGCCTCGCTGTAGGCCTTTCCACTATCGGCCTTCCTGTGTTCCACAATATCGTCCGGAAGGCTGGTAGAAAGACTGTGTTTATAAACATCGAGAGAGAGGTCTGCTGCAGGGGAGGCGTGCATTAGCATGTTGGCTGGACCGGGAGACGATTGCGGCCATCCGCTTTGTATTCTGCGCCCTCTGCATCGTCCCGACCATGAATATCCCTGCGGCTAGCGGAAGCGTCCCGTGGGATCAAAGCGGGGTGCGCCGAGTCACCAGTCCGACGGGGAGGGACGCGTCTACGCCGCCATAGCAGCTGCGAGGGCTTATCTCGGTGTGTATGTGTCTTCGTCCTAATCTTGCTCGGTAAGGACAGCCCTAGGCAGACGTGTAAGCTTCTGCCTGCCTTCGGTGGTGTGTCGCGCATGAGAAGCGGGTTCTCGCTAGCCCATCGTGTGCAAAATGTCCGAAGATAGAGCATCCTCTCGTAAGGCCCTCGCAGCAGCAGAGGTTCGGGAGAGTGTGGTGTTCGCCGTATCGCGGGTTACACCAGCGATAAGCCGCGATTTCGCAAATAGCGCCGCCGCACTCCCACACCGGCTGAGCAGGGGCTGGATCGTTTAGTGAGAAAGTGGGGGTATATAGTCTAGATCAGTGCTCACCGACGTGAGCTGAAACACCCAGGGTGTCGATTGTCCTTCGCGAAGCCGATTGCATTAGCTATAATCCGGCCTCTTTCAAATAATGCTGCTATATACTTTGCAAATGAGGTGTTAGTGAGACACTGTATGCAGTCAAACCCACACATACCGAACCACAATATGACTCGACGAACAGGCAAGACTTGAGTACGCATGTCATCCTTGATCAACATTTCGCGCAATCGCCTCCCGCGGGCGCACAATGTCGCACCGCCTCCGAAGGTGTCTGCAAGATATAAGCAAGCTGTGAATTACCTTCCTCAAACTGCGCTGATCAGAACAGCACGAATATAAGTGCAGGTTGGAGCACCTTCTGCCAGTGCTCGTCGACTTCGGAGAAGCGCGCAAGCGGGCCGCGGCTCAATTTGTTTGAGGAGTCAGCGCTGGTCACAGTAGGCACGCCCGCTGCTTTTACGACACCAATAGAGCATCCAGGGACGGGTAGATTTGTCTGGGGACGATGTTGGTTGAGTAAGAGCTCGAAGCCGCAACGCCAAGCCAATATTCCCCGACTCAACGCCGTGACAGTCAGCCACCGTGTCACATCGTGACGCGACGCCGAAGGCTATCGAGGAGAATATCGGCGGAGCATGCGCACCGGCCTATGTTTTGAAAGTGGGAGTACAGTAGTCTATGATAGGTTGTGGGACAAACGAGAAGCCTGCTGGCCATTATACATTGTACAGACACACACAAGAAAGCTATGAAGCCCGGAGCTGCCGTTGCAACGCGAGAAGCAGTCGCATGCCACCAAGAGTTCGACGCCGAACGAACACTGCCGGGCTACTCAACAGAATCAAAGGTGTAGAGCCCGTGTGGAGGTCGGGGGAGTGATAGCAGTATCCTAAGAGTCCTGGAGGCAAAACAAAGGGCACGCGCAGGAGACAGGGTTCGGGAGGAGACGAGGGAGCGGCTGACTGGCGGGGTCGTCGAGATATGTGTGTCATTGGGTCGTCGGAAGTATAGTGAGTGTCCGGAATCAGGCAGAACAAAACTGATGCATGCGGGTGGGGGGACAAATGCTATGATGGATGGGATGGAGGGAGCGAGTGGATGGATGGCGTGATGGACGGTCGTGTAGATGGGAGAGTGCATGGTGCGAAGGTAAGAAGGGAGCCACGACGATTACTACGTAATGCACGAACGTCTAGATGGGGGTCGACTCTGGAAGGAACGAAAGCGCGAGCGGGCGAGTAGGGGCAAAACGAGCGATACACAACAAAAGGGGGAAGACAGCGTCCGATCGCTCAAAACTCCTTTCTCCGCTGCTGCTGCTGATACACGGCGAGCGGCAAGTCCTCGTCCTCGCTCGGCTGTCGTGGAGGCACGGCGTGTGCGCTCATAACCTTCTTCACCTTGCCGTTCATCGGAGCCATTGGCTGCGACGGCGCCGCTGTCGCGGACAAAGACCGCCCCGCGAGCCTCGCGCCACCACCGGCTCCTACCCCGCTGTAAGGCTGCTTCTCCTGCGCTGGCGTGTAGCGGTTAGCTGATGGTGGCGATCGTGGCCGCCGCGAGTTTGGGGACGACGGCGACGTTGGTGGCGAGCCTGATCGTGGCGGAGGAGAGGTCGAGGGGTGGTTCAGCAACGTCGGCGAGCCCGAGTTCGCTATCCATGTCTGCTCAACGGCGACCGGGGGCATAGCGCCTGCGGGTAATTGGGGCGCACCAGTGACAACGACGGGGTATTGCTGCGCCGTCAGCGTCGACGGCTCCCCGACCGCGTAGAATTGGTTGTTTGCGGACCCTGGTGAGTTAGCAGGCCGAGGCTGCGGCTGGACGAGCTGCACCGAGTACTGCGACGACTGTGACGGCGACCGAGGAGGTAGCTGCATCGGCGGCGGAGGCGCAGACGACGTTCGCGCGGGCGGCGGTCCCCCGCCTGGCGGTTGGCCGTACCCACCGTATCCCTGCTCCATCGCACGGTGCTGCATCTCGTACTGCGGGCCTCTTACCGGCGTCTCTGCCCTCCGCACGCTCGACCCGGGCGCACCGCTCGCCGCCGGCTTCGTGAGGCTCCCGCGCTTTTGGCTCTCCTTCTTTTCCGCCTTCTCGCGCTCGCGCTCCGCACGCTCCCTCTCCTCCTGCTCCTTCTTCTCGCGCTCTGCCCGCTCTTTCTCCGCGGGGGAGGGCCCGGCAGGCGCACCAGCAGGGGGCTGCGACGCGCCGGCAGCAGCACCGTTCTGGCCTTGTCCCGGGGCCTGACCCTGGGCCTGGGTCTTGTTGATGACGCCGAGGTACCAGAACATGAGGTTGCTGATAAGCACCTGCTCGTAGAGAGGCCGCCTGGGGTTCGCGAGCTTGATGTGGCTGAGGCGGTAGATGGCGCGCTCGACGTGGATCGGGTACCGCGCATACATGCCGAGCTGAGGCGATGGGGGAGGGATGTAGCTCTTGGAGGACTTGGAGGCACCTAGGAGAGCTGCAGCAGTCTCCCGGCCGGCGGTGTTGTTGGCGACCGACTGCGGCTCCTCCTGCTTCTTCTTCGAGCCGAAGAGCGACCCGAAAAAGCCACCCTCCTTCTCCTTCTCCTTCTCCTTCTCTTTCTCCTTCTCCTTTTCGCGCTCGCGGTGCTCCTTCTCCTTGTGCTTCTTGCTGCCCTTGTCGCCGCCCCACTTCCCGAACAGCCCTTTCTTGTCCTTGTCGCGTCGGTGCTCTGACCGCTCTGACCGCTCCGAAGGACTCGGCGAGGGGGGTGGGTGGTATAATGACCCACTTTGGAGTGGAGGGCGGGACCCGTGCTGATTCTCGGACGTGGTGGGCGACGTCGTGAGGTCGGGCGTAGAAGGAGAAGGGGTGCGTTGCGGGATCGGTGCCTCAGGCGTGGGAGGGGCGAGAGCGCATTGCGGCTGAGGATGGTAGAGAATGGGGACGCCAGGCTCGGGCTCGAGTTCCAGAGCGACAGGGGTATCATCGGGGACGAGCTCTGTGACGATCTCGGGACTCCTAGACATCGGCGGTGGCGAGACTGTATGCTCAAGCTCGCCTGCCTCTTGAATGTATGCGTCGTATATAGCCGCCTCGACGCTGTACGACTCTGGCCGTGGTAGTGGCGGCACTTCTGGAATACCGTCTGTGGGCCGACTGACGCGCCGAATTGCATCGACATCTCCATGATCGCTCGATGACAGATCGCTGGAGGACCGGGGTTCCAGGGTGGCGGCCCGCCCGACGAGCGACTTTCGCCGACTGCGAGTGGTCGTGAAGCGATGTGCACCTTCTCCAGTCCCCGCCTTGCGAATCTTTGTTCGTGCAGTACGCTTCAAGATCTGGTTGGGTGGCGGCACGATGATGGGGGCGTCGACGTCATCCCCAGGATCCCGTAGATCGTCCATTTGGTCGATGACTATGACGGCGTTAACGCCGCCCGCCCCGCGAACCAGGTATGTACAACTGAAGACGTACCGGAGGGTGCGATGTTCAGGCTAAGGCTCCGCCGCAGAACGCTCCGCAATCTCGAGGGATCATCGCTCATGGACGCCTCCTCCGCCAGCTCCTCCAGCTTTTGCAGATCGCCGATGGTTAGCTGCGGCACGTTGGCATAAATGCTCGTCCGGTTCCGTCGCAGGGGGAGTACATGCTCTTCGCTATCCGCTGCCTCGGGATGTGCGGTGGGGTCGTATTGCCTGCTGAGCATGGACTTCTTGCGCCCGAGGCTGCTGCTCACGGAGCTGACCGAGTTCGAACGTCCCGGCGCGGGAGCGGCGCTGTCGGCGCGCGCATGCTCCTTCAAGAACTCCTTGAACTCCTTGGGGGCGAGCTCTGGGTGCACGCGAGCAGGGACCCAGAAGAGATGGAACGGATCGTCTTGTGCGGCGACAGAGCTGTGCTCGGAGTGGCTGTCGTGCGAGCTGCTACTCGAGTCGTCGGGGGGCGTCCAGTACGCCGCCTGTGCCTGCGCCGTTTCACTGGGGAGATCGGGGTCGAGGATGAGAGAGCCGGGGCCGCCCTGGGCGGTGGACCTTCGCCTGATGTCGCGAAGGGCTTCTACCTCGCGCTCGATCTCAAGTTGGGAGGGTTGCATGCTGTGCCCGAGATCAGCTGTGTCGGTAAGGGGTGCGCGCAAAGCACATACCCGACGTCGTGGCGAACGGCGTGGAGAGGGAGGTGAGCGGCGAAGACAAGGATGGGGACAGCGTACTTGCGGCCCAACACGCTGAGCAGCACTCTCGGCCCTGCCGGCGCTGGGCCGGCGTCCGGCCGTCGGCAAATTTGTACTCCGCTCTCCGCAGCCTAATCCGTGGGCCGAATATTGACTTTCCGCTGAGCGGAGCCCGCAAGAATTCTGTTTATGTAGCACTAGTTCCTGATGGCGTCTCGTAGCCTTCACGCTCGGGCCGTCATTAGCTCTGCTGGTCGCTCCAGGACTCAGACTCACTAGCCCACTACTCCATGGATGCCGTAGCTTTCGTTTGAAAGCTTCGACAGGCCCAGAGAGTGGCTGGTTGACGATCTAGAGGTTGGATGGCACCGAGGAGATTCGGATGACACTCGCACAGCCGTACACGCTCTGTACATAGTACAACGAACGTTGGCGATACTGTCCCGCCCCCCTCCTCCCCTACTCCCACGCGATACGCTGTAGATCGGCAGGCGAGAATGCAAACCACGCCTACGACTGCTAGAGCTACCACCCGCGTACTCGTGCACCCCCCCCCCGGGTCCAGCTGTGTGGTCCGCGGATAGACGCGCACGTGAACTCGCGCACTTGCGCCGGGCGCAGGCGCAATGCCTTGTCTCATCGGACATCCCCCTGGACCTTCATACCCTCGCTCTCGCACACACACACGTAGCTTGCACGGCGCGGGTCGCGTCGCGTCGCGCATCTCGCGCGTAACCAGGTGTGCGCATAAGCGCGTGGCGGTCGCAGTTCGGGGGCCCCTGTCACGACTATTAGTATTAGACACCTTTTCCTCCACAATGCACGCGGTTCGCCATGCGATGGATTGCCTGGAAACTTTATTCTGGAGCCAGCTCGTCCGGGATGGTACAGGGTGGAGGACTGCTCTGTACATCTCTCTCTGCCGGTTTCTCCCTCACGGGTTTACGGCAGGGCCCGGCCCTGGTAGCCTACCTCACGCCCCGATGCGAGTTGCTATTTCTCATAAGTCTCCTGGGCCTGGACGAGTTATGTTCGACCGTGCGGGAGCGTGGTCGGACTCCTGGGTTTTTGTATATTTTTTGCCCAGGTTAGCGTCCAGGTAATGCCGGCCCGGATGGGTATGCGGCGCCTGCTTGTCCTTCACTGGATAAAAGCCGAGGAGTACGAGGGAGACATAGCGAGGACCGCGTACGGCGAGGCGATGACGGTCAGGGATATTTGTTTCGGGCTTGACATTATAGTAGCGTTTCGCAATCCTAAACTACGAATTGGGCTCGGTCGGGAGTTACTTACTGTACAGAGTATAGTAGCGCCGAAAGGAGTTTACGGAGGACGTAGCTGCGGATTGAAATAAAACTCACTCACTCACTCACTCCTGTATTGGTTGGCTACATGGTCAGCCCTTTCTGAGGCCTCATACCTTACAGGCACAGCAGTACGGAGCAGTACCTGCACGATACGGTCGCTAAGTAGAAGAAATACAGGGGCCGCAAGCCTCAACCTAAGCTTTGCCAAGTCCGACCGGCGGCAAATAAGGAATGTTTCGTAACCGTATGTTGTCATCGGCTTATGCCGGCTCTCGATCGCAGGGACTGCTATATGTGTATATGCCACGTGGTCGACGATACGCCTCGTACTAGTCGAATCGTCCCAGAAAGCATTCGCGGTTTGTTCAAGTGAGCGCAACTGGTGCCAGTGCTACCCAGGATGTTTTGCTTTGTTACTTGGAAGGCGACTAACGAGTGGCACGGATCCTGTGCGTCGGGAGGTTTGGCACGCAAACCTCGAAGGGAATCCGGTAATGGCAGGTTTACCGCCTGACGGCCAGCACTCTAGCATGCTACATTATTAGTAGTACATAACCTGAATCCTGCTGGAGTGTGGTGGTTTCATGTAGCCCATGACCAGGGGGGTTCCTGACACGACCCATGAAAGTGCCAGGATTTGAATGAACGTGGTGAGTCTGAGCGCAGCTGAGCGCTGAGCGCTGAGCCCCAGTGAGAATCGACAAGTGTCCAGGCATGTCCGATCATGTTCAGGCGTGGGCATCATCCTGTATCGTCTACATCCTGTCAGATCCTGTAAATAGGCGCCCATTAAGGCGGTCGAGCGACGATTTCTCTGCTCGAACTTCGCTTCAAGGCTGCCTGGAGCTTGGAAATCCGTCAACCTCTTTGTCTGCCCCTCCCTTGCTGTCAGAGAGGGCCGCCTCGTCTCACTCGCCCCGATTATCCGTTCGGCGAGGATTCCGCTCGGTCCACTGAGCTTGGGCGCTAATGTGAGAAACAAGCGCCGAAACAAGTATTCCCCCAGTTGCTCGTCTGCCCTTCTCAACACTACCTTCATCGTACTCTCATCACTGCCTCCCTGCGCTCGAGTTCCCCCATGCTCGTCAGCTCATTCCGTCTCTTCTCTCTCTCTCTCGATTCCTGGCTCTCGTCAGCCGCTGTACTGGGAATCTGGGCTCCACTTGGCTAAGGGTTGTCGACTGCAGGGTCTCGCTGAGGACCGATGGCTTTCATATTCAAGGTCGTCATAGCATTGTTATCCGCTGTGAGTTCCCAGTCCTGCAAATCTAATGTTTTATGACTAGCGGCCCCCGAGGGAGAGATTTGAGATCCGGCGGGTGGAAATCAGTATGTATTGCAAGGTGCGTGGCGGTAAACAGTCTGTCTGTGGATCTTGCTGACACGGGCAAATCCTCACCAAGATTTCGAGTCCGAACACGTATGTCTCTGTGATACTAGGGGGGTTCCGCCTGCCTTGCGCCCGCTAGTCCAGTCTTGCTGACGGTACTTACGAGTTTCTCAGTTGTCTCGACTTCCACCGAAACACTGACTTCCTGAACCCCACACGCCCGGTCTGTGGGCTAGCACGCAACCCCTCCCCATGCACGTCTTCGTCGGCCGAATCTCCGCAAAGCCACCCATAGGACCCCCCTCAAGTTGCAATGTCAGCGAGCGCAACAGGTTCGTTCCTTGTCGCGCTGAGCCGTATGTGCGCAAGCTGAGCCCCTTCTCTCCCAGTAGGCCCGCCATCTACCAAGGCGCTCACCGCGACAACGCTATAGTCACTCACATGCACATTCCGTCTCACCGCAAACACCCCCCTCTCACACATGTGAGACAACCCTGGTAGGTGCAAGGACGAGGCGAGGCGACGGAGCGGTGGAGAAGCGGCTCAAGGCCACGGAGCGAGGTATGAGCTGGACGCGACATGATTCCATCATGTCGCATCCGGCTGCAGCCTGCCCAGTGCCGGGGTCGACGGCGGACGGTATGCAACTATACGGAACGCTTAGACACGATAGGAACGCACTGTACAGGATGCCCAATGATCGAAATATATTATCGGTTTATCCGCTACATGCCCTCACAGGATCGAATCATTTTTTGTCTAACACAGCGTGTCCGAGCATGTCCGAGCGTGCGATCTGTCAGACCGATCGTTGCATGATTCGAGCGCACTGGACATGCTCCCGCATGCCTGGACATTTGTCGATTCTCACTGGGGCTGAGCACTAAGTTCGACATGCTTGAAGTCCCGCGATCTGTAAGGAGTTCAGCCCCTCAAAAGTTTCGCTGGCTGCCATGGTGTCATCTAACCCACAGATGACTAACTTACCCTAGCTATGGGACACTTAGGCAGTCTCAGGTTCACTACGGCGGTTTGTGCGTTGTGTGGAGCGCCGCGTCTCGTATGCGTGCAGATATTCCCCCTGAGTGTAAGTACTCGCAACTCGACAGCATCCATCCTTTGCATTGCAGGCTAAATATGCTAGGAAGTGCTGCAAAGAGTCTTGGCCATCTATGAGCGCATACTTAGCAGTGATGCCGCCCCCGCTGCTATGTAGCCGGAATCTTCACGATACACCGGAGGCATACTGTGATATTCGGAGAGCGTTAAGCATCGCTGTCGGGAACAGAACACAGCAGAAACCAGGCACCGCACCCGGAGAGTAGAGCAGCTCCCGCTCGGCAACAAGATATATCCCGGACCACGAAGCATTCACCAGGAAGGGTGTGGTCGTGGTCGCGTTCCCGGACGCAAATCCTGAGGCACGGACTCAGATCGAGAGAACAGGCGATTCGTTCCGCACAGCATTCAGTGATATATGGATCCATCTGACCAGAATATGGAAGCTCTTGAGGAGGAGCCTTGCTGTAATGTGCGGACTTCATCGCCTTGTCCGCTGACGGCGCCCAAGATGCAGATGACCGGTACCGTGAACAGCTCAGGTCGGCAACTTTAGCGAATACCGTCTTGCAGCTGACAGAGATGAGAATGGGAACATAGAACAACGCAGATGCGGGGACAAGAGGATGTGGGAGGGAGAGTGTTTGTTGTGTTGCCGCCGTCTGTACAAGTAAGGCTCAAATTGGCCACGTGAGCCACATGGCGCAGCGGCCCCCACAGTTCCCGCCCTCCAGCTTCACTTCCACCACCACTGCCTCCTCCCCCTCTCTTTCTCTCTTCCTCCTCAGACTCACCGATCGAGCGTCGACATGGCTTCCAAGGCGGCATACAGACGAGTGCGTACTCCTGGACCATAGCTGGTGGATAAGCGGCTCATCGGCACGCAGCTCAGCAAGGAGTACATCGCCATGCAGAAGGAACCACCTCCGTTCGTTTGGGCTGCTCCGGACGAGAAGAACATCTTGACTTGTAAGTTCAAATAGTTATTATGTGGCTCGGGAGGACTCACAGACACTGCTACTAGGGAATTACATCATCGTATGTCGGGACTGAAGCTCTGCTATCCGCAACGCTCACATAGTGCCGCAGCGAGGTCCTCCGGATTCTCCGTTTGCCGGTGGAGAGTACCACGGTGTCTTGCTCTTCCCCTCGGAGTACCCTTTCAAGCCTCCCGGGATCAAGGTACGCTACCTCGCCACCAAACAACAGTGCGCGCGTGACCAACATGAGCCTCTAGATGTTTACTCCCTCCGGTCGGTTCCAGCCTGACAAGAAGATCTGTTTCTCCATGTCCGACTTCCATCCTGGCTCAGTGAGTTCGATGGTCTACTCCCTAGTCATCGGCGCGCTCACACCCACCTCTTCACCCCACAGTGGAATCCGGCGTGGAGTGTAGCAACGATGTGAGTGCCTACCAGTCACGACCTCCCCCGCCGCAGTCTCACCCAACCCTCGTTCTCGCGCACAGATTGACGGGCCTTCTCTCCTTCATGCTCGCGGACGAGATGACGACGGGATCTGTCACCACGACCGACGCCGAGAAGCGCGTGTATGCCTCCCGCAGCCATTCCTGGAACCTCCAACAGAAGCGTTTCCGAGAAGCGTTCCCCGAGGTAAGCCCCCTTCTCCCGATCTCGATAGCGCATTCCGAAGCTGGTGCGCCCGGCGAGCAAAGCAAGCGCGAGATCGCGCGTCGTCTCACCTGCGATGACCCCGCATCGTTATTCGCGTGATAGTCGCCCTCCCGTATTTCTCATGCGGACTTTACCCGGACATGATGCTGATTTCCGGCCACCTCGCAGTACTGCACACCTACACTGCGCGACGTGCCCAACATGGCGCAGAAGGAGCGCGGCGTGCCGTCCTCGCCCACTCCCAACGCCTCGGCCTCGGCTACACCAACACAAAGCCCAGCCCCAGCGTCTCCCGCCCCAGCGCCTATCCCAGCGCCCGCGTCGACCGACAAGGCTGTCGCGCGAACGCCGAACGGCAGCATCCCCTCCCTAGACGGTTCGACCGGCGCTAGCCAGAGCTGGGCGGCGTCGCTGCGCCAGGTGATATACGAGAAGTGGCGGTGGGGCGTCGTGCTCGCCCTCGCTCTTGTCGTCTCCCGCATGTCGTCCAGCAACTGACCGCGGCTGCACCGCCCGCGTGCGCTGGATCTGACGCGATGCTCGCTCTATCGTCGCTCACGTACCGCCCCCGCGCTCATCGCGCCCATGCGATGGGCGGCGAGAGCGCTAGGTGGGTGCAACGAAGCGGCCCTAGATCGCATGTTGTGCAGCGTGCGGGCGACCGCCGGTTTTCTATGTTGACCCCTCACTCTCCTTCTAGTTACTATATTAATGGACCCTCGCGTGTTGAATAACACCACCTCCCGTCGCCTCTTGTTCTCGTTCTCTGGTATTCGGATCTGCCCTCGCCACTCCTTGTCTTGTTTCGCCCCTCCGCGTAGTGTGTACGTATAGAACCGTTTGAATGCATCCGGACGTCTCCCCCGTTGTTGTTTGGAAAAGCAGGGCTCTAGCGCAGAATCCGCTGCATCACCATCAGGTGGGGCAGGCTCACGCAACTGCCCAGGTTACAGCTCTCCGGGTTTGGTCATTGAGTTCCTCAAGCTATTGCTAAGCGCAGCAGAGTGCCGGCAGCACTCACATCTGCCAATATCAGAAAGGAATACATGCCAGACCATATATATGTCTACTCAATCCTAACCAGCTGCGCGGCTCTGACTTGACAAGAGCGGGAGCGTAGTATTAATCGTCAACTTCGTCTCTAAGTGTGGCACAGCGGCGCTTATAAAGCTACTTCTCTCAGCAAGTACCACCTCAACCGGTCGGTGGCGAAGGACCTAGCATGGACCCTACCCATCCAACGTCTGCGGCAATAGAGAAACATACACTTCCAGTGGAGATCATACGAATTGTGAGTGTCCGGTTCTCTGTCCTAACTTGCATCGTGATGTTGACGTAGATTGGGTAATTGTAGGGTAACTAACGCCTCCCGCTGCTTGCTGCCTGTGTTATAACTGACGCTTGGGTATATATGCACAGTCTTCGAGATTGCTTCTTCAGGCGGCCACTCGTCCGAAAGCGCGAAGCTGTGTCTGGTCTGCCGCGCTGTGCGGTCCTGGATCACCCCTATGCTCTTCGAAACAGTGATCCTCCCCACCCCCACATCTGTAGAACGCTTCGAACATAGCCTGCAGGAGAGTATCGATAGCCCGTTCCCCGTCGAACCAAGACTTGCCTCCGCGGTGCTCAAGCTCTGGATCGGGCCACAGGGCGACGACACTGAGCGCGTCGACAACCACGGCCGCCGCTGCCCCTGGTCCGACTCCTTCCCACACATCCGACACATACTGCACCTATGCTCTTCCGTGCGCTCCCTCGCCTTTATGGGCACACGCGACATGCGCTAGGGTGCATGCTACCTGATTGACATCATTCCCGCCAGTGTGCAGTCCCTCTGGTTCAGCGATGTTACCGGCCCCAAGCCGTGGGCGCGCTTGGCGTGTGCCCCGGGCCTCCGCGAGCTCGTCTCCGCGGACTTGTCCTGGGGCATAGACCATCGTCGCGAGCTCGTGCGCGCTTGCTCGGGCGTACGTCGCCTTCGCGAGTACCACACCCGTCTCGTAGAGCTCTCTCTATGCCAGCTCAAGTTTATGGAGGAGCTGCCCACAGCGCCGACGATCGAGATCGTCTACTTTGAGGAGAGCATGGAGGCGGCGAAGGAGTGGCTGGAGCGAGAGGTGCGCGCGTCCAAGTACACACCGATCACGGGCGTCGAGCTCGTACCGCGCTCATACGCGTCTGGACAATGTGGTAACCTCCGCGGACTGTTCTTCAAGGAGTGGCTCGAGTCGACAGTGGCGGATATTGCCTGTCTGTAGGGTTGTAGTGTTTCAGGATTAGCTGGTGAGTTTATGTCCTCCTGGCTCCATTCGATCTTCCGAGAGGCTGACAGACTGATGGTGCGTGGGTTGAGGTCCCTACAGACGAGGAACGCATGTGGTTCTCGCGGGAGGAGCCTGCAAAGAACAACGGTCGCTTCACCAAGTCAGTTACAGTTGCCGTGGGGTGATATTCAGCCCTAATGAGTTCTCTATGCCGCGACTTAGAGCGGTCTGATAGTGACAATACCTGCAATATAGAAATACGTTGATGTTGGATTCCGGTCGGCTACGACAATAACGGAAGCTGAACACCACACTGTCGACGTCGCTCACACATTCCTGCGCTGCATGCCTACGACGCATGTGAGAGGCTTGCGGATGAAACCCTCGTTAGTCCGCAGCTTCAAAACGATACAAATGCATCAGCTCGGTCTGACACTATGGTGAAAGAGGCGCGTACCGGCACAGTGGGGTTCTCGAGCACGAAGTGGTACCGGCGGAATACTGAGGCGACCACCGTGAGGAGCTCCAGGTGAGCGAGGTTCCGGCCAACGCAGCTCCTGTTCCACAACGAACAATTCGTCAAGGGTATATTCGGCACAGCGCGGCTCTCAATGAAGAATGACTGACCTAGGGCCAAATGAGAAAGGGTTAAATGTCTTATGCATTGCAGCCTTATCCCGCTCGAACCAGCGCTCGGGTCTGAACTCCTCTACATCTTCGCCCCAGACGGCCTTGTCGCGGTGGATGGTGTAGGTCGGTACCGACAGCACGGCGCCCTCGGGGAAGAACTTGCCGCAGACCTCGAGCCCACCAGAGGGGACGACACGCGGAAGGCCGATGCCGGATGTCGAATGGACACGCATCGCCTCGCTCACCACTGCGTCGAGGTAAGGGAGTCCCTTGATCTGCTCAAACGGCGCCACTTCGTCGGCTTCTCCAGCGAGTGCGTTGTCAAGCTCCTGTTGGAGCGTCTCCTGCACCTGCTGGGATTTTGCGAGGTAGTAGGTGATCGCACAGAATGAGCTGTATATAATTGGGTCAGCACGACGAGCTTGAAAGAGTCCCAATGCTTACTTAGAGGTCGTGTCCGAACCGGCGATGAGCAATGTAAGCGCTTCAGCCGTGAGCTCCTCGTGACCCATGAGGTTGCCATCCTCATCGACTGCCTCCTGTAGGTAGGCGAGCAGGTCTCGGCGGTCGCTGTCGGGCTCGGCCAGACGACGCGCGACGGCGGCAACAGCGATGCCCGCGAGGCGCTGGACAGACTGGTCCCCCTTGTAGTACCAGGGCAAACGCTTGACGAAGGGACGCCAGGACACGGGGAGAACGCCTATGGACGCGGAGTATTCGCCGCGGCCGTTGAGAACCTGGATTGCCGGCACGCTTTCAACTCTGAACCCGCCTTCCCGGCCGTACGTCGCCATCGCCTCTTCTTGCGAGACCGCGATTGGTGCGGAATCCTTGCAGGACACGAGCATCCCGAACGGTGCGCCGAACGCGAGGTCGCCTTCGGTTGGAAGGTACGGTTAGGATTGACCACCGTGGAAGCCGTTGGATACGTACCAATGATATCGAAGGCGAGGTAATTATACCAAGGCAGACAGTCGCACCAAACCCGACCCTCGCGCCCGCGCCAGCCGTTTCCCCCATCGTCGCCAGAAAGCCCCTTGGCGCCGCTCTCGCAAAGTCTGTCCCACTGCCTGAAGAGCTGGGTGAGGTGCAGGCGTACGTGAGGCTTAAACTCCAGCACGCTCTTCTGCGAGAAGACATGTGAGACGATTTTGCGGAAGCGTGCATGCTCCTGGCGCGAGCGGGTCGTGAAGATGGTGCGGCGGATGGACAGGAAGGCGTCGTAGAAGTCTGACTTGAGTGTCCCAGTCCCGTGGCCGTATACAGCCGTCAACGCGGCGGGGTCTGCGATGGAGAGGTGGTTCGGCGCGAGGCGGACGAATGTGCCTTGTAGGGGGGCGGTGTGAGGAGGCCATCCTACAAACGGAGAAGGTATTGTGAGCTTACCGTATTTCTCATGCAGCTCGTGGACCTTCTCGGAGCGGTGTCCGTCCGTCGCAACTTTACCCAACCAAAGGTCGGTGAGCTGAGCCCAGAATGGCCCCGGGTACGCGCGCATTCCAAGCGGGTCGAGTACATAGGGTACGACGTGCGCGAGGACGACTGCGGTCGACAATATCGCAACCCACGAAGGGAGGCCCAGAGAGGAGAGTATCTCGAGAAGAGCCATTGTGGACTATGAGTGTTTGTGAGTTGTACGGTGGGCAGGGTGCGGGATAGGACATCTTATACTGCCTGGTGAAGAAGGTTTGTTCCCTGCGAGTCCCTGGGGATTGTGTGTACGATTCGTGGATTACGTGCTTGACATTAGGGCCCACCACATAGCGCTACGCGAAGCACCCATCGGACGGTCGCGCAGGGAGGCTGTTGCTCACTAGGTGTCGCGCACGGTTTGGCCTGTTCTGAGGCAACCATACCCTCCTGATTTTCAAGCCCTCAGCTTAACGTGTACAGATGCCAAGCAGAGTGGAAGTAGAATACCTCGGTTAAGCGTAAAAGGGCGCATACGGCTCGCGCCTTCTCATGACATCGTATACGTCTTGTGCACCCGGCAGCACATGTCGGCAATGGCTACGGCGTTGCCGAAGCGGGCGACATCCCCTCTGAAATAATAAAACAAGTCAGAAATAACTCCCGAAGACAGTGAAGAGGAGAATGTTCAGGAAGCCGATCCATCCTTCTCCGGCACCAAGCACCCACCACCTGGCTCGTGACCTTGTTCTTCACTATGACGGTAAGTTCCCATTGGTAGTTTAATGGAGTCGGCGTCCGCAGGCGGCTTCCCGACCCGCAAGACTTCGCACGTCGTGCAGTGGTATATGTTGCATCCGGCTTTGGCCTGGGAGCAGTGGTTGTCTAATGAGTATTGTCATTCACGAGTAATAGATGATGCTAAGTGAAACAACGCACAGTGTTAAGAAAGCGTAGGCTACGCGACCTGTTCTGAAGCCTTTGAGGAAAGACTGCCATCGGCGGTGAACGGCAACCCAGTCAGGTTTGCTGGTGTGCGCCGACGGCGTCAAGAAAGCAAGCATATTATCTCATAGAGTATGTGTTGTCACATCCCTGCAGGAATACACGTTCGATATAGCGCACGATTCAATGGAGCGGGCAAGTTCCTGTGAGAGACCAAAGTGGCATTGGCAACAGGGGTAAGGCACCAGGGAGAGCGGCAGCAGCATACAAGCCCAAAGCGGTAGCCGACCTACCCTCCGTCACTCGAGCGACTGGAGAAACTCCCGCGACGCCTCGTACCCCTGAGTACTCTCCGGCTCGTGCCATGGACTGGACATCGGGACGTGGGTCGCGTTCGGTATCTCGAGGTACGTGAGCGCGCCCTCGCCGTTGTCCGCGACAATCCGGTCGCGCAGCGTACGCACCGGATCTAGGATCATCTCCGCCCCCCCGATGATGATACACGTCGGCGGCAGACCCTTGAGCAGGCCTTCCGGTCGCGGGATGCGCGTCGACCCCGGCGATATCCACGAGTTCTCCCAGGCGGCCGCCTCCGGGAGGCGCCCCACGAGCGACTTCGTCGGGAAGCCGGCGAAGAAGTCGTGCACCAGGTCGTTGTCCCAATTGCGCGCGAACGACGACCCGGGCCTCCTGCGTGTGCCCCCAGTCTGCCACGGGCGAGAGGAGGAGCTGCCCGCGCGGCCGTGCGGCGCCAGGATCCGTGCCAGCACCGAGGGTGGGGAGCGCGACTTGGGAGAGGTAGCGCGTGAGCTGGAGAGCGAGGTTCGCGCCCGCGGACTCCCCCATGACGAGGATGTTGGCGGGCTTGAACCCTAGGTCGCGCACGAGGTACTGGTAGCCGGCGAGCGCGTCAAAGAGCGCAGCGGGGAAGGCGCCTTGGGTAGGCAGGGGGTCGCTCCAGGAGAGCCGGTACTCGCACATGAAGGTGCGCTTGTACCCCTTCGGCGCGTAGTCGAACATCTTGCGGTAGATGATGCCGGTCGCGAAGTCCGGATGACCTGAGCCCACCTATGCGAAAGGAAGGGTACAGATGAGCAGGCTAGAAGGGTTGCGCGTGTGCAGCATGTGAGAAACTCACGATGAAGCCGCCGCCTACGAAGCGGGGGCAAGTCAGCATTCGCCCAAATGGCGGGGCTTAAGCCCAAGGCACACTCACCGTGGAGACCGTATATGACCTTCTCGTCGAGCCCCGCTTTCCGCCCAACCTTACCATCGGGGCCGCGCTTGCCTAGCCAGTAGCCAGCGGTACGCTCGGGCTTGATGTCGTTTATGCGCGCGGCCTCCTTGATCTCGTCCAGCACGACTAGGTCGGGCGCGGGCTCTGTCCAGACGAGTCCGACCTGTTCGCCCTTGCCAGACTTCTCGATGGCGACGGGGTCGAAGCACATCGGGCTGAGCGTCGTGCCGAAGAGAGCGTGCATGCCGAGTCGACAGCACTTGACGAGGATGACGCGCCCGAGGGACCAGCTGAGCACGGGACGCGTGGAGGGTAGAGCATAGCGTATTGTCCAGTAGGGCACCCGGATGAGGAGGGAGAGCGCGATATAGAGGTAGTAGAAGGTCCGGAATGGCTGGTGGCGGAATCGGAAGTACGCCATGTTGAAATGCCCCCTCTAGTAGGATGTGGCGGGGTAGTCCTGTGAAGCCGTATTTGAAGGACTCACGGGGCGCCCTGGCGGAGGGGGGGGGGGCGTCTGGCGGACGACATTAGAAGGAGGAGATGACCTGTGAAACTCGATGAGTTATTCAAATTGCATTGTCATGCAGGAAAAGAACCATGATGAGTGCGCCCAAGAGCGGGTGGCGTCGATATAGCAAATTGGAAGCCTTTCCTTCAGATTCAGATGATGATCGTACGGCAGGTAACAACTCACCCTGGGATCGAATTCGATTCTGATACTGACGCCCTCCAGCGCGCTGTCGTTACATGTCGGAGCGATATCGAGGGGCAAAGGAGAGCCGAGATCCCGAGTGTCTGTACATGCACAGTGTACTGAATGGTGCGTGATCGCCGGCAGTCACACACGTATGTAGTAGCTGCTAACAAAGTTGGGCCCGGTAGACGCGGCTATGAGTGGCGCTCTGAGTATACTTAGCCCCCCTGAACGCCATCGAGAGAAAATGATTGACGCGGAGAATATGTGGACGAGAGCAAGAGACGAGACACCGGGTACCCAGCCAAGCCCTTTCCAATCGCGAAAGCCTGGTGCGCGTGATTCTCCAGAAGGTTCCTACTTACACAACCAAAGGGCCAACTTCGCGAGCGGTGTCACGGCGGCAGCGGCCTGAAAAGCATCTGGTGGGCTACCGCGACCAGCGGCCACACGCCCGGAGTCGACCTGGAATGAGGTTGGACGCGGCCTCGTCAATACTCCACTTTCCCGTGCATGTCTACGCATGAAGCTCACCGGTCCTCTTCGTCCCACTCCTGTGGCCGCAGAATGAAGCGCTGCTCGCAGAGTCCGTGTGGGCCCGTGTTGGCCCTTCTTTTCCCCTTCCCACGCACGGGCATGCTGGACGTAGTGTAGCAAACGAGAAGGATGTCGCCGGCCTCTCGCGCGTAGATAAGATCCCACTCGATCTTCCACGATTCAGGCGGCAACTCTTCGTCCGGCAGATCGAGCAGGGCCGCGATGATGTCGAGTCGCCCGCGGTGATGAGCTGGAGAGGTTTTTGCAGCAGCGTCGCGGGAGGCGGTAGGCAATGGAAGCACATGGGCCGAGAATGTCGCAGCACGAGAGTAGGCACTTGCCAGATCCGCGCGGTCTGTGGCAAACGCCGCGACGTACCTGAAAGTTCATATAAGTACAAATCGCCAGAAGACCTGGTAACGCTAGCTTTCAATCTGCGTAGACGAACCGTTGCAGAAAGTGGAGTGCAGCCGCTTGCATCTCGTCCTCGCCTTCCGGCGCTCGAGGTTCAGTCTCGCGGTTAACTGCAGGCTCCGGCGACGGAGTAGACTGGGGTGGTGTCGGGGAAAGCGACAATTCCGCGTGCCCTTCAGGTTGCCCGTGAGGTTCTTCTGTGAGGTCGATGATATCCACTTCGGTCATATCGCCCTCGGTGAGATCGATGACGTCCGCCGCGGATAGACTAGTCGTAGCGGGCTCAACGACAGGCGAAGACTGCCCGCTTCGAGCATTAGAAGCTGCGTTGTCTTGTTGGGGAGCAGCGGGGACTGGGCGGGCTGGCGGGAGGACACGCTCCCATATGGTTTCTCCAGGCGCCGGAATGTTCTTCCACCTAATGGATCGCGCGGGGCGTTGGCTAGCAGTGGAGGAGGTAGGATCGGGCTGCACCGCTGCACCTTCTGACTCTGGTGTATGCAAACTGGTAGTGGCCTCGCCGCCGGTCGAAGTCACTGGCTGCTCCTGCTTCTTTGAGCTGGATGGGTCCGGTCGCGGAGGGAGGGCAGCAACCCCCGCTGGAACGGAGGCAACGGTCGGAGGGCGGAGGGTATCGGACATAACGGGAACCTTGCTCTTCCTGAAAACGGCTTGAGAATGATGCTCGGGCATATGAGATTACCAAGACTTACCAGTCTATCACCAACCCATCCTCCCTAAGCTCGCACCCCTCTATGAGTCAACCCATTCCGACATGCTCTAAGTGCGCCAGAAATACTTACCGCACGAATCCACGCGTGGGCTGCACGCCACGATCACGAAGCTTCTTCACCTCTTGTGCCGTCCAGGCCTTCCGCGCCGCCTTGAATCCCGGGCGCCCGGTCTGGCACTCTGTAGGTAGAGGCGCGATGCGAACACAGCCCTCGGTGACAAGGTGCGGAGAAGAGGCGTCAATAACAGGAGACGGACTGCGTTCGCGTTTGACACCCTGGGGAATCGCTGTCGTAGCTTCTGCTTGTGCTGCCAGCGGTTGGGAGACGCTGGAAGAACGCGATGTTGCCGGCGAGGGCACATCGGGACGTGCTGAAGGGGTATCCCGCGCCAATGAACTGCTTTGTGTACGAGAAGTGCTAGGTGGGGAGACTCTGCGACGCTTTGACGGAGGAGGTAGATCGCCACGGACGGTCCTCGCAGAAGCTGCCGGGTTGCTGAGGTCTGACAGGTGAAGGTCGGATGCCGAGACAAGCGGCTTCACCGGAATTACCGGTCTGGGATAAGGACGCGAACCAGATGCCGCGTTCGTCGAGGGCGCACTACCGTCCCCCGTGCTAGGAAGACTCGGCATGGCAGATCTACCTGAGGCAGAAATAACCCGCTCGGGTTCGCGCACAATTGGAGCAAAAGCACGGTCGCGCGAAGAGCCATTGAGATGGGGAGGGGCCTCCCGTAGGTTCGAAAACGGAAGATGACCACGGGGTCGCGGAGGCAGGGTCCGCGGAGGGACGGCGGTGCGGTCAGGGTCACTCCAGCCACGACTATTCGGGGCCAGACCTGATGCGGCCGCAGCATCGAGCGCATGCTTCTGATTGAGGATCGCGGACAGGCTCTCGTATTCCACGCCGGAGGGCTCGTGCGGGTTCGCGTTGTTTGAGCGCTCCGCGCGATGCTGCAGGGTGAGGTCAGGTTCAGAACCGGCGGAGCAACGCTGCAATGTTAGGGAGATGAACGTACCAGTGTGCCCGAGGGTCCTGGGAGGTCGCGCTGTTGGTAGGGACCATAGGAACGGCGCGGTGTGGGATAGGGATGTGTCTGGACGCTGTCCTGGTCCTTTCGCCCACTCGTACCAAACTCGGCGCCAGGCCTCGAAGGACCTCCCCACGTTCCAGAGGGCGCGCGTCCCGCATGACCGTGATAACTACCATCGCCTATACTCGCGCGCGGAGTGGGTAGTACTGGGGGAGGGCCACCTCTGCCGCGGGGGACTGAAGGGGCACCTCGGCTTCTTCCACCCCGAGCACCGCGGCTGCGAGGAATAGGTGCGGAGGTGCGAATGACTGGGGGTGCAGCTACACTGCGCTTGCTCAGAAGCTCGTTCGGCTGCGCGTCTTCAGTCTTTGCCGCTGCACCAGCTGCATACCGAGCGCGATCCCCCCCGCGAGGCCGTCCCGAGCCTCTTGAAGGTGGCAAGCGTGCGCTGAAAGACATCGTCAGGGAAGCATAGGTGTCAACTCGTAGGAGCCAAACTGTGTCAATGATAGTGGTCCCTTTCAAGTGCTGCAGCGCGCCATGATGAGGGCAGTAGTCTGTGATGGTGGTACGAAGCAGAGACGTACTGCTGCCGCTGCTGCAATTAATTGAGTTGAGTAGAGGCAGGCGCTCCGAACGGAGCGGAATGTGGGACGCGTCCTCGTCGATCGCGTACGCGTCTCTCTCCATCTCTCTTCCGTCTGCCTTGTCCTCCTCCTCCCATTTACCCCTTTCTAGTCAACATGCCAGAGAGGAAAACACGCGGAGCACTCATTGTCATCGAGGGCCTCGACAGGTCAGGCAAGAGCACCCAGACGGCTCTGCTCGAGCAGCGCTTCAAAGCTGAAGGGCGTCCCGTGAGACTCGTCAAATTCCCCGGTGCATAGTGCTCCCCATTATCCATGCGAAGCGTATACTGACGGCGAGGACGCATTGGAAGACCGCACCACGCCAATCGGCAAGATGATCGACGCGTACCTCCGCTCGCAGTCCGAGATGGACGACCACGCCGTCCACCTCCTCTTCTCCGCGAACCGCTGGGAGCTCGCGTGAGTCTGCTCAAACACCCTCACATTCTCGCTGCTAACCGCGCGTAGACCATCTATCATCGAGTCGCTCAACGCCGGCACGACCGTCATCTGCGACCGCTACGCCTTTTCCGGCATCGCCTTCTCCGCCGCGAAGAACCAGCCAGGCATGTCCTACGAGTGGTGCCGCGCGCCCGACATCGGCCTCCCCGCGCCGGACCTCACGCTCTTCCTCGACGTCTCCCCCGAGCAGGCACGCTCGCGCGGCGGTTTTGGGGACGAGCGCTACGAGCGCGCGGACATGCAGGAGCGCGTGCAGCACGTGTTCGAGCGCATCGGCGTCGAGATGGGCGACGGCTCGCGCTGGTTCGCCGTCGACGCGGACCAGGCGCAGGACGCGGTCGCGGAGGAGCTCTGGATGCGCATCCGCCCGCACGCGGATGGCACGGAGCGGCCACTCCAGCGGCTATGGGAGGAGCTCGACGAGCGCGTCAGGAATTCGCATCTGTATATCTAGCGGTGGCGAGAGTCATGCACGCGGGGAAGTTATCCAGCAATGTACAAGTAGCTACGGAATACATGGGCAGAGCAGGGAAAGATCAGACAAAACAGCTACCTCCGGGACCCTCGTCCCTGTGTGATGTCCTTCGCCATGAGAGCACGCTTCCGCTCGCGCTCTTCCTCCTTCGCGCGCGCACCCCGCTGTCTTGGGTCGATGACCTCGTAGTCTCGCTCCGCTTTCTCGACCTCCTCCTCGTTCCCCTTCGGGAAGTGCAGCGCGTGCCCCAAGAAGCCCGTATCATTGTCCACCTCCATGCCCTCATCTTCCTCCACGGGCTTATGCTCGCCCTCCTCTGCACCATCGTGCTGCTGCTCTTTCGGCGGCGGCGAGTCCTCACGCGCAGTGCTCTTGAGCTTGCTGCGGAAGCTGCTAAGCGCGGCGAGCACGTCGCCCTCGTCCTTCTTGCCCTTGCCCTTCTTGTGCGCGCCGCGCGCCTTCGTGTACTTGGACATCTCCTCCTCGAGCAGCGATCGCTTCGGCTTCTTCTTCGCGGGCTCATCGTCGCTCTCCTCCTCACGCCGCGAGAGCTTCCGGATCTCCGCCTCCATCTTCTCGATCTGGGACTGTCGCGAGTTGCTATGTCGGAGAGGTTAGCCCGCAGTAGACCGAACTGACGAAGGACAGCGCACCTTTGTGCTGCCTTCTCGCGCTCGTGCTGTTCGCGGATCTTAGCGATATCACTCTCGTCTTTCTTAGCTTTCTTCTCGACCTGCGATTCCTCGTCAGGAAGGAGTGCTGGCGCTATACACGTAGATCGACTTACCGGCCAACTCTCTGGCTCCTCGACGCGGTCTCGTTTGGGAAGCTTCTCCTTCTCTTTCGTCTTTGGCGTTAGAGGCTCTGGAACCGCAGCCGAAAGCGTCGCGGGAAGCTCAGAGCTATCAATCACTGTCGTGTCCATTCAGCACCTCCGTCCTAGCGCGTCGGTGGTCATGTAGCGCGACTTACGGTCCGGGCGGACGATAGGTTTCTTCTTGAACACCACCGGTTCTTCTTCCGCCTCCTCCTCGGCGCCAAAACTCAGTAGCTTCACATCCCTAACGCAAGTGTTGTGAGCACCCATGTCAAAAACGTTGTTGCATCCTGACGCGCAGGACGCACTTCTTGCCGCCCCGCCGACGTTGCTCATCCTCCCGCTCGCGCTGCGCCTGCTCGCGCGCCCGCTGCTGGGCGCGCTTCTCCTCCGCAGTTATGCGGGGTATGATGTCTGGGAAGGGATTGTCGACGATACGTATCCGCTTAATCTTGGGCGGACTGTGCAGATACACCGGTTAGTATGTGTAACGCGACAGAAGATGGCATGCTCACTATAGCGGCCGTTCGTTGGCGTCAATCTCTAGCGGAGGAACCTAAGACACTGCGTGCACAAGAAGTTAGAGTAGGGGCGTACCCATCTCGCCGATTTTCAGGACATCTGCCACACGTTAGGCAGCGCATATATTATTCATAGCAAATAACTTACTGTAGATAGTGTCTCCTATGACGCGTCCGAATAGGGTGTGCTTGCCATTTAGCTCGTCCGCGCGGTCTACAGCGGGGTACCCTGGTCTTAGCAGTCTCCCTCGCGGAGTTAACGCAAGACTTACCGAGCGTAATGAAGAACTGGGAGTCGTTTGAGTTCTTGGTGCCGTTGTTCGCCATAGCTACCAGACCACGGTGCATGAAGCGCAAGCGTGGATGAATCTCATCCTCGAACGGCTCTGCATGCAGCAACGACGCGTGAGGACAGGCTAAGAGGGCCGCAAGCAGTTCACGCACCTCCGTAGAATGACTCTCCTCCACCACCTGTTCCTGTCCGGTCGCCCGTCTGGACCAAGAAGCCCGGAACAATCCTGCACAACTTCGTGAGCCTTCATCCCGTGGCGCAAGGTCATGGATGCGCGCACCGGTGGAATATGACACCATCGTAGTAGCCTGGCTCAACCCTGAGAAATCTTCTCTGCGAATGCGAACGGCTGGGCGTACCTTCCATCGCAAGTGCTATGAAGTTCCGACATGCTTTGGGCGTTTCCTGGACGTAGCTCGAGCGGCGGGCAATGTTGCGAGCGGCGATGTGCGCACCTTTGACCATAGCTCAATATCCACTTCTCCTGCGGTTGTCTCAACGACGACGCGTCCGCGCGTTGGGAGCGCCATGGCTGCTCAGTTGTGAGAGGTGTGGGCGGCGAAGCTGGACCAGCTGGTGGTCGTAGCGAGAGTTATAGCTAGCGCGCGCTTACACGCTCTCGCTGCTACCACCACCTGCACTCCCGCCCCAGCATACAGGCCGCGATTCCAGGAAAAGCTGCAATACCTCCGTCGCGCTTTGGTCTAGATTCGAACCCTTCGAAGGATGATATCACGTCTCAATTCCCTGCGCGAGTCCGCGCCCTTGATGCAGTCAGCAGCCCCCTAGGCAAGGAGGCCAGGTACTTTGCTGAGGGCCACGAAATGACCTTTCTGCAAGACAATGAGGTTCTTCGACATCACGATTTCTGTTGTGCTTGTGGTGCACCGCGCTTATATGTACCTCTCCTTGCACCTGATGACCACCTGTACTTCGCGCTCGACTGTCAGGCGAATCGCGAGTTTGTCAATATCACGGCCGTCGGCGGCGATGGAACCCAGCAGGGCGGGCAGGTACTTATTCTTTCCGCCCCCGCGCCACACCTTCCGCTGGCCGGCTCTCCCCCCGCAGCTCGCAAAGACTACCGGCTTACGGTCGCGGGCGGATTCAGCAACGCAGTCAACGAACACGGTTTATACGATATCCACATCGACGTGAAGGCACACTACGGCGACAATTGCAGGTACTGGGCGGACGCGAGCTAGTGGAAGAATGCGGACAAGCAAGGCCTCAGACTTTAGTGCTTCGCTGGGTGTATACAGCTGGTAAGCGTCTACAGGGAGGGGAGTACTAGGGGTGGAAATCTAAATTATTCAAAATAGAGTGAGCAAGCGAAAATGGGAGAGGCAACTGAGTCTGAGCCGCGTGAGTCTATGTATATGTCGGTGTGTAGGAGACGGATACAAATCGAATCTAGAGGAGCTTAGAGGAATCCGGAGCTGTCTGAAAGGAGAGACTCGAACCAGCACGTCCCATATCGCGCGCTACACCAGTATCTGTGATCCCCGACGCGCTTCGTCCATGCTTGTGATCGCGTCGTTGCTTGATTTTGACGTTGGCGCTGTGGGCTCGGGCGTTCTACTTCCACACCCGCGGTGTATAGGATGTTCGGAGTGACATGTGCCCCCATGCTACCAGAAACGTGTGCCCTCTGTGGGGAAACCGTTTGCCAGGCGCATCATCACCGCGTTCGATGTCAAAGTCGAGAACTGCAAACATGGTGCATCAGCGTTGGGAACCCAGACAAAGTGGAGAAATCTCAACTCACCCCGTTGCCGACAAGTATTTGCGCACGCTGCGCAACAAGCATGTCCACCGCTTGCGACACGTACTTCTGCTCCCAGTTGAGTACGAGGTCCCTGCTGCTCGCGACCAAGTCCCAGCCGCCGAGGCTCCACAGGGCGTCCTTGAGGTTGCGCACGTACTCCGGGTGGCCGTTCGTCATGACATACAGCCGGCGCACACCGTGCGCCGCGCTCGACGCGCGCACCTGCTCGACCTTCGCTGCGATCTCCTGAATGGTTGGCAGACAACGCTTGCGGTAGAGCTCGATGTTCTCGGGCGTGTTTTTCCCGTGCTTCTTATGCGGGGGAACGGTGAACTGGTCCTCGAGTTCGGGGAACGAGTTCACGCTCACGAAGTTCTCGGACGACAGCGCGAGGTAGTGGCAGTGCGTCGCGTAGTCGCCCTTGCGGACGTGGAGGACCATGAGCCCGGGGATTAGGGAGTACCGCTCGGCGTTGGTCGAGTATGGGGTGCTGGAGAGGTGGGGGAGGGCGGAGTCGGAGGAGATGAAGAGATCGCGGTTCATGTCGAACGCGAGCTCGACCAGAGGTGAGAATGCGAAGTGAGTGATGAAAGGGGAGCGTATCAGGTCTGGCCAGGCTACCAATAGCGCCCTTCGGACGCCCCAAACACTGTGTGCAGGTGAGTGAAACTGTCCGATACGAGCGCGGGGGACTTACTCGTAATGAGTGTATATAGGCCCTGAGCCCGGTGCAGACTGCACGCAGGGGTCGTTCATGCCCTGAAGGGTGGAGATCCATCTATCCGTTATCTCTTGGACCGAATTCACATCGGAGAGTGTGCTGTGGATGGTCTTTCTTGCGATGTTGACTTTGGTTGGACAAAGGCGGTCGAAGTAATCATTGGTCACGGCACGGGGCGCGCGGTCGCCATACGGGAAGGGATCGCCCACAATGGGACCTGTTCACCGATAATGAGGCTCGGCCACTCGCCGGTAATCTTAATGAACTCGCGACGTACCATGTAGTAGGACAGAGTATGGGATTTGTGAGGGGATCATGCCGGTGCCATCGGAGTCGGAGTAGACAGATCCATCAGCGTTCCAGGTGTAGTTATCGAACACAAATCTGCGCTGTTGTTCAGCCTCTCATAGCCGCGGATGACGGGGCCCTCTGGAAGCCTACATTCTACCGGACTTGTATGCCAAGTAGGCGTTTAGTATGTGCTCCTGCACGGCGTTCCCCCACCCAAGTGCTATGAGATTTGACCGTTAGCAATCACTTCGATGTCTAAAAGACGTATCGCACTGCATGCACCAACGTACCTCTCGTGTGTCCGGCGACAAAGAAGAATTTCTCGTCCGGCGCAGGCTGCGTCCGACTCCAGTCCTGCTGAGGCAATCGTAGCTCCGCAAGATGGTATGCGGAGTATAGTGGGGGGAGGATGTGGGGCGAGGGCGCGTGCCACAATGTCCGGTCAGACACGTCCGTGCGTAGCGGTGTCAGGGCTGCATGGCTGGACCACCTCGGCACGAGCACGAAGCCCAACAGGACGAGTGTGAAGCCGCCGATAAAAAAGCTCAGGCGGCGGTTTTTGACGGGATACCGATAGTCCACTTGCTCGAGCAATCGGAGCAGCGTGTAGTTCTCGGAGAGCATGTCGTCACGACGGATAAGGGTCCTAAAGACGAGGATGGCGGCAGAAAACTGGGGCCGAGCGACCGCTCGCTAGCCCATATCTATGTACAATGACAGTTGCTGCGCGAGGTGCTTCGAGTAATCTGTTCTCGGCCTGTTCAAAGGCTCTACCGTATAGCGGTAGGTTTGCAGCATGGCCTGTGGTTTGTTCGCAGCGGTGCCTGTGTGGTCTGTCACTCTGCTCGTAGCTTGAGCGGCGTGTGTGGTCTGTTCGCGGCGCCCTGGGTGATATGTTCGTAGTGGTGTGTGTGGTCTGTTCGCAGTAGCGAAGAGTCTTGCGTGGAGAGGTGATTCTTCGAATCCAGACTTTCGTGCCAGTGTGATTTGTCCGATGTGGTACTCGGACATTTCGTGCAGACCTATCGTGGCATCCCATCTATCAGTATCGGTAAGCCGTCCGTGCCACATCCGGTGTTTTACCTGAGGCGAGTGGTTCAAGGCTCCGGCGATGCCAGCAGAGTACAGGAAGGGATCGAGGAGTCCGACTGGACTGCCGCTCTCCTTGAGAAGCGCGTCGTTCAGAAACGCTACGAGGCTAGCAAAGGATGGGCCCACGGCGCCGGCACCCGCCATGGGTTTGATATGCCCGTTCACGGAGACCCGGAAACCGTGCACCTCGCCGGCGATATCGGGGACCGCGCGCCCCGGGGTGTTGAAAAAATCGGAGTTGGTGTTCTCCACCTTCTTCAGGAACGTGTTGACCACATTGGTTTGAAATGGAGGCGTCGCGAAGATGTTGGAGAAGCCGCCCGAGGAGAGAAGGACACGGTCACATCCGGGCTGAGGCTGGTGCTAAGTACCGTTGACGGAGGCCACACTGCGCCCGGATCAATTCCGGCGGGAAGTGTCGTGATGTGCAGCACAGCCTCACAAGGGGCACATCGAAGAGAACGTGGGGGTGGCAATGGCAGCGTACCGCCAGAACAGCGGATTCAAAGTCGAGAGCGTACCAACGATCCAGTTCTTCAACGACTGCGGCGAATACTCCGCGTCGATGGGCGGTCTTGCCATTGCCTGGGCACGGTGGCGCCGCTGGTATCCAGTCGACACATGGCTGTACGACATCCACCTCCTGTAGGACCGCAATGGGTGCGAAATCATGCCGAACGGCACACCGAACGCGAAGTCTCTTTCAGGGCAAAGGTGTGGTTAGGCTTGATGATCATACAACACGTCAGATATGCACAGATGATATGGAAGGCGAGGTAAATATACCAGGGTAGGCAGTCGCACGAGACCCGACCTTCGCGCACTTGCCAGCCGCCCTCACCCTCGCCGCCCGAAAGGCCCTTCGCGCCGCCCGAGCAGAGCTTGCCCCGCTGCCTGGACTGCGGCGCGAAATGTTGGCGCACGTGTGGCTCAAGCTAAAGGGCGCTCTTCTGCGAGAAGGCATGCGAGGCAATCTTGCGAAGGCGTGCATGCTCCGACGCGAGCGGGTCGTGAAGATGATGCGGCGTATAGATAGGCAGGCGCCGTAGAAGTCCGACTTCAGCATGCCGGTGCCGTGCCCGTACTATACGACCACTGGCGCGGTCGGGCCATTTTTCCATCCGAAGGTACGACATCAGGGCGGTCCCGTCGCGCGGGAGAACCGTCGAGGCACATATCAGAAGCATGCCGTTGAAGAGACACGGGAAGCTCGCTGCGAGATTCGGAAGTGGACACAGGAGCCGACCCGTCAGAAGTGGCTTGATCACTCGTGGCAGGTCCATGGGTCGCCGCGGGACCGGACGAGCGCGCTGCCGACTGGCCGGCCTGCACTGAACATACGTGCTATATGTACTGTGAGCGAAAGCCTCGCCACAGGTCGCGAGTCTGGCAGCTTACTGCGGGGTTGCGAGGAGAGTTTTCCCCATTCACAAGCATTGTGCTCTCAGAATTGGGCTGTTCCTAGCTACTAGTTAGGCCAAAGCGGCAGCAACCACTATGCCCCGAAACTCACCGATGATGCTCCCAACATGTACACGGGCCATTCATCAAACTCCTCTGAGGCAACCGTATATGTCCCGTTGAGCATCGCCTCCAGCCACGTAGCGCACGGGCTGTGAACATCGTCCCACTGCGCGTTGCACTTGAAAGAGTGAGCACGGGAGTACGAGTAATCAATTCAAGGTTGATACCATACCATGATATCATAGTAGTCAGTGCTCGGTACGCTGTAGACCGGGGTTGATAACGCTTCTCGATCTTCCGCGGGCCCGGTTTCGAGAGGGTAAAAAAAGTTGATGGTACGGTCAGTCGGGGACGAGGGGCGGAACTCCGAGTAAGGCATGTCTGGTCAAGAAGCTAGATGAAGGACATGAGATACTCGCATATGCCGACGTAGAACGGTAGAGCACTGCACCTTTATAGGTACAGTGGAGGCGGAAGTAGGTGTAGATTGAGGCTGGTGTAGATGGCGAGCTGCCAACGCCCCCATACTTATATGTCGCTCGCCGTGCACTGAGTTGCACTCCGCCCTCGGTGCCACGCATGTTAATTTCGTGAAGGCTGCTATCCTGGCGTATGCTTTACATTAAGATATCGAGGCTGTTAGTGTATATCATCCCTGATGCAAAACCGGGAGAAGATCAACCAAATGACCGGTGGGTCCGGGGGCGTTGAGGTAGTAGGTCGGATATTTCCCCCAGTCCGGGAGGCCAGAGGCACGCCAGGAACGAAGTGCGGAAATGAAGGTCGTCACCAGGGCGCGACGTTCATGCGCAGACTCCCGTTGGATATAGCGCAGTCGTAGCGATGCTCGCGTGTCGTTCAGCCTGCCGGAGGAGTACACGGCGGGAAAGGCGGATATCTCTCTGCAGTCAAACGGAGTGAGGGCCGACTGTAGTAGACTTTGCCCAATCAAAATCCGGTCGCACAGCGTACGCACCGGGTCGAGTATCATCTCCGCGCCCCCAATAACGAAACACGTCGGTAGCAGATCCTTGAGCGGGCCTCAGTTAGTCCTCGTACCAGTCTCGCGGCCGCAGAATAGAGCACTGCTCGCGGAATCCTTGCAGGCCGGCGCCGGTCCTTCTGTTCTCCTTTCCACACGCAGTCACTGTAGCGACGGAACAGCATACAAGCAACTCGAGGATGTCGGCAGCCTCCCGCGCGTAGATGAGATCCTGTTCGACTATCCGCAACCCGACCGGCACCAGCAGGGCTGCAACGAGGTCCTGTCGCCCGAGCCGCGCGGTAATGGAAGGGGGAGGTATGAGTAGCGATCCCCGGCGAATTCGGCGACATACCTGATGGTCGATATTGGTGTGGGTGGTACAGAATATCTAGCAATGTTCTCCGCACGAAGCGAGGGCGAGACGCGCCTTCCATCGCGCGTGCTATGAAGTTCCGACCTGCTTTGGGCATTTCCTGGGCGTACTAGCTTGAACGGCGGGCAGCGGAGTGGACGACGATGTGCGCACCTTTGACTAAAGCTCAGTGTAGACTTCCCCTGCGATCGTCTCAACGACTACACGTCCTCGCGTGGCTGCTCAGTTTGGCGGGATGTGGGCGGCGAAGCTGGTGGTAGCAGCGAGAGCTGACGCGCGCCTAAATATCATCACGCTCGTGCTGCCACCATCGCCTGACTCCCCCCGGCAAGGACGCGCTCTCCTGCACTCATGACTAGTAGCTATGTCACCATACCGAGCGTTATTCCATAGGGTTTCTGACGACAATGCCTTCTGATAGGTGCAACGTACACGATGTCGCCGCAGCGCGCCTTTGGGTTCTAGTCTCCTGAACACAACCTGAACAGCAACGCGAGTTGCGCGACGCGGTCTATCGGCGGCGATTGTCGAGGTTGTATTGGACTTCAAACGAAGACTCTCACTTTGGTATGTGTTCATGAGTCTCTTTCGCGAGCGTGCGCACCCGGCTCTCTGCCCAGGCTATGTTCGACGAAGAAGGCGAATGAGGCGGCTACACCCGGTGTACGTAGAGCATGTAGAAGCGACATATACATTTGAAGTGTCTAAACATCGTCATCGTGACAGACCTTGGCAGGCATATAAGATCTTTAACGACTAATAGGCACCCTTTACAGGGAACTACACCATATGTTGGGTTCGAAACTCCCCAAGTCCCCACATCGCTCAAGCAGTCTCGCAGCGAGACCCGCCGTATCTTCCTTTTGCTGGCCAAGCCGTCTCTTACCCTCCGGGCACACTTTCAAGCTTCCCGGTACGAAGGTATGCTAGACTGCCATCAAGGGATACGACGCACGAGGCTAACATGATCGTCAAACCCGATATTTTTCGTGGCGTTCAAGATGCATGTCAGTATCTCTATTCCCAATTTCTATCCTGGCTAAATTCTTGCGTGCGCTGCTTCAACGCGTAGTTAGCGGCATGCTCGCTTCGGCTTCCCCACACTGCGCCGGAATTGGGCAAGGGATGTCATGACGACGTGAGTAACTACTACTAGCCGCCACCCCCACCCGCCGTGGTCTTAACCACAGTTGTCGACGACCGCGCCAACGAGCGACGCCACACCGCCAGTAAGTAGCTATCCTGAGTCCTCCAGCATGAGGGCGTGTTTTCGAGAAATGTTCCTGCGAATTCCCATCGTCGACATCGCTTCCCGAAGATGGTGTGCCCGGCGACCGAGCACACTAGCGCGTGGCCTTTCCTGCGATGATCGCACTTTGTCATGTGTTTGTCATAGTCGCTCGCTCCTGGTGCCTCGAGTCAGGACTGAATGCTTGCGCCCACAGGGAACAATAAGACAAGCCGTTGCATCGCGGCAGCGTTCCTTCCCAATCTCCCGAGAGGCGCCGGGCTGCCGGCCAGAGTTCGGTCGCGACACCGTTGCGCCAGACGGTCGGGCCAGTTCCCGCACACCACCAGCCGCCACCAAGTATAAACAATCGTGGGCGTTACTATACTCGACGTGGACTCTACTGCGACGGCGATGCAGATGCCACAGAGCTACACGCCACGAATATAACAAGATCGTATGCGTGGGCTTCCATGGTGATACCGCCGTTCCTACCTGCCGGCGTCCTGATGGTCTCGACTTCGTCCTTGGGAGGCCAGGAGAGCGTCAACTGGTTCACCATCCAGAGATGGAGGATGACAGCCTGTCGCTTGTAGTAGAGTAGTTGAGATCATGCAATAGAGTGCGGCACGAGCGGAGCGAACATCGTAACGGCTCGGGAGAGGAGTGTAAAGACAAAGAGTGACGATGGTGAAAGATCAACAACCCGATACACCACAGAGTGTATGCGCAATGCCCATGATATTGTCAATGTAGTGCGTGACAGCGCATACTCGGAGCTCTGGAGAGGCAAATGTGAATGCAATTATGAGGCGCGAGCTACTGTACAGGGCGAAAAATTCCGAACCGACCGTGGCCAGAGATCTGTATAGTACAAGACGTGCGGTGAAGGCGGGTCACGAGCGAGAAAGGGGAAGGCAGCTTGTGTTATAGGAACTGCTACTACACACGCTCCATCCTCGGGGCGAGCTGGGAGTCTAGTCAGCGCTATCATTGGGACCGAGATCGATGTGAGAGCGCACCGTCCGCGCCGAGCAGCAGACTCGGGGTAATCATTCGTAGAAGTGGTAACAGTCGGGGCGGATCACGAGCATCGCCTGCATGGACGCGGCCGTAGGTCGGAAGATGGAGACGATCTGTATATGCTCATACTTGACGTCGCGGCCTTTGAACTGTAGCGGCGGCGGCGGCCTCTTGGCAGGGTATTCACCAGTCTGCTGCGCGGGAGGGGCCCTGGCCGCCGTCTCCAATTCACTCTGAAAGGTAAGGTCAGCAAGATAAGCGTGGCGCATGAGATGAAAAGGTAGACTGACCAGGAACTTGTGCAGTTCCCGGGCAACTAGCTCAACAACCTTGATCCGCACAAGGGGCACGGCCTTCGCCACCGATACGGGGGCTTTGGAGTGCGTCCTAGCGGATTCGACGAACCGGGAGTCCTGATTGCCAGACGCGTACTCGAGGAATTGAGTCGCTGCGTTGCATTCATGTCGGCCCTGGAACTGGGGCAAATTCAGTATCCTTTATCATGACAACCTGGGGGAACTCGGGCGAGCGGCACTTACAGCAAAACGGATAGTAAACCTCTTGCTTCTTCGCTTAGCCTCCGGGTCCGGGAACGCTGACACCAGGGGGTGGTTGAGCGCTTCTATGAGAGACTCCGGACGCAGAGCGTCCTGTGCGGCTACGTCGACGGGCATAGCTGGGAACTTGCCGTCCTTCGGAGCGCTCCGGCTGTTGCCCTGGTACAGCTCCTGAGGGATGGCCCACTGGCTCTGGTTGGCGTCCCTAAACGACTGGATGTCCATTTCACCATCCGAAGGTACGGCATTGGGGTGGTCTTGTCGCGTGGAAGGACTGTCGAGGCATGTAGTAGCAGAAGCATGCTGCTGATGAGGCACGGGAAGCTCGCCACGAGCTTCGGAAGTGGACACAGGAGCCGACCCGATTGATGAAGTGGCTTGAGTTCCCGTGGCGGGGTGTGTTGTCACGTAGCCGGAGGAGCGGGCTACCGACAGGTCAACCTGCGGCGCTGGGTATGAGTCCTGTACGTCGACTGTGAGTGAAAGCCTTCCCACACGCCAGGGGTCCGAAGACTTACAGCGAGGATCCGCCGAGGCAAACCATCCACACGCATCGCGTCTTCAGAATTGGGCGGCTAGTAACTAGTTAGCGAAAAGCGGAAGCAACCACCACAACTCAAAACTCACCAATAGCGACAAAAAATCCGCGGTGACTCCCTCGGACTGAAGCATCAAGTTCGTGATCTCCTCGGCTGTAGGCGTGTTTCCTCTGTTCAAGAACGTGCCGGACACATCCGTCATGTTCGACTGCGCGGCATGAAAGAGGTGAGCATGATAGTACGAGTGATTAATTGCAGAGCCCATACCGTATCGACAAGGCTGAGGTCAGGGCTCCGTGCGCTGTCAGGGAACGCACCACCATTCTGGTAGACGAGAGCCGATGGCAATTCTTGATCCTCCGCGGTCCCGGTTGCGCGGGGGAAGCGACTATCGACAGTGTCGTAACTGAGGAACGGGTCGCGGGGCTCTAGGTCCTGAGGCATGTCCGGTCAAGGAGCTAGACGGAGGGGATGAGATGCTCGCCTCTGCTGACGCAGAAAGACAAAACACGGCACCTTTATGAGCAAACCGCAGGGGGAAGTAGGTCCAGAAGGATGTTGGGGTGAATGGCGAGCCATCGACCTATCAAATTTATACGTGATTCTTGAAGGACGATATCCTGGTGTATGCATGATATCGAAGCTGGAGGTGGATATCGAAACAGCCAGAGGATATCGTAGCAGCAAGTAGATATCGAAGTCGCGAGTAGATATCGTGCACGATGCGACGCGGGAGAAGTCTGGTCGAGCGCAAGAGGGTTGAACCAGCGAAGAGATCGGAGGGCGCGGGAGCGCTGAGGAAGGTCAGATATCCTCCTCGTGTACTGTGTGTTCCTCAGGCAAATCCGGGGAGCCGGGGAACAAGTGCGGTAATGAAAGGCATTGCCACTGCGCGACGCCGCGCAGATCCCCGTTGGAAGCGGCCCGATCGAAGCGATGTCGAACAGTCGACGAGACCGACGAAGCACGGGGCGAGTACACAGCGGGGTAGGTCGACGGTTTCCGACCAGACGGGCTGGATACAATACCTCATATGAGAGGCATAACGAGAGTGATCACTGTGGGAAGACGCGTCAGCTAGAAGACTCGTATAGCTGCAGAAAGCGCGCGGCTCCGACGAATTGACGTGCAGTCGAGCGCGCATCATCAATACTTCTCTTCTCCCACCAGCACATCTTGACTACAGTCGTCAGAAAGCCAGTTTGTGTCCAATCAGCAGCCATATACAAGCGTTCGGCTGTACAAACTCAAGACTCAAGCAGCGCGAGAGAAGAGCCAGGACCCGGGCCTCCTAGATGTGATGTACGCTTCAACTTCCATCGACGATCCGGGCTGTCACAAACGGTCTGCGGTACTGTTTCAGACGGTCCAGCTACACCTGCGGACCACCGACACCACCAGCGTATATGACAGTCTCTGCAGGCTGAACAGCGTACAAAGGGTGTACAATGGTCTCGCGATCGGGTCATCGAAGTGACTGTCCGCCGATATCTGCGCCTGACATGCCACCTCCTCCATTCCTTGCCCTGCCCACTCCATAGTGCGGCCCCGTCCTACTCACTTGGTTGCGACGCGGGTACCCGTAGCATGGAGGGGCAGTGTGAGGATCGAAGGGGCTGAAAGGTGCTGCGTGACGTCTACGAAGGAGACGGGACCGAGATCATCAATGTTCAGTCCATTCCTGAGCTTGGGCTCTATCGCCCACACGGACGGGTTTGCCCCGCATATTCAACACGGCCCTTTACACCGTATGGAATAGCGAGACAAAAAGAGGAAATGTACGCATCCAGAGAACTCAGATTGACATGGGAAAGCTCGACCGATGGTCAGGCATCTAGATGACGGCATCGGTTGCGGAACCACAGAGTGCACTTCGTCGCTCAGCCGCCAGGGAACTGATGATTGAGCAATCAAGCTAACTCTGCGTATTGGCCTACTTCTCGCGGCATGATCTTTCATGGACGCGGAACGACACGGTAGGTGTGCACAGCGGCATCGGTTGGTCTCGCGATGTTTACGGTGCTTACCCGCAGAATTGTTGATGAGCTGCAGTATTCACCGCCGCGATGCGCCGAGTTGTCCTCCGGGGTGCGCCCGCAAGTGTGTTGAGAGCGTACAACCGTCGATAACTCCCTAAGTAAGGCCTCCGTACCATGTAGCGACCTGGGAAGGAATCACTGCAACTCGCGGGTCAGTTCAATATTTACGAGGATATGCTTAACGATCAAACACTGACATCTTTTACGGGTTCCCCCTGCCACAAGCCATTATCTTTTCCCCGTCGTTCGATTGGTAGAGGAGTTACCAGCGAGGCGTTGAAGGTGATGAGCCTAAGTTTCATAGCGACAGGTGAGACCGTGACGTTAACGAGACCGTGATGTATCCCCAGCGTACAGCACACTGTGCTCAAGTATTGCCAAAGACAGCTAGATTCCTAGGGCCTCATGGTCACGAGGAGGTATACGATGTCGGTGGATGCGTTGAACCACGGTCTCAGTAGGCTCAGGTTAGTAGTTCGAGTTGATCGGAGCCGAGGCGCCTCTTAGCGCTCATACTATGGCCCACGCGCCACTACCACTACAACTAGCCACAACCGGGATTGGGCACGAAGCTGATCAGTATCGCGGGAGGGCTTCATATTCAATGTTCATTAACCTTCCACGGTGTACTCGAGGCCCGCTAGGCCGCGGCGCCCTAATACTATGTGAGCATTGCCCCTCCTTGTCCATTCCACCGTGAGCTGCCCGGGCCCATCGTCACGAGTCGCGCTAGCGTTGACCCTGAACATACGAGGTGTCAGCTAAACGGCAGCATCCCCAGCCGAGCCACCGAGCACCAGGACAAACGTCTCCCCTCCTCGAATGCGACGGCCCCGAACGAGATCTAGTATGGGAAATCATTAATCACTTCCTCCTCAATGACCGTGCGCTGATCCCAACGATCGACCGCATGGCGTACAGGAGCGTACAGGATGCCTACGCCTGTGTCCTTTGTGGTCAAGTCGATGCAAAAGCTTGTCCACTCGCCCGATCATCCATTTGCGCTCTAAGCTCGTGAACAGCTGTAGTATGAGCGGCCGGAGTTGCCTCTTTGGCAACCTCCCCAGCAACTCGAAGAGGCTACGGATGGTCCTGATGGTCCACCAGATCCGAAGGGGGTACTGAGAAGACTCGAACGCATAGTTGTGACATATCTGACCATTGAGTGAGCGGTGAGTGCGTGATCAAGTGAGTGCGCGAGTGACGTAGCTGCGCGGCGCGCGGCGTTAGTGTACTGATTTAGAAAGTTGGCGCCTGGACCGCGAGGTACTGTTTCAACTTGATGTCTGGACTCGGAATCGAATTCGAACTCGCTTTGACCACCACTTACTTATCCTCTCGACGGGACGTATCCTGTCCAAGTTGTAATTCAGGGCTCCAGAGCCCGTTGAAAGCGTCCCGCAAGAACAGCGCAAGAACTAGCATCCGCAATATGTCTGGAGCGATACCCCTCACCCAGCGCAACCTACACGCTATCGCGGCGCGCGCGAAGGACGCGTCACCCGAGGAGTTGCGCGAGTTGCGAGATGCGATCCAAAGGCGGCAGTTCGTCGAGGATATCATGGAACTCAACGGGACCTTCTTTCCAGGGTATGTGAGCACAAACATTTGCTGCAAAAGCGCCCGCTTGAACCTACTCCCCAGGCTCGATGCGATCAAGAAGGCGAATGTGGCACATGAGACGTCGGCCTCACTGAAAGAGCGCATGCAGGAGATGCAGAAGCAGCATATACAAGACGTCCGGACGTTGTACCACTGGCAGGCGCAAGACTACTACGACGACATGGTCGACCTTGCACAGTCCAAGCCGGACATTGAAGTCCCCGGGGCAGAGGTATGATCGACTGTTCTTCTTTTGATTTTATCTTCTGCGCGGGTCAAGTCGCTTGCGAAGCAAGTGCGGGTCACTCTACACCGGAGCAGTGGTCCTATATCCTCGCTGTCTCTCGTTATCGGGAAATTACTGACGTCGCGCAGAATTTTTATAGGCGCAGCCGGCTGAATTTCGATTCAACCAATGCGTTCGACAGCAACCTAGACCGCCTCAACCACGCGTACCTCTCTAGAATTGCCCCAATTGCTAGAGAGCGAAACATGCACAGGGAACGGGAGGAGGCAATACAACGCCGCCGTGACCAGCAGTTCCCAGCAAGCATCGGCGACTTCCACGCAATCCGCAACAAGGACGCCCAGGTAGACGCGCCGCCGATCTCTTGGGTGCCGAGGCCGCGCTGACATACGTCTCTGCACCAGGTCCGGGTCGCGAGATTCCTCACATCTAAAGATGACGTGCGAGAACGTATGATGGATGAATTCAAGTGGGCATGGCGGCAAGTCATACCCCTCGTCAGCGATCACAGCCGCAATGTTCGTGTGCAATCCTTTTTGGATTCCCCCGTAGCCGCACAAACTGATATCGCTTTCTGTTGGCGTTCATCAGGAGTCCTTCCAGGCGGAAGTCCAAAGCCTACTGCGGGATATTGAAGTCCAGGATCCTCGCAAGGCGAGACGAGACCCGCCACCTGTGGTTACGGCGTCATAACCGCAACTTACATCCCTTCTTTTATTTACCTGCAGCCCTAACGGCGGTTTACCCCTCTATATTGATGTATCATTACCCTCCGCCGTTGTATTATCAGGAATGCGGTACCCCTCCGGCAGCCTTTAACAGAAACACATTCAACCGTGTCAAGCAGAAGAGATCCTCCCTGCCCGACACCCACTGTACTCCGAGACGTCTCGTTCTGCGTCCGCGGTCACAGCGCATGCGCTAGCGCTTCTCGGCTCGCGGCAGGCCGGTCGCGTTCGTATCAGTGCCTGTGCTGCATCCGCTCGATGGCACCGCGTGGACCAAAGGCCAATACCCCAGGGCATCTAGTCAGTGTCCGCCCACTGCCAGTGTTTTTCCATCATGCGTCCGGGGCTGATCCCGCGAGCAGGTACATCACATACGAACACGCTCGTGAACAACGTCATAAGCATGCTCGACACAATCCCTCTGCGCGAAGGGGATTCTTCTGCCTCAAGCGCACGCGTGCGCACCTTTTCGGAGGGGCACTGACCAGAGGGTCGCAAAGCAGTGGTGCTCGCGGCCAGCTTCGACTCGGGCATCCATCGCGGCGCGTGGTTCACTAACCCATAGATCGTGATCTCGTCAGTGCGTCTTCTGTCGTAAACTACGAGCCGTCTACGAGCTGCTTTGGGTGAGGTACGCGTATGAGAACGGCTGCAACCATGGGCGCTGCCTACGATGTTGCTTCTCACCGATGTCTGTGGTGTACGCTACGTGGGAGCGTGTGACATGAATTGACGGGGACGCATCACTCTCCCCATCCGCCGGTGGGAGGAATCCTACTCGAGCGACTTGCCTAACGGGGTGCGCGCTCCTAGTGCATGGGCGGTTGAAGGGTGCGCTACGGGGGGTATGCACTCGCTTGACGTACGAGGTATACTCTTGATTAGAAACAACGACGCGACTATGCCTATACGTGAGTAATCAAATCAAAGGGGTACAGAGATACATCAAGAAACTGCATGCAGAAATGGCGAGAGACTGTTTAGACTCCGGAAGACACTAGTCGGCGTGGTCATAGCTCTGGCGTACCGGCAGCCTGTACCCTCCGGCTAGGAGGGTAATGTGAGACGAGAGCATGGCGGATTCATGGGCCATGTTAAACTGAATGAAAGGCGCACCTTCACTCCCGCCATGCCGTGGCGGTGGCGTCGCGTCAAGCAGAATGCCCGTTCTCCAAAACGCCCTCTTGCTCGCCACGGTACTCGACGGCATCGAAGTACTCTGAATCCGATTGATCTTCGCCTTCTTTGTCCGTCCACGGCCCGATGGCTGCACATCCGTCGTCGCTCGATTCCTCTGCAGAGCTTCCCCGGCTACTATTGCAGTTAGGGTCAGACGTCGCATAGCCTTGCCAGTAACTCTCATACCTAGCATTGCAGGGAGCTGCAAGGTGTTGCTGGAGTATCTTGACAGCGAGCAGATCGTCCTCACCCATCTCCCTGAATAAACTGCACATCCTGTAACGAGTATGCGGTATCAGTGCAGTCCTCGAAGTAGCATGATGAAGCGAAGCCGGCGTGCACTTTGTTTGTGTGATGAACGTGAGATCTCCAAGCGTCTGTGACCATGTCAACAGGGGAACTGCGCAGCCAGTTTCTATATGTTCAAGCCGCGGTGTCGGGTCGAAGACGACGTCGTCCGGAATGGACGTGGGGTCCTTCTCCAATGACCAGAAGCCGTATGGAATAGATGGGTCCTGAGTCGCGCTGTCGCCATGATCGTCGTAGAGAAAGAACCATAAGGGGGGCGGGACTTGGCCCACAACGTGTGGGGAGGTCATGGATGCGGTGGTCTCTGTGTAGTACTTTCGCTCCGTAACTACAGAGTTGTAATCATCGCATCGGAAGAAATTCTGGCTGAAAAACAGGCGTACCAAGACCAATCACATTCCAAACTAGGGAGAGGTCTGGCGCCGAATGGACCAGTCTCGACACGTTGTCGGGGTGACCTTGCACAAATAGCTGTTGCTCAAAGAGAAGGGTTGTGCCCACAGGGACGCAGGAGAACTGATATCTGCGCAAGAGAGTTCAGAAATTAGTCGCTACTGATCCGACTATGTGGAATATAAATATCACGCTCGCCTTTTCCACCTTACCCCACTATAACCTAGCGTGATATTGACGCGCATCTCGCCAAGGTCTCCGTCAGGGACATTCACCCACTCAGACTTGGATATCTTCTCGTGCAGCAGGTATTCTCCGCCCTCATCTGTCAAGTTTGCAGCCTGGAACTCCGCCGATCCATGTGACGGGCGACTACCCGGGCCTTGCCATGGGACTGAAACCGGACGTGTGTTCGTGTACCTCCCTATTGCGATTCCGAGCCCGGAAGCTCGTGCAGTCAGTGTTACCCAACCATCGGCACCCTTTCTTCGTCCCAGCCATACTCCGAGCGCATGGCGAGATGGACGACTAGTGATTTCCCAAACGGGGCATCCTTGAAGGCAACCCGAGCCAAGCAAAGTGGTGCCTAGCGCACTTGGAAATAGAAACCAAGATAGCCAAATGCGTGCTACGACGTGTGGACTTGCGGCATGAATAACTGTGCGAGAATCTAGACAGAAGGTCAGTAGGCGCGTGTAGAGTTCGTGGGCGGGACTGTACCGAGTGGATAGTCTTTCACTAAATCTTCCCGGTCAGCGGCCACCCTCAACACGGCCTACGCACATCCATGGTGAGAGTTGGTGCATATGCAGGAGAGTCAGCAACCCACCTCATCTGCGTGCAAGTCCGAATCACCGGTTCGGGGGGCTCCAACCCACTTGACGCGGCCGTCATGTCGGTGATCAAGCACCATCTCGCCTGATGTAAGAACGTAGTTTCGATCAAATTTATCCTGAGACGAATGATTGGTCAAGTCGCGCCTGAGCGGAATCCAGCGGATTTTTTTGGCAATCAACTTACCCAGAAGACTTCTTCCAATTTCAGCAAGTGACTTAGGTTGTGCATTTCCAGGTATTCAACAGCCATCTGCGAAGTACCCGGGCAAGCGTTCGTTATTGTGAGAACGGTGGCTCAAGTGAAGTTGCATACACAGATATCTGCCGCCTGAATGGGACGAATAAGCTGACTTCACGCTGATACTATGTGAACGACATGCACCATCTGCAACTGCAGCCGGAGCTTGTCGATTCCTGGTAATGAGATGAGGTAGACCATTGCGGGGGTGTAATCTGTATCCGGAAAACTCAGACGATAGTACTACTGATGACCGGGTCGTGAACACTCTGGGCGCACCTTCGGTGACGATGAACGAAGCTACACCCGGATCTCTTCCCGGACGGGAGTATCCCAACACCCTCAGAAGGTACGAATCCCTGGGCATGTCAGCCCCAGAGTTACCCAGAGAAGAAAGACCCCTGTTCTCACTGGGCTTGCCGGGCGAGCTGGATAGCCTCCACGAACCGCCGATCGTCTTGGCGAGGGTACATGTGCACGATGACCCGCGTACCCGACAGATCACCAGCAGCTTCCACGACTGCGCGGTGGCGGGTAACGCGTCGTGGTCGCCGCTGCACGTCCACTTGATTGGTCGGCCCGGGGTTGCGATATATTCGGGTCACCGGGGCGAGCCTCGTCGCCACCACACCGACAGGTTCCACGAAGTGGAGGTTCTCTTGAGCGAACAGTCGAAACTGGATATTCTCATATCAGCTTAAGACAATGAGGTGCATGCAGGAGTCACTTACAGTGCCGTCGAATGTCGCACTACCATCGAGGCGCTGTGCCAAACCGAAGACGCTGGTCCGAATCCCCCTCACCTCCCCGATGAGTGTGTCCCCGACACGAGCAGAGTTCTCAACGTGCTCGAGGAGGCGAACGAACATCGCCTCCATAGTCTGCTCGGTGTTTATTGCGGCCTGCACCTGGGCAATAATCCGTGGTGAGTCGACTCGGATCGATGACACGGCGTACACGACCGGAAATATTACCCCAAACAACTTGATCGCGTCTTCAAGTTGAATGGCGAGCTTCTCAACCTCCGCGCCGATGTGCTCGTGCCGACGCAGGAAACTCAAGAATCGCATCTTGCGACGACGTTTCATGAGATTCTCGATGTCGCGTAATATCCTACGCATCGTAGGATCGACCGTCAAAAATGGGAAAGCGCAGGAAAGGTAGGCGCTTACCCGAGAAACTTATCAACGCGCTCCTTTGTCGTGATTGCCTGGGTGATGCTATCGTCCCGTTCCAATTGATCATAAATTCCAAGAGTGAATCGGGCGGCTCGTTCTGCGAGCGATCGGCAGCCATCCCGAGTGTCTTTGATTTCCTGTTTTAAATGCTGCTTCGAGGCATGGAATGCGTAAGAGCTATTAGTGCACATACCTTGGCCTTCTCGGCAATGTTGAGCACAAGCTCGAGTGCAACGCTAAGTCCAGGAACGGGGATTTCGGCTGATACAGTGTTTGCAAACCGCAAGAGCATCAAGAGGTGCTCCAGAGATGCCATTGCGGAGACACCTCGTTATTCGTGAGCGAACCGAGGAAAGAGATAGCGAGAGGTGGAAGCGGGAGATTCGATGAGGAAATGAGGAAAGCAGAGGGGACGCAGTGGTCTTGGGATGTTGGGTTAACATGCGCCCGGGGGCCTTCAGGCGTCTGGTCCTGCGAAGGCTGGGGTATGAGCTTCCATATGATATATGATGAGGCAACCGTGGGATATGAGGACAAGAAGATCCGATGCGTGGGCCGTCTGTCCGAGTCCTATTCAGAGAGTACTAGGCCGCCCATAGCATGCCTCGGTGATTTGGACCTCCGGATCCAGAGAGACAAGCGCTAGCACGCGAAGAGTGTGTAGAACCTGTGAAGATGGAGGCCTTGGCCCGGGTGAGCGTTCGAAGCCTCCCAGGGCGACTGTACTCAGTACTCGGACGGCGGTAGTGACCGTACAGCGTGCCAGGGGACAGACGCCGGCTGTCCTGGCCAATCGCCGGTCCCCGTAACACTGCCACCGCCCGACGTTGGTACGCTCGCTAGCGCTCGCCAGGCTCTGTACGCGGCTCTCTCGCACCGACGCACCGCTAGTTCTGCCCTCGATGATTCGCAGACCAGCTTCGGCCACCATATTACGATCTGCTAGACGATGGCCGCGTAGCGTGAGCTTGGGGCTCAAGCCACCGCTCGTATCGCTGCCCTTGGCTCCTGGCGTCATTGTCTCGCTATCGGGCAAACGTGTCAATTATCACTGGTTCGGCATGTATCATTTTGCTGCGCTGCATGGATCTGCCTGCCGCATATTTTCTTGTCGCGTAGATGCCTTCTCTACCCCAAGATCTGACAGCGTTGCGGCGGTGCATGGGCTCCCAGCGGCACACATAGCCAATTTAACGGGTTGAACCCGTCGGAGAAGCCGTCGCGCGATGATCCCACCCCCCTTCTCTCTAGCCCTTTCATAAATCGGTCGGTGCACACTACAGCACGTGGTGCGCAGTACTCATGAGCAAGAGAAAACACCTCCGGGAACACTCGCCAGACGTGAAGAGCCGCGGGGACTGAGTCGAACCTCGCTCAGAAGCTGTTCTTCTCGGAGTTATTGAGGAAATCAACCAGCCCTGTGGTAAGTCTGCTCTGCGGTACCCGTCATACCGGGTGCTCACACGAACATTGTAGTAATCAATTCCCTACCAGACTCGGAGGCCCCGTCGCTCACCGATCCCACGCTATCGACGAAGACGTGTTCCAGAGCACGATGAAGTACATCTTCACCTTCAATGAGTAAGTTATTTCCCGTCCGTACCGTTGCCCGCTGCATCTGACCATTGTCCCCCGTCCTGCAAGACAAGCAAGCAGAGAACCCAGCGCTTCCGGCTGTCGCCAGGACTCTCGCGTCCCGTGCCCATCCTCGAGGCCGGCCATCCGTCCACCTTCCCCGGCAATCCCTCCCTTGCTCAATCGTTTTCTGTGGCGTCCAACGCGGCTCGCCCGTGCACACCACTCACCTGCCGCTGCTTTACTCTGGATGCTCGCGCCAGATTGCATGCACGCACTCCGCATGACTCGTTCCTTCAAGTAGGCGCCCGCAATACCGGTATGTCGCATATTACGTTCCGATATCATTGTCGATCTTTGACCTTCCATGCTCACTACTCGTTCCACTATGTACATCCATCATGTGCGCTATCCGGGGACAATCGGAGACTCGAGGAAAGCACACCGCACCGTCCAACTCGTAGCACAAGCCGCTATTCTTCCTGGAACCCACCCACAGCTCTTACAGCTTCCACGAGTCGTTTATATTCCTTCAGGAGCTCTCCGACTTCGGATACCTTGATGTCGTCCTCGGTGCAGTGTAGGAAACGGCTGTTAGGGGGCGCTATCCGGATGGCTATAGGAGACTGTGGCCGCGATGATGTGGGTGATGGCGACTCGACATGCTTGGATCCGCTCGCTACGTGTGGAGGGACCATTAGCGAAGAACGGCGGGAGCCTGTTGGAGACATTTGCTACACCTCTGTTAGATATCGCCTAGATTTACTAGTTATCGTGTACGGACCTTGGACGGGTCACCGGGTCCCGACTGAGACAGCCGCGACAGCCCAGGAACGCTCGCCAGACGATCTGCAAGCGTTTTTCGACCGCTCGCAGACGCAGCCTTCCGCTTCCGCGCCTGCCTGCTACGCTGGCTCATCATGCTCTCGAAGCTCCGGATGCTCCTGGTATCGTGCCCCTCCTCTTCCTCGTCGTCCTCTTCCTCATCATCTTCGTCCTCCTCGTCCGACGTCTCCGACGGCGTCCCGTCCTCCGGCAGCATCGAGCGGACCGAGCCCGGGCGCGACGGCACGTCCACCATCTGCTGCCCCGCCTCCTCGGTCGGCATGGACTTCGAGCGCCCGGGGAGCGACGCTGCGATGCTCGCGATCGAGAAGTGCGTGTCGCGCCGCAGGAGGCCAAAGCGCGGCTGCGCGATGTTCCACGGCGCCGCGCCCTGGTCCGCGTCGATCGGCGGCGTCGCGACGCTCTCCGGGTTCGTGTCCGACGTCTGCCCGGGGAGGAGCGAGCGCAGGACGCCGAAGGAGGTGTCGACGACGCCCGTGAGCACCTTGTTCGCGGAGCCGGCGAGCGCGTCTACTTGCTGCTCGACGCGCCCGCGCAGGCTGGCCTGCGGCACGCGCGGAGAGCCCGATTCCGAGCCAGTGCGGTTGATGGGGATGGGCGAGAGCTCGGCGGTGCTGTCGGCGGCGGTCATTAGCACTCGTGAACGTGGTATGGAGGAGAAAACGGGGGCAGGAAAGTCGTGGACGGAGCGAGGCCTGGCCCCCGCCACGCGAGCGTCCACGAATAACGATGGAAACGAAGCAGCACAGCAAGGAGGCAAGCGAGTGCCCGCATCCGTGAGCGGCGGCGTCTACGCACCTAATCACCATCTTCTCGCTTTCTCCCAGGCCCAGCGCGGCGAGGTCGACGTTCTCCAGGAACTCGGCAACGGCCATGAGGTTGATCAGACAGTAGCCCTCCTCGCCCCCGGCGGCGCGCTCGCGCCTGAAGCGCTGCGTGAAGAGCAGGTGCGAGACGAGGTGAGGGGGGTTCGCTTTCACCACCGCGAATATCATCAGCGGGAGGATGATGTCGCCGGACACAGGGGTTGGCGTCGTGACGGGCGACAATGGGCGCGAGGGTGTCTCGGGCGGCGGAGAGACAGTGAGGATGGGGGACGGCGTTCGTATCGAGTCGGAGTTGGCAGAGGCATCGTCAGGAGTGAGCATCCCTGGGCGGTCCCTGACGCTCATGGGTCGTAGCTCAGCCTCTGGGGTCTCGCTGTCGGGTGAAACGACGACGGTAGGTGGAGGTGAGACGGCTCTGTCTGACGCTTCATCCTCTGGTCCGCTGTGGCGCCCGAACGAGCTGGCCATCGGGGTCTTCTCGTCCGCCATCTCGTCTTCGGCCCTGAGATGCAAAGGGGGGAGTTTCGAGAGGCCATCTGACAGGAGAGTACGTCACTAAAATAGAGACAGCTTGCACGTATGCGCTTACCGACAAGGATCTTGTGCACCGATACTAAAACCGCCGCCTTGTCGGCCGGGGAGCGGCATACAGAGTCAAGCTGCATTAGAGCTGTTGGAGAAGCGCTTGTGAATATGTGCGGCATCGTGCCGATAACATGAGTGGCTTACTCTGTCCGCAAGCCTTGACCAGTGCGTTAACCTCCCGTGTAGCCCGCCCAACCTCGACGCCAAGGTGGCCCAGTCCGAGGTCGAGCAGGTTGACTGCTGCGATACGACTGGATAATGCCTCGTCATGAGACACATCGTCCGAACCAGGTGGTAGGAAGAGCCTGTCAAAGGACTCATCAGTAGGAGGCCCATGACGGAAGGTAGCTCGATGCACCAACCTGTCATAAAAAAGCGAGCAAATAGCTCTCTCCACAACCTCCATGACCCGGTTCACGTGCAGTGTCTTCGGGCTATCCCGCTCTTCGTCGGTATTACCCTCCTTCTCCTGTTGCTCGCCGGCCACCGTATCCTTCTCGTCCTTGTCTCGCTCGCTCTCCGGTTCGCTCCCACTTCCGGTCTTCGCATGCCTGCGCCACCGCCGCCCCTTCTGGCTCTCTCGCGCGACGTCCTCCGCCCACCGCTTGCCGACCTCTTCCTCCAGCTCGTACCAGAACTCCTGGATCCTCCGGGCGACTTCCTCGGTGCCGCCCTCAACCACAGCAGCGGTCAAATCGCCCGCGATCTCCCACGTCTGGTTCTCCGACGCCTTCCGCCCGGGGCTAGCGGTAGGGCCGAGGCCGCTAACACGTCTTGTGCCTACCACAGGCGCAGGCTTTCCCGGGACGACCGGCGCGAGCCAATGTGACCAGTCAATGACCTTCTCCCTAGCCCATAGTGGCACACCCTCGCCCGCCATAACGTCCTCCAGCTCCCCTTTCAGCGCACTAGCGATCCCACCCAGCGATTGCGCGCGCTGGATGCGCCCACCGATGATGTACGCCGGTACGGTGTGAGGGGTAGCGTGCTCATTGCTAGGGATCGATGAGATGGAGGTAGGTGAGGTCGATAACCCAGGGGAAGTCGATGCGGTCTCTGCTGGCAACGCTAGAGGGCCCGTCGTCGGGCTGGCCGGGGGAGTCGGCGTGCTCACATTCGCGCGGCCAAAGAGCGACGCGAAAGGATTCGAAAGCCTAGCGCCAGTACTCGCGCTCGCAGCAGCCTGCGGGGAGACGCCCGGTCGCGCTCCGGGTCGCGGAGGTAATGGGGGACCTTTCGGATGCGGGGCCGGTCGGGGCGGAAGGGGGAGGTTAGCGACGTGCGCGTGTACTCCGAAGGAAGGGTATGGATGGGCGGTTCTGACTGAATGGTGCGGGTGGTGGCCATGCACTGGGGAGGGGGATGGGGAGGACGAGAGCGGTCGCGGGAGCGGCGCGAGGGCCGCATACCCTGATGCCCGTGTGGACGGGCTCAATAATGCCTGGAACGGCTTGGAGGTCGGCGATAGCGTCGAGCGGAAAGTCAACACATGTCTGAACGCGCCGCGGGAGACCCAGGAGGCAATTAGTACCCCCTGCTGAGCGCGCACCAAGAACATCAAGCACATACTCTATGATTGATCCCCGAAGCCCTGATAGAGTTGTGACACTGGTCGTGTTGGATGCCGCGATTGCGTCGCAGAACGCGACGTGGTCCTTGATGAACTCCGGGGTGATGGGCACATTCGCCGGGTGTTGATCGCGTGGTAGCAGGAGCGTGGCCTGCGGCACAGTTCGGGCGATTCGTGAGCTTGCCAAGCAGCTCTCTCAAGAGACGATATAGGACTGACCTTGCCGTCTACGACGGCCGTCCAGAGGTCATTCCACTCCGGGAGCCGCTCCGCCTCCAGCGCGAACCTCTCCAGAATCAGCCAGCCTGTGCTCGCGGCGTCCAGCCCGTCCTTCTGCGCCGCTGCCTTCAAGTTCATCAGCTGTAGCCTGTTGGCTGCATCGCGATCCGGCGGCGCGGCGGGCTGCATGGATGCGCCCGTCGTTGTGGTCGTCGTCGCTGGGGAGGGGGCGCCCCGTTGTCTAGGGGTGTATGGTACGTACCGCGGCGCCGGTGCGGAAGCCGCAGAGGCATCGGTTGTGGAGGTGACGGTCGCGGAGGATGTGGATGCCGATGGAGGGGTCCCCGGGGTCGGGGAAAGGAGAGGATGGGCAGTCAGGCTTTCATGGGAGGTGTTGCGCTGGATGCTCAGCCCAGAGCGACCGATCGAGCCTGTGGGGAAGAGAGCATCGCGCCTGGACATGACGTGAAGTGGTAGCCGAGTGTCGGTATTGGCTGATTCCTCTGTGGAGTCTACACAGCTTGGACGGAAATGAATGCGGTCAAGACACGGCTACTAGGGACTGTCAACCGGCCGTCATGAGTGGCCCAAATCCATTCATCACGAGGAAGCGTACTACACCACAATGCGAGAACCTTCCTGTCGTTATATCGTCCTGCTCTGGCAATCTAGAATGTCGTGAAGCTTGAAGAGTCTATACAAGCGTGCAGTAAGTCAGCAATGCAGCACTTTCACAAACCGTTACAATCCGATGGATGCTAATGGAGACGTTCTCGGGTAAGAGGCAAGGGATATGGAAGGACAAGCAAAGCAGTGTTCTTCTCCGCTCATTCAGATCTGTCATTTAGAGGACTGCCTCCTCCAACAGAGAGTACGTACAAGGCTATACTGCTCGGACGCGCATGAGCGCTCTGCACCTAGTACCGCGCCGCCTCATTGCAGATTTAGAAAACGCGCTACTGACTGCAATCCACTGCCAACGATGAGGCGCAGGACAAGATAGCAATGCGGTAGATATGGGTGTATCATTGATAGGACTGCCATCGCGCGAAGCAGGTGCAGAAGATCGAGTGCGGCACTCACCAAGACTGCCCAAAGATTGTTTGATTGTACCAGCGCACCGTGTGCGACCAGAGGTTACGGAGGCTTCCTCTCAAACGTCGGAGCGTAATTCTTGCGTCTCAGTGCCGTAATGATGGAGTAACTAGTCTAGCTGAGAGCGCGAATGGTAGTAGCAGCGGTCACCAGAGCGAGCGAGCGGGCCGACTGATGTCGGAGTGTGCGACAGGGTCTGCGCGTTGATAGATTCGCCAGCTTCAGAATTTGATGAATGCAGTAACAAGATGGCAAGAGCTGCAGACAGAAGATGAGAGTATAGAGCAGGCGACGACGAAGGCTCCGCACCGCGCAGCGAGCGTCGCCAAATCGGGAGACGCCCGCAATGCAACGTTTAGACGCGCGTCGGGAGGGCGCATCAAAACCTCTCGAAGAGGTAATAGAGGCGCATACGGGCGCCTATGCCGCAAGAGGTCGCAAAGTGGTAAGCGCCTGTTCGCGCACTTGTTCAAGTTGGTCTTCACGACCGTACAGCGTAGACTCGAAAACTGGAACTCGCTCCTACGACTGCTTACTCTCCTCAGAGGACGCATACTGCTCAAACGACTCCAGCTCGCGATTCCCGAGCCAGTCGTCTCTTGATTCTCTTCCACGGTTTCTCATGCGAGTCGCTTTTGGACGTTCCCAACTGGCGTTCGGAACAAGGCTTCGTCTAGCTTGGCTTGTCTTCACGTTCGGTCGTACGATGCTCGCCCTCCGACCGGTCTCCGGAGCTCAGACGACCATCGGGACCAAGGCTCGCCTCATGTCGCGTTGACGCCTAGCCGTACGCGCCAGAACGCGTCGTAGAACGCGTCGCTGCTTCTAGCACACAACCAGACGCTTCTCCGCCGACCCGTCGAGCCGCGCAACGGCGCACCGACCTCGGTGAGCGCACGTTCGACGTTCGACATTCCGTGAGGGAACCGTACGTCCCGCGACGACTCGGGCGTTCCACCCTGGCCTCTCACGAACGCTTCCCGCCCGGCTCGGCCTTATGTGGCGGCAATTTCCCCGACACGCCGTTTCTTATGTCAGGACGGGCCGGCGCGGAAGCTGTAACCCCCAACGCAAGCCGCAAGCGCTGCGCGCACGACGCCGCTCAAGAGTCAATTGTCTCCAGCGCGCGGCGGGCTTGGGTCGCTTGACGCGTCGTACGCGACGGCGCGTCGCGAAGGCGGCCTCGTACGCGCGCAACGAGGCCCGGGGCCGAGCAATCCGGACGGGCGCGCCTCCCTGCGCAGCCCGTACTGCATGCGGCGGCGGCGGGATCCTATTTCGGGACAAGGGTCGCAACTCGCGTCGGTGCGCGCCGCAAGCGAGCCAATTCGAGCCCGCCGCCGCGCCCCTGCGTCCCTGCGAGGCGAAAGCTCGGAGCCCAGGCCCACATGGATGTGCACGCCGGCGTTCGCTGCCCCCTTTCCCCCACCTCCTTGCGCCGGGTTGCAATGTGCAACTGCGGCAAGAGCGCGTACCCAGGATCGTCGCTCATCCGAGTTGAATTGCGGACCCTACGCAGGGTCGCGTGTTGCGCGGCGCACTGTATGTCCGTGCGCGTCCGCGTCCGCGACCGCATATCCGCGGGCACGCCGGGGCGGCCATAGCTTCTAGCTTGAGAGCACGCCGCGCGACACCGGGCTCGGAGCTTCACGTCCAGGACGTGCGTGACGCGTTGACGACGCGCCCGAACGACGCGGCGTTCACTCTGGGGCGCCCAGCGCGAGCCCGCCCGAACGCGCTCAGCTTTGCGTGGCAGGTTTGGTAGATTTGCAATCCAGCCGGGGTTGATGCGCTCAGTTCGGGGATACCGGCGGCTGCGGCGGAGGGTGCAGCGTTTGAGGAGGTTCGTAGTCAAAGACGCAAAGATGCCGCGCGGCGACATCAACGTGCGCGCGATGGTATATGCCCGCACACGGACTAGCTTGCATGTCTGCCAGCAAATGGTCGTCCAGCCGGCTAGTATGCCGTACACGCAAATGCCTCCGGTGCTATTGCTGACCGAGTTCTTACATGTTACACACAGGATTTCAAGGTTGCGGACTTTACGAGAGTGATCAGGATCTTCGACCCACGCAGGTGTACGCAGGTGGGTCCCTACAGCAGTCCTCGGTGTTCGGAAATAACCATACATGACAAACCCCCTGCAGGGATCTTACAACATGCCGGGAGCTCATGTCGCACAAAACTCGGAGACGAGGGAGCCAAGTAGTAAGCACCCGATTTCGTCACCATGGCTATTGCGCCGCCGCCGCAGGACTGCTCCGAGTCGCGGCGCACGACGCGGCAGCGGCTGCGGGTCATCTGCATTTACGCTGCACGCCTGGCAGGGAAGCGAAGCCGCGTCGTCATATCAGCTGCCACGCCTGACAAACGCGCCGCTGCGTCCCGCGACACGCGCCCGTGACCGTCTGGCAGGCGTGGGCGCGCGCGGCCATGCGGCCTCCCCCGGTGCCGCGCATTCGAAGCCGGACCGCGCAAGCAGACAGCGTGGGCGCGGATGCGCCGCCGTGTGCCGCGCCGGTCGACGAAAGGGCAGCTAGCGCGGCGTTCGGCCAGTGGGGCCAAGTCAAAGCGGACTTGGGGGCTCGAACCTTGCCCACGATGTACGAGGAGGTGCGATGTGTTGCCCGGTCTGTGTTGTGCTGAGCGGGCGCGCGGTGTTGTATTCGCAATAGGGGGACTGGCCGGCCTCGGGGGTTGGAGTGGTTGTACCGCGTCCAGGCGTTATCGGGGTTCGTAGCTCGAAATGTGAGACGGGTGTCCGGGCAGTGAGGAGGCGGGTATAGGCATTACGTACCTACCAAAGTCACGTCGACTCAGCTGAGCCCAATCCGGATAGACCAATACCGCGGCATAGAGGTTGTACAGACACCGACTCAAGACGGTGTGAGAGGCTGTATCATGATGTTGATGGCTTCCCTGCTCGAGGGGCCTTCGTAGGGGCTCCTGCTCGTGATATCTGGTCTACCATCTTCTACTCGGCTTCGAAAGGCCAGTGAGCGTTGTCTGGTATTCAATGGAGGATAGAGGGCTACACACGATAAGACCCTCGCGTGCACATGGTCCTCCGGGGCGAGGAGGAGGAGTGAGTGCGGTGCAGGAGCATTATGGGCGCTCGGGGTCAGGGACGAAGGCCCAATTGCGGGGAAGGCGCGCGCGACGCCGGGGGCGCGTGGGAGGGAAAGTCCGGTGGGCCCGTGTGCGGGCGCGGCAACGTGCGCGCCGCAAGGTGACACCCGAGCTCAGCTGGCGGGCGCCCTGGGCGGATGATGAGATCCCTCGATAGCGTGCGCACTTGCTGGTCGTCGGGAGAAAGCAGCCCGCGTTCTGGAAAGGCGCAGGCGTGGAATGCAGTCAATTTGGGCAGCGTGCCGAGCGCAGCAGGCCGCTGTCCAGCGTGGGGCCGCCGTGAAGCCCCCCCACCGTGCGCAGGCGGGCTTGGAGGACTGTCGGGAGAGCGGGGTGCTGCTGCGATGCCGGAGGAGTGCTCGGCCGGAGGACGCTGGAGGGTGGCTAGCGTGAAACGGATCGGCGGCGCGAGATCGCGCGGGGTGCCATGTGCGGAGGCGCTGAATCCGGTGGGCGGTGGAGATTAGGTAAGGAGAAGCGGGAAGCGTTGTGGCGGCAACACCAGCGGCAGCGTCGAAGCCGATTACTATATGAGTCCGCCCGCATAAGGCGCTAGAAGGGCCTTAGTCCCCGGTCTTGACGGACTCCGTTCCCTCCTTAGTCTCGAACCCATCGCACCCGGTCTCCTTATATCATAGCCGCCGCGTACTTATATCCTATCGCACCCTCCCTCCCTAGTCCGCCCTCCTCGCCCCACTGCCTATCTCCTCCTCGACGCTGGTCATCATGCAGGTCCACATCCACCCCAGCAGCTTCGTCGTCGGACAGCCCATCACGCCTGTATCATGGCCCCGCAAGCTGCCCCGCCCCTCCCACATCAGTGTCAATGTGAGACCGCGTCGCGTCCACCGCATATGTGCTCTCTCTAATTCGTTCCTGCAGACTTCCCGCCGGCCAGCTTCCGCGGACTCTACCTGCACCACATCCTCTTCCTCCTCAATACCGCCCTCACCATCCCCCATCTCCCCCTCCTCCTCGACAAGCTCCCTCCCTTCACCACACCCGTCGCGTTCAGAGTCCGAGGTGCACCGCGCCGTGTCGCGTCTCCTCAGTCTCACGAAGCAGCTCCAAGAGGTTATCGCGCTCTGGGCACACGGGTCGGGAAGCGAGGAGCAAGTGAGCGACGCCTTCGTCCTCGTCGGCAGCCAGTTCCACTCGACTGTGCATGCGTTCTGGCGTGTAGGCATCGACATGAGGTGAGTTCCCGTCTCCCGCCGTACAAGCTTCGGTTATTTTCTGCACGCCCCCTGTCCCTCCCTGCCTTTTTCGGACATATACCGGTGCTGCTTCCCTTGCCACATCCGCCACAACACTTTCTCCACGTCTTGTCCCCGTTCGGGCTCGTGCTGCCTATCGTCTGCGCCTGCGCACTGGCGCCGCACCACGGTGCGCGGCACGTCGACCGCGCAGCTCACGTCACCCGACGCTGTCCTTGGCCGGCCTTCCCTCCGGAGTGGTCGGACTGCGGCGGGTCCCTTCTGCTCGCTTCATTCCTTCCCGATCCCCTTCTCGCCCTGAGTCAGGCCTCTGCTCCCGAGCCTTATCCGGCGTCCGCTGCGCCGGACGGGCACGCGGCACGGGTTCCTCCTGTCTATTCCCAGCTTCGCCGCTTCCTATTGTTACTTTCCCCATCTGTTCTTCTTTCCCATACTACTTGTCTGTGTTTCACAATACATTGCATTCACCCTTCCTTATTGCACCACAATTTGCGCTCTTGGGTCTTGTCGAACATTCCACTTATCGCCTCCGATTTCACAGCGATCTCTACGACTTGCCTAGCACTCTCCGGACAGTCCTGGAAGGGCTGCTCGCGGAATACCCTTCTCCAGAGGTCCTCGCACGATACTCGCCCAGGATACGTGCCGTTATCGTGAACCTCCTGCAGGGGCTTCAGCGAAAGCAGGAGCCGTATTGGTCTGCCGTCGGTCGCGCCAAGGACAACGGCCACTTGTCCGTCATGTCCGCAACGAGCATGCGCGACAGGTGAATCCGTGCCGCCTTCCCCCGACTTGTCGAACCCCGCCGGCTTCGCGGCAGTACATACTCGACCGCCCTCGCGCCATAGCTGCGCTGGTCCACCACCGCTCTACGGGCGACCGCGCCCCGTTGTATCATCCGCACGACTCGACCTCGACGCGCCAACGCCAACGCGGGCGCACCCAATGTATCCATAGATCCATCACACCGCGCCTCGCCGCCGCGGCCGGGACCACGGACCCCGGGTTGGACACGCGCGCGACCGCGCTCCCTCTGGCCTCAGCGGAGCCGCCACGGTCTCGCCAGCCTCGCTTCGCGACATTCGCGCAACGGCTCATTCGCCCGTCTCCGTCTCCGCCCCTGCAACGTGCCCCGCTACCTTACGCTCGCTCCCGCCGTAATCCGGTCTCCAGGCCGAACGTCGCTCTTCCTTCGCATCGCCCGCGCACGCGCCCATGCCCGTGCCCTTCCCACATTTACTCGTACGTACGATTTAGCAATAGTTGACATTACACGCACGCACGCCGCACTGTTTCCCTTCACGCACATCTCTGCTTTCCGCCCAATTGTTCCCGTGCACAATCACTGCATCCCTTCCCTTCCCCGCCTCGACCCTGGTCTCGGTCTGCTTGACTCCGCGGCCCAGCCGACATGTGTACCCGTACGCTACCGCACTCGATCGCCTCCTGCTTGCTCTCGCCCGCGCCGCGCCGATTCGATTCTAATCCGCTGACAAATACGCACTCTCCTTGTTACTGCTGCTGCTCTCGCAACAACGTGTAGTCTTCCCCCTTTCCTTTCTGCTTGCTTTGAATGCGTTTGCTCCGCGTCTCAATTGAAGACGCGACTGTCTGGATATCCGGTTTATGTGAGGCGTGGTCAGCGTTAGCGTTAACGTTCGTGGTGTACGGAGACGTTTATAGTGTAGTGTACCCCATGGACTGGTTTCTGGCGCTGGAGCTGCTAGCTCGTACACGTAGTCGCGCAATAAACGCACTCCTCCCCCTAGCCTGAACTCAGTACTCAATGGTTCCTACGTGTGCGCTCCTCGAGTACCGCGTGTCCCCGCGCCCGCGACGTATTCTGAATATCCCCCTGCATGCTTCATTGCCTGTGTCGTGCACTGCGTGGTGCTGTAGGAGTATGTATTCAGCCAATTTGACGTGTACAAGGTTCAGTCCGCCGGGCATATGCTCGACGGCGCTCCGCGGGATATCCAGAAGCCCTGTAAGTCAAGGAAGGACACCGGCCTGGACACCCCGCAGGGCGCGCGGAATGGAAGCAGCCGCAGGCACGTAAGTACACCCATGCGCACCGGCGGTCGCAGAACCTTCCGCGCGAAAGGACAGAAGCATGCTGCACGCTGCGCCGCAGAAACGCGAATGCCGAGTAGCAGCGCGTTCTGGCACGAGCCTCGCGATTGACGTTGAAGGCGCCGCGCGCGCGCCCGGGTACGTAGGTGCTGACAGCTATCTCGCTGCGCGCGCGGGCTCGCGGGAAGTCGGGTACGTGGTACCACCGTCGGGACCCGGATACGTGGAGTAGCTATGTAGTAGACGGCAGACATGCATGAGGCGCGTCGTGTCGACTCCTGTGCACGTCAAGGACCCTGATGCGTATATCGCCTGCGCCATGGAAGCCGCAAGGCCGCCGTATACGTATCCCGAAGTTAACATCACCAATTGCAAGGAATATGCACATGGAATTCAGGGGCGGGATCGCCTCAGTATATACGAACACGCACTTCTTGAAGTACACGTATGCGTATCCAGAGGGAGTGCATGTGGCGCGCATACCCGCGAGACGTCCCCAGACTCACGCGGATCCGGACATCGATCCAGGTTTTCGCGCGCGCGTGAGTCTGCGGCTACGTCGCGACCGACTCCGCCTCCGCCGCCGAGTCCGAGTCCGGCGAGCGGAAGCGAACATAACAAGGACACGGAGTATCCTTCGGCAACACCGCCGCTGTAGACGCGACCACGTCAACAAACGCGGGCACGTCTCCGACACGGGGCGCCCGGGTGTCATACGGTGGACCCGAATACCTTGCACGCCTGCGCCCGAGCTGGACCTACAAACATATACGTCAGTCGCTCACCCGACCGCGTGGCGCCCACCGCCAGGGAGAATCGAGGATCCGCACCGAGCGCCCCAGAGCGTGTCGCGGCGGGGCAGGCTCGCGCGGGTACTTGGAATGCAGCATGCAGATACCGACGATGTACCGCAATGTTCTGACGTTCGTAGAAGGACGCGGAATCGGGACACCGCGCTGCCCGTTCGGGCTCGAGGCGTTCTGGAGCGGCGTCGAACCGAGAGGCATATGGCGCGCCAAGGCCGAGGCGCGCAGCTCGCAAGGACGCGAACTGGTGGGCAGGCTCGTGTGTACCCTCGCAGGAACCGCAGTTGCGACTTACAGAACGCGTTGCTCTTTCCTCTGCGGAAGGCGGCCGCGGCGTGCGTGGCTGCGCGCGGAACCGACTTGCGCAGCTGCTGAGAAATGTCGGATTTTCGAGGAGGTGTTGCGAAGTACGGCCCGGCATGCTAGTGACTGCGCGCGTACTCGTCGTATACGTGCGCAGCCGCTGTACGTCAGTGTTAGACACACGAGCCTGACCAGCACCGAAAAGGAGGCAGATGACACAACGCCCCGCGCGCAGTAGCCCCAATATAGGTATGTTGCGGCCCAAGCCAGGAGTGTGCGCGGCGCGCTGATTGACGTGGGTACACTTAGCGTATATAGCCAGCCATGATATATAGGCGGAACTGACGTGTTCGCAGCTGATCCTCCCATAATGTCCGGCGAGGCTGAGGTGGCTGCAAGCCTGCGGCTGCAGAGGATCTTTCCCCGTACTGACGTGGATGATCGCTCTCATGATGGAACTGGAGATGAGTTATGCATAGCACAGCTCATCATAGCGCTGATCCCCGCCGTCAATATTCAACGCCTCTCCCCTTCACGCTCTCGGCTCTGCTTTACCAGAGTGCGGGGCAGGGTGAAGAGGAGAGGAGAGGCGGGATAGGCTTTGGTGCGGGAGAAGGACGCGAACCGAGGCGCTACCTCGTCAGTACGAAGCCTTCGCGCTAACTTGAGCTCGAAGCGTCCGAGGACGCCCGGTCTTCCCGTACTTAGCAGGAGGGCTACCCACGCCCGCTTCCTCCCCAGGACAAGCTCCCGCCCCGAAGCACGGGGCGAGCGATGGTCTCGAGGTTCGCGGGGCTAACGGTGAGAGCACGATACACCACGCACCTGGGTCTCTGTCGAGGCGGGGCATCATGTCGCTATGATACTCTACCTCCGCCGGCGCATGCGCCTCCACTTTTGCATGGATGAAACACGGAAGCACTCCGTTGCTGTCAGCACGGAAGTTCTGGCCACAGGTGAGTGTGGCTGCGCGCCTCCGTGCTGGCCGAGCGCAGGGAGACTTCCGCCGGCCCGCTCCTCCTGTCAGCCTGGTGGGCGCGCCGAGGACTTTGCGCGGCGATTCTGAGGAATTACTGTATAGAGACCCCCCGTCGCTGAGCGCGACGATGCTGCGTTGATGTATGACTTGGACGACAGCGCGCGGAAGATGCTTACTGCGGCCCGGGAATGCGTGCCGTTCAGCTCTGCTTCCGTGACCGCTACTAGCGCTGCGCGGGGAAGCGGGGAGGACCGAAGTAGCCCAAAGACGCACTCTTGAGCTCAGCAGGGGGTGGTTGGTTGCGCAGGGTGACATACCACGATGACCCCAGCGCATGGAGACTTACGTAGTGGCGTTCGATTGCACAGATGTAAGGGGATCTGCATGGGGCCGAGGGAAGAGGCCGCTCGAGAGGCGGTACGTATGCAAGAAGGCGTTCAGAACCTGCGAAGACGTACAGACGCACCTCGTCTGGCGGATACACACCTCCAAAAAGCATAGAAGAGAAAGATGTATGCGTTTCGCAGATGCACCGAGCAATTGCTACAGGTTGCTGCGAGAAACAGAGCGGCAGCGTAGGGGCATGTGGATTGCGGACATGTCCAATGTTGAGTCACTGGTGTGTCAACGGGCGCAGGACATCATGGCAGGCCCGCTAGCCGACAACATGCGCTGACCGTAAGGCGTAAAGTGAGCTCAAAGTTCATAAGTGAGGATGGGAACGCACCTTTACATGGCTTTCAGCTCTCTTCCACGCCCCTCTCCGCGCCGTTCTGCCTGAGCTGGACTGAAACTGGGCCGCTAGCACGGCGGTGCGCGACGAGATCCGGATACGTTAAGCTTTGCATCCGTGCTCGCTACGTACTGAAGAGATCAGTGATCGTTGCTCCCATGGTCGTGTGCGGGTTCGCGCCTGCCGTCGGGCGGAGCATGGTAGCGTCGGGGCAAGTTGATTTAATAACGTAGCGTGCGAAGGCACAGGGCCGACGACATGGCCAAGGGAAGGCCGACTAGCTCGCAGGGGGCGCGTGAGCGAGGGACAGGAACATTTTGCGATGGTGAGTACGTCAAGGCCGGTCGTTTCAGGCTCGTGAGCGCGTGAGCGGTCAGCAGAGCGCGGCAGTGGGGCAGGCGGCGTCAAGAGAACTCAGAGAAGGGCAAGTAAGCTCATCGTAGCGGAGCGGGCTGCAGCCGCTGCGACTTCGTGCTCAGCGACGGAGACGGCGAGCACAAAGGCCTCGGCGGTCCAGGCGTCGGGGGATGACGACGGCGAGGGCGCGGTGGCCTCGTGACGGGCGCAAGGGCGGGGGCGGGGCTTCGGCCAATCGGAGGGCGAGGCGGAGGGGAGAAGGAACGGCCGAGCGGGGTGGAGAGCCGTTCCGGGAATCCACGGCTGCACGTGGCGGGAAGGAGTATTTTTCCAGGCGCAAGGGAGCCCGTGCCAGGCGCACTCGATCGCGCCGAGTCACCGTCCAATCCACGACGAGGCGCACCCCAGATCCAATGCTGCTCACCGTCTCATAACACTGAGCCCCTGCCACCACCTCGCCCTCGCCCCTTCCGCTCCCGCTCCCTCTCCTCCTCTGCCGCCTCCTCTGACGACTGCTCGACGGCCTAGAACACTCACGACACCCACCAGCCACCCAGCAGCTGCGGCGCGATTGTCATCATGCGCACACGACCTGGCCTGAAGAGCTGTCTCAAGATCACTCCCCCGATCACACCCGACCTCAGTGCCGCCTCCAGCCCATGCGGGTCGGGGCGCACGTCCCCCGCGCTGCACAGCGACGGCGGCTCATCTGTCGGCAGTGGCGGGCGCAAGACCGTGTCGTTCTGCTCGCAGGCCGACCTGGAGGAAATCTACTACGCGGATGAGTGGGACCGGAGCCCCGCTGCCGTCACGCCGAAGCTCTCCTACCAGTACGTGCCTGCCCCTCTGTACCTCTGCCCGCCAGCGATGCTCCTCCTGCTCGCCCCCTCCCCGGGCGGTGCCTGTTTTGGCACATGTGCCGGCCGGTCAGCGGGTGTGTTCTGTCTTTTTTCCGAGAAAGGAACGACGTCATGATGACGGGCGTACTTTCGGGCAGTAACCAACTGCCCGCCACGATCATATTCTCTCGCCGGCCGCCGCCATGCCGAACGCGCCGTTTGCGAGTCGTTCATCTTTATATTCCCTCTCATTCGCTCTGGGCCTTTACTGACCGCGCGCCGGCTGTTCGTGCAGAGATATTCTCGAGCTTAAGCAGCTGCGCATCTCCCTTCCGTACTCGCCTCCTCCTCCCACTTCACGCCAGCCCTTCACTACCTCCACGCCCTCCGCCGCAGGCCCTTCAAATAAGCCTCCCTTCCCCGTCTCGCGATTCGCGACGGGCCCATCGTACACGCCTTCCAAGTGGAAGAACCGCTCGCAACCCCAGCACGCGGACCCCGAAATCCTGCCCTACCTCGAGGCCGTCCCCATCCGACTCCTTCCCCTGCTCCCCCAGACCCCTCCCCCCGATTCCGCGCCGTCCGATCCGGAGCCGCATCAGCAAACGCCGACGCCCACCGCGTCGCCCGAGAGGAAACCTGCGCCGCCGCCCCCGAGCGAACCTCCAGAATTCAAGATAGAGCCCGCCGTGCCCCCGCCCGCGTCGCCCCCCACCCCAGTGCGCCCGAGAATGAACTTTGCGTTCATGCCTCTGCTGCCCGTCCAGGATCCGATCCCGGCACCGCCGCCGCCAGTGGTGCATACCAGCGGGCCCGTCCGCCCGAAGAAGACGTTTAATATGACATTCTTGCCCGTAAACGCCGCCCCGGAGAGCGAATCACTGGCTCCGTCCCACGCCGCAGCGGACGCACATTCAGACGTCCCTGCAGTAGGAAGCGCCCTGTTGTCAGCGTCATCGTCGACGAACAACGGAAGTGATCCGCGGTCAAGTGACGCTGGCCAGCAAGCGGGCAGCCCGTCGGATTCCTTTTCTTCTACTCCTCACCCCACATCTGGCCAGCCCTCGACATCGCCCACTATGTCCCCGCCGACGCTCGCCCTGCCTCTCCCTCAGAACAGCCACGCATCCGCCTCGGAGTCGGACAATGAGACCGACACCACCGACACCTACGCGTCGGACACCGATGCCGAGAGCGATGCGCCCAGCACGAGCACCCTCGGGAGCTCGCTGCACTCTCCGCCACTAGACGACGACCTAGATGCCCAGGCGCGGCTCGAGGAGATCAAGCTCGGGTCGCCCGACCTCGACCTCGAGTTCGAGCAGACAGGATACGTCCCGCGTATACACACCCAGGACCCGGGCTCGTACTTCCCGCCCGTCTCGCTCGCCGAGACGACCTCTCTGCCTCTGCCCATCCCCGCGCACGTCCAGACCGCGGACTCCCCCGCAGCGCTGTCCCCCGGCCCCGGGCAGACGCCGCCGCTGTCGGTGCTCTACCCGTCGCCCACCTCCCAGCATCAGCCGCTGTTGCCGCTTGATACAATCTCTGATATATCCGCCGCAGCGCCTGTGCCGTCATCGCACCCGCAACCCCCACCCGCGGAGGCCGCGCGCGCGGACGTCGACGTGCCGTCAATACCGCGGCTCTCGACTCTGCCGCTGTCCGTCCTGACGAGACAGGGCGGGGACTCACTGCCGTCGACGCCGCTCGCGATGAGCCTCGCGCTGAAGAAGAAGATTATGCTCGAGGCGCTGCCGAGCCCTGCGCTGAACCCGCCTTCCCCGTTCGCACTCGACCCTGCGTACGGCGAGGTCGCCGCTGATGCGGAAGACGACGGTGTTTCTGGCCCGACGACCGTCGCGGAGACGCTCGCGGCTCTGGGTCTGGCCGACGGCGCGAACGTCCTGGATACCCCGAAGGACTCGCCGATGCTCACGCTGGAGAGCCTGCGTGCGTCGTGGGACGCGAGCGCGCGCGCGGGCCTCGGCCTTGGCGCGCAAGCGCAGGTGGGCGTCGTCGGGGGTGCTGGTGCGCTCGCGCCGAGCCTGAGCAGGAGACGAATGTCATGAGCGGTCTTCTTCCCTTTTATTCGCTTCTGCCGCTCGCTGGGACACTCGTTTATTCTGCAGGCTCGCGCGCCTCATCACGCCTCCTCCCCTATTACCCACACCCATACTACTATTGCGCATCGTTTCTTCCGTCTTCTCGTACTACCATCTTCCTGTCGTATATCTTATCATCCATACCTTATACGATTATCAGTCAGCCTCAATCTTGGAACGACGCCTCGTTCGCGTCTTTTATGCCTCGGAATTCCTGCCCCCGCATGTTGTTACATCCTCACCCCCACCCTCATCATTCCCCGGCCTAGCTAGCATATCCTACTACACCCGCAACCACTTATACTCCCTCGCCTCCCTCGCCGCACGCCCAGTGCGGGGAGGGGCGGCGCCTTTCGGACATCTCTGCATTTGACATGTGCATTCCTCGCTAGTAGCCATAGCCATAGACGGAACGGCCCTCTCTGTGTGCGTTGTACATCCTCGTGAATACACTAGACGTTTTGCATCTGTTTGAGTCGTGCTGGGCGCTGGAAGCTGGAAGCTGTGAATGGTTTGTGTGCCGGAAATGATTGTGCGTACTACAGGGGTAAGTGGTCTGAGATCTGTGTGCTATTCTCGTTGCGCTGTACGCTATGATTGGGACTGGACTGCATACGATGGTGAATAGCCTCTGCATCGTTGATTGTGGTAGCTACAGATGATAGTCGGTAGAGCTCGCTCATGTACGCCACCAACGCTAATCGAAATCCCCTGCCCCAACCTCGAGCAGAGCCCCCTCTTCCCGGGCGCCCACGCACAGCACGCCTTCCGCCCAGCAGCGCCCGTGCCCGCCTTCCTATTCCTCCAGCGACGATCCGACCACCACATGGCGGACACCTGCTCCGTCCGGGCTGTCCTCCCGGTGATGCTGATGCACGCGCCGCGCGGGAGGCAGCCCAGACTGAATGGGCCCGCCCGAGAGAGGAAGGAGGCGGCAGGCACCGTGTACGCCCATCGATAGGCCGCGCGCGCCGGCGCGGAGGGCGTTCTGTGGGTCCCGTAACGCCGTTTCTCATGCGCGCACGGATTGGGCGCGGCGAGTCATAATACAAGCCTGCCGTATTGAGGAGAGGCGTTTCGCCTGTCGCCGTGGCGAGCGACGGAGAGGACTAGTACTTGGGCGCGTTGTTATGCATGGGCGCGAGAATAAGGCGTCGCGGCGCGGCGCGTCCCTGGGCATCACAAGGAGAGTATAATGGATGCGGGAGGCGGGCGGTGTGCCACCGCCATCGCCCAGCTGTGCCACCGCCGGCAGCTGTTGTGCCCTCCCGCGCCTGTGTGTGCCGGAGGAGGAGGCGCGCCGTTTTGGGAAGGGCTGCTGCAGCATGTTCGCCTCCTCCCCGATCCGTCGAGAAGCCCCGGGCGGAGTTCGAGCGGTCCTTGTCCGCCACTCCGTCCTGCGTATAAAGGGCGCCGGAGCGCGACATACCTCTCTCTCCCCAGCTCCCTCGTCTCCCCTCGGCTCGGCTCTCTGGTCTGCTTGCTGGTAGCGCCCCTGCGGGGGTGTCAGCGTGTAAGATGCACTGAGGTACGTGCTCGCTGCAGGCCGTGAACGAGCATTGTGGCTGACGCCACCTCCGCCTACGCCACAGCGTACTCGACATCGGCGTGAAGCGGCCTGACGACGTTTCAGGCCTGAAGACCTCGGCAACACCTTCTAGGCAGCACTGACAACGACTTTTGTCAGCTCACAGCTTCTTTCTCTCTGGTCGACGGCAACGCCACAACGGCGTCTAGGCAGTATGGCTTGTGGTCTGGCTTACTTGCACGCCCAAGTCTGTCCCGCTATGTGGACAGCCTTGGGCACTGCAGCAGCTTCTGGCGACATTTCTAGGCGACGTGAGCACACCTCAAGGCATCAACGTACCTCAAGCTCGGCTTGTGCATCAACATGCACCTAAGAGTTTCGCGTACTGGTTGTAGTATGGCTTCATATGGGCGGGAGTGGTGGCTTGCTCTCGGACGTTGGTGGGGCTGGGGCCTGCGCGGCCCCGGCCTCGGGGGGAGTTTTGGCCGCCGCTGGGGCAACCGGCGGCGGCATGCCTGCGACCTTCGAAGACCCAAAAGGGCAGGGCGGACGTATGTCATCTACGACGCACCAAAGGCCAGGTTATACCCCGCGTCCTCCCTTCGATGGGCGGAGAGTTTGTGCACGCTTCTGTACCATCTCTGCTGCAATAAAATTATTAAAAAGGATCGTGTTTGATGTGTGCAGCGAGTTCATACGTACGAAAACTTGAGGATGAGACCGTGTCTTGAGTGCGAGGAAGGCCGCCGGTTCATGACCATGCGCGTACTTCGGCTCCTGTTTGTCTGCTGCTAATATTTCGAAAGCACGAGATAATATCCACGGTTCACAGTAGAATCCGAGGGGTAGTCGTTGCAGCATGTCAAGAGCGTGATTGTAGTCGGGGATGAAGAGACAAGCACGATGAAAAAGTGGCCCATGCCGGCGCTCCCGATGCGTACTGAGTACCGCACCGGTGACGGGTCGCCCTCAAAGTCAAAAACGTCCTCGTGTCTCTCATCCTCCTCCTTCACCGCCACCACCACCACCATCTTCGTTCTACTAGGTTCTACTACTCCCCAGGCCATCTACTGTTTTCTCCTCAATTTCTGGAGTTCGCTTCCGGATGTTTCGCTTGCTCGCCGCTTCACGCACCTCTGGGTTCCTCTCCATACTCAGGTCAATGCAATCCCACACGCGAAACAGATCTCCGAAATATGCCAGACTATGCTAGTAATCCGATACATTCCTGCTCGTCGACGCCGCTAGACATGTCCTCAACGCCGCTGCACACGTTGCCGCTGGCCTGACTCAGCGCCGGCCGGAGCAGCCGGGTTCAGCCGCCCGGGGTGCGTGTATGCTTCGATTTCCGCCGTGCCCGTCCGCGCCGCCAGCGGTGCCCCTGCCCTCTGGGTGCCAGGTGGGCCGCGGTGGATTTACAAGGCCTGCAGACCCTGCAGATGTACGTTAATTTCCAGTGGCACGATATTGAACAATTCAGCGACGAGGGCTATGAATTCGCCGAGATGTGCGTGCAGGGGCGTACACTTTGCGCCGCTGGCTCGTGGTCCGTGCGCGGCGCCCGCGATGCTGCTGCATTCTAGGTCAGCCGCGGCTGACACGTAAGTAATGCGGGCAGGCAGAACCCTATATATGCGCGCGAAGCCGTGCGTATTCTCGCGAGCCAGCACGAGTCGTCCGAGTATTCCCGCTTGCCTCTTGACCTCTTACCACCACCAGCACGACGATTCCCACCATGGGAGGCTGCTGCGACGATTGCGCCAGCGATATCGACGCTCAGAGCGTGAAGACCCAGCTCACGGACCCCAAGGTCGACTCACAGGACAACCCAGGACCTGGAGAGGCTGGATGCTGCGAATCGAGCTGTGGGTGCGATGGTCAGTCCCCCGCCTCCTTCCACGCTCTCCCGCCCGCTCAGTTTCCGTACCCTCCCCCTTCCTCCTCACTTGTCCCCAGACACATGCTTCGATCAGCTTGCCCGGGTTATATGCGCCGACGACGACAACCACCTCCACGCTCAAGCCTCCCTCAGCCCCAACAACAGCGCTGCACGAAGTGGCGATCTCTCCACGACCTGTGATGATAACGACGCTCATTGTATGTTCATTCACTTCCGCCTGGATGATAACCTTCTCTGGGTCGTTGTATACAGGCCATCGCGGCTGCTCAGTGGGCACACATTCAGGCGGCACCGCGGCTACCTGAATGCGTGGCTACTTGGATTAGCGAGCTAGCTTCTGGCCACTCTGTGAGAACTCATAAGCATCTCTTGCGCCAACTACCGCAGCCAGCGTAGCGGTGTTCATTGATTCACGCGCGACCAGGTCCTCGTACGAGGTGCATATTAGAGCAGCCCGCGTGGTGTAGAGCATATAAACCATGCGGCTGAATGGCGAGTGCCCGGGACTAGCCGGCAGCATCGTTCTGAGCGGGAGTCGTTTGTCTCGGTGGGGGTCACTCCCACTGTTCTGGTCTTCACTCACTATCACCTTTCCTCGCTGACCGATTCACGTATATAGCCGCCACCTCGGACTGCACCTGCTGCGATAAGGATGATGCAAGCACCGAGGAGAAGCCCCAGGCCATCCCGACTTCCTCCGTACCCGCCAAGACCGGAGAGCCTTCCGGACTTCGCAAGAGAAACACGACGACGCATTCCCATTCGCCCTCCATGCCTCCCAAGGAGGCCTGCGGCGAGCACCGCTCAATTGCGCGCAGCCGCTACAACGACACCCTGGCCGCGTTCGGATGTGTTTGCAGGGCCCTCCTCGCTCGCGGCCTGAACTCCTGCTGCAACACGCGTGTAGGTGGCAAGGCTGCCGCCCGGTCTACCTCGAGCAGGCAAAGCGCGCGTCTCGTATCCCGTGGCCGCTCGTCGGACGAGAGCTCCCGCAGGCCCTCCGTCGACTCTTGCTGTGGGAAGAGCGACTGTGGCAAGCCGCCCGTCAGCATCCGCAGCCTACCATACCGCGGGCACGCTGAAGTCCAGTCGGTGGCGGCGAAGTCCCGGGCTTCCGTCGACTCCTGCTGCCAAGACGATTGCTGTGCTGGGGAATCCGACGAAGACGACAAGGCAGGTGGTGTGCAAGATGAGAAGCAGGAACATGTCGCGATCGACATGGCTGAGAAGCCCCGGGGTACGGTCGAGCACGCCGTGTTGGCTATCAAGGGCATGACGTGCACGGGGTGCGAGAACAAGCTCATACGCACTCTGCGCGGGATCGTAGCCATTCGGAACGCCAAGACAAGCCTCGTCCTTTGCCGCGCCGAATTCGACTTCGACACTAGCACGACCGAGCTCACCTCTCTCGTTCAGCTCATCGAGAAACGCTCTGGGTTCTCGGCCGAGGTCGTCAAGGCAGGTTCCACTCGGGATCTGCTGCTCACTGTCGCTCGCCCGCTCCAGGAGAAACTCTTGTCGGCCACTCTGCCCACTGGTGTGGAGGCTGTCGTTCAGTCCGACAAGGATACCATTCTCGTCATCTATGACCCGCTCACCATCGGCGCCCGCAATGTGCTGGAGGCGTACGAATCGTTCTCGCCTACGTTGGCGCCAGAACCTCAGGACCCCTCGATCATGGCAGGAGCGAAGCACATCCGGTCACTTCTCCTTCGCACGGCCTTGTCTGTCGTCCTCACGATCCCCGTACTCGTCATGACCTGGGCGCCGCTTCCTCCGCACCCGCGCGCGTACTCCATCGCGTCCCTCGTGCTGGCTACCATCGTCCAGACCGTCATCACCGGCCCATTCTACCTGAGCTCGTTCAGGAGCCTGATGTTCTCGCGCTTGGTCGAGACGGAGCTACTCATCGTCCTGAGCACAACGACGGCGTACATCTACTCCGTTGTAGCGTTCGCGTTCGACATGCTCGGGCGTCCGCTCTCCACTGGGCAATTCTTTGAGACCAGCACGCTCCTCGTCACCCTCATCATGGTCGGACAGGTCGTCAGCGCCATCGCACGTCAACGCGCCATCGAAGCCATCTCCATCCGGTCCCTCCAAGAACGCAGCGCGCGCGTCGTCCTCCCTGGTGGCGCCGAGGAGGATATCGACGTCCGGCTTCTGCACTATGACGACCAGTTCAAGGTTCTCCCCGACTCCGCCATCATCACCGACGGCGTGGTCGTATCCGGCACCAGTACCGTAGACGAGTCCATGATGACGGGCGAGTCGCGCCCCGTCGAGAAGGGTGTCGGTGCCCTCGTCATCGCAGGCACCCTGAACGGCCCGAGCACGCTCGTGGTGAAGGTATCCCGCCTCCCGGGCGAGAACACGATCAGCGACATCGCGGGTATGGTCGACCACGCGCGCTTCTCGCGCGCCCGCGTCCAAGAGGCGGTCGACTGGATCTGCGGCTGGTTCGTCCCCGTTGTGCTCCTCCTCTCCACCATCACCTTCGTCGTCTGGCTCGCCGTCGGCATCGCGGTGCGCCATCAGCCTGCGGGTGTGGCCGCCGTGACGGCGCTCACGTACGCCGTCTCGGTCCTCGCGATCTCGTGCCCGTGCGCGATCGGGCTTGCGGTGCCGATGGTCATCCTCATCGCCGGCGGCGTCGGCGCGAAGCTCGGGCTCGTGTTCAAGGCGGCGACGACGATCGAGCAGGCGCGCAAGGTCACGCACGTCGTCCTCGACAAGACCGGGACGGTCACCCAGGGGCGGCTATCCGTGGCTGCTCGCTTCATGGAGGATGACAGTGCGGCGTTCAAGGTCGCCCCCGTCGTGGCTGCGCTCGTCGCCTCCAGCCGCCACCCGGTAGCCCGCGCGGTAGCGGCGGACTTGGGAACTTCTGCGGTTGACAGTGCGGACGCTGGGTCGATCGTCGAGAACGTCGAGATGGTCGTCGGAAAGGGCGTCCAAGCTAGCCTCCTCGGCCAGCCTCTGCGCGGCGGAAGCGCCATGTGGCTGGGACTCGAGGCGCACCCCACCGTCCAGCCGCTGCTCGCCAAAGGCCTCACTACGTTCTGCGTCGTCCACGGCAGCCGCCTCATTGCCGCGTTCGGGCTCTCCGACATGCTTCGCCCCGAGGCGCTCTCGGTCGTGCGCGCCCTCACCGCGCGCAACATCCGCGTCTCGATCCTCAGCGGCGACCACCCCGCCGCGGTGCACAGCGCGGCCGCGGAGCTCGGGATCCCCGCCGAGCGCGTGCGCGCAGGCTGCCTCCCCACGGACAAGCAAGCATACCTCCTGGCGCTCGCGGCGCAGGGCGACACGGTGCTGTTCTGCGGCGACGGCACGAACGACGCCGTGGCGCTCGCGCAGGCCGCGGTTGGGGTGCATCTCCACACTGGGGAGGGCGCGGGCGTCGCAGCCGCCGCCGCCGCGGACGTGGTGCTCACGCACCCGTCGCTCGTAGGGATCCTCACGCTGCTCGAGCTGAGCGACGCGGTCGCGCGCCGGATCACGCTCAACTTCGTGTGGTCGGGCGTGTACAACCTCGTTGCGATCCTGTTCGCGGCGGGCGCGTTCGTGCACGCGCGCGTGCCGCCGGCGTATGCGGGCCTGGGCGAGCTCGTGAGCGTGCTGCCCGTCGTCCTCGTCGCGGTGCAGCTCAAGTGGTTCAAGCCGTCCGTGCGCAATCCGGCTGCCTGAAGGCCTCCGCGGTAGCCGTCTTCCGGAGCTGCCGTGGGCGGTATCGAAGTTGCCAGTATAGATGTGCGTTCGAAGTGTTCGTCTCATGTCCGTTGGCCTGTCATATGTACCCGTTCTGGCACCGTGACCGTCTAGAGATGCCTCCGCATCACCTATGCTTTCCCTCTCCTGATCAGGTCTCATGTATATATTCACGCGATGTTTCTCAAGTCGTTTGGAATGGATTGGTATATGCCTCCACACTCGAATACTCGATACAAATGTTTTGGGGAGGATACAAGTACAAGGCGCTCGGAAGTGTCGTTACAGATGCTACAGGCAGAGTCGGGGCAATGTCCATGTAGCTCCCCAAAGGCGTATGTATAATATGATGATATGATATGGTGTGTGAGATAGAGGGGAGGAGAAGGGCAAGCCGCGCTGCGGCCGTGCGCAGGGCTGGGCGGATGGCCCGGAGCACTTGTCACCGCTCGGGCTCCTCGCGCACCTCGAGCAGCACGCACTCCGCGTAGCCGGAGTGACTGTGACGCCAGGGCGTGTCGGACTGGGGAGGCGGGTGGTCGATCTTCAGAGCCTCTGCGCACGCCTCTGAAAAGACAAGCATGATGTCAGCCGCAGCCACGCAATGTCATCAGGGAGGAAGGACGTACTGAAGAGGCGCGCAACCTGCTTGCGGGCCTGCAAGTGCAGCGGGTCCGTGATGGGGTAGAACACGAACACGTCGTCCTCCTCCGAGAAGCTGACGGACTTCGCACGCGGGCGCGCGCCGGTGCCCGCGCTGGCGCTGTACGCGGTGTCCTGCGAGGCGGCGTCCGAGTCGGTCGTCGCGAACGACTGGTCGTCCTCGTCGTCCTCGAAGACGGGCGCGGGGCTCGCGCTGCGCGGGCCGTCGAGGAAGAGCGGGCGGGGCGAGGGCGGAAGGGAGTTGCGCTTCAGACAGCTCTTGGGCGGCATAGACATGGAGGGCGAGGCGGGGGGCGGGAGTGAGTTGCGTTTGAAGCAGCTGCGGAGCTTGGGCCCTAGGGAGACGGAGGTAGCGGGTGATGCCGATGTGGACATGGCGTGATGAAGAATGTGAAGGGTGGTGGATGAATGGGTGGGTTGTGCGCGTGGATACCGACGCAGTTAGAGCGTAAAGGGGCGCTGTGCACACGGGGTGGGTCGGTGGGCAGTTAACGAGAGAAGGATGCGCCTCGAGGTTTTGGGCACGAAAACGCCACAGAGGGAGTGGATGTGACTGCGGGTGCGTTGAAGAGTTGAAGGGTGCTGGTGGTGGTTCAGAGTGCCAAGGTGACGAAGGACGAGCGCAACTGCGCGCGCCTTATACACCGCGCAGCTCTTCCGCACATCCGGGCGCCGAAGTCTCCAGAGAAGACGGCGCGTGGATGTGCGCGCGGGCCAGCACACCCGAGCCGCTGCACGAGTGCTGCTCTGCGCGGGCGCGTGGGCAGCGCATCCGCGCGGATGTGATCGGCGGTGGAGTGCGTCACCGTCCTGCTGCCCTCCCCTGCACCGACTACCGCGCAGTGGGGATGGGTATCGGCTCGCCAGTCGTTGCGATCCGGCTCAGAGAGCATTCCAGCGGGCCACAGAACAGGTTGGCCCGTCGCCCGCTCGCATCCGCAGAAACCTTGGGCAGTAAGACCATAGCAGAACCCCGACGCTCTCGGGACATGGTGGTCAGGATCGAAACGCAGATGAGACGGCGCTAGCCGAACAGCGGATATCCGCTCGGGCGCCTACGATGGACCCACAAGCGCAAGCGCCGGGCCGATGGCTTTCGTTGTTCCGTCATCCATGCCATTGCCAAGCTCTCGGATCGCACTCGTCCACCGCTGCGGATAGTAACTTTGCTTTTTATTTCTGAGGCTGTACACTCGGAAGTCTTGACTTGAGTCCTAAGCCTAGGCGTAGGCCTATGATGTCGTACGCAGCGACTCGCGCTGTCCGCAGTCTATCACTTTCTCTTCAGTCTGCGCGGCGACACGCATCCTCGGCGGCCACAGCCTCGAAAGTGTGGTCGGATTCCAAATCCGCCGAGTTCCTCGCCGCAGCGGGTTCCCCTGCCTCAATCCCGCGTCTGAGTGGCTTACCCGAGGTAAGTAAATTCTGACCGTCACGCGGAAGTGCGGATGTTTGACTCGCGAGTACCGCACAGGTTATAGTCACCGGTCGGTCGCTATTCTTGCCGATTATATCATGCGATTGACTGACATGCGTCTGGTCTGGTAGGGCGCGCAAATGTCGGCAAGTCGACGCTGCTGAACGCCGTCTTGGGGCGACGGAATCTGCTACACACTAGCAAGAAACCTGTAGGGTCTGCTGGTGTCATACTCGAGATTGCCTAGCTGAAGTCTTATTGATAGGGCCGTACACAGACGCTTAACTTTTATCGGGTTGGGCCACCTCCTGGACATCTCGTCCTGGTCGACGCGCCAGGCTATGGATCACGCGGCCGTCCCGAGTGGGGCGCGTTGTTTGACCATTACGTGCAAAACCGCGCAGAGTACGTCCCGCCACCCCATTAATCGTTCTCTGTACTGACTGAAGCGAACTACAGGCTACGACGCGTGTACATCCTCTTCCACGCCAAACACGGCCTAAACGAGGTGGACCGCATGATGCTGAGCTCGCTCGACGAGCAGTGCCGCGCGTCAAGTGGCTTGAAGTTCACTGTTCAGGGCATTATCACGAAGGCGGACGCGCTCCGCGGGGGCCAGGTCGCGGAGGCGATCAAGAGCATACAGCGGGACATCTTCGAGACGGCGCCGACGTGTCTGCCGCCCATCGTCACCTCTGCGCTGGAGAGCCAGCACTTTGGCGTCGACCTGGTCAGGCAGAGCATCGAGGAAGCGTGCGGGCTCGGACGGGTGGAGATGAAGGTGCACCGACAATCATAGTCCCGGTGCTTCTCCTCTTGTACTTCCCGTATGGCCTGCTATGTGACAGGTATGCCCGTCCACACAAGGGCTATCTGGACCCTTCTAACAGCGCGTATCTCTAGCTTCTTACGCTGCGACTAATGTCCGAGGCTTCACCTGTTACGAGCGCGCTGGTTGGCAGGCGAACGTGAGGCTGGTTCACGAGCCTAGTTGGCAGGATGCCATCGTATCACGTAGACCATGTGGGGATCTGCGAGGACCATCTTGGTCGCGCGCCCTTATCGCCGTCCACAGAGACGACCGGTAGCGCGTGGTACGCCGGGGAGCCCTGGGAGGCAGATGACCCCAGCGGGTCAAGAAAGAGGCTGAGAAGGGCATGAAACGTGTACGCTCGACGATGAGAATGGAGAGCGCGGTGTGAACGTTCGTTATCTTCACCGTTCTCGGTGGCGGCGGACGGGCGCTTACGAGCGTCTGGGATGCGGAGAATGCGCACGTGCTACGGCGTCGAGGAAGACGGGGCCGATGACGGCGCAGACCTGAATCACTCTGCTCGTCCTCCGCCGCCAATCCCCTTCGGCCCTAACTTATTCCCCTTTGCTTTTCAACCACCATCTCCTCGCAAACCGTCGCCGCGCACTCTGCAGCCGCTCTCGACAGCCCGCGCGCACCGTCTGCTGTACTTCTAGCCCGTCTTATCGTTGCGCCCCGCACCCCGCGCAACGCCCTACGAACAGCCCGACCTGCAAGGGAGTCGCTAGGACTCCTGGTCGCTGTTCGTGCCCGCCCCCCGCTGCATGACCGCCCTCCATGCCCACTTCCACCAACGCAACCAGCAGGCCTTCCAGCGCCTGCTGGACCCCGGCCGGAGCCAACACTCCGGCCCCAGCACCAGCGGCGGCAAGTCCTGGTCGCGCCCCAGCCCGCTGAGTGCCTCCCCGTCTGTCGATGTGAACGCGCGCGACTACCTTGGACGGACCGTGCTGCACCTCGCGGCGTCCGCGCAGGACGCCGCCGCGCCGGAGTACGTCCGGATGCTGCTCGCGCACCCGACTATCAACGTCAACGTCGCCGACGCGGAGAGTCACTGGACGCCCCTGCACCGCGCGCTCTACCACGGGAATCTGGCGACTGCGCTGCTTCTGCTGCAAAGGCAAGACATCGATACTTCTCTGCGAGATACGGAGGGGTACACCCCCTTCGATCTTTACAACTCCACCATCGAGGGGACGAAGCCGGAGAAGGACACAGACGAACGCGGGGACGAACTCTACACCTGGGGCTCGAATCGAAACGCCGCGCTCGGTGTCGGAGACGGAGACGACAGAACATACCCCGAGCTACTTTCCCTGCGCATAGCTCCCGTGCCGGAGACGGAGACCCTCGACACTCGGTTCACTCCCGTTCGCGTCAGGCAGATTGTGATGTCGAGATTGCATACCGGTGCGTATTTCCACCAGTAGCGATGAGCGTGCGCCTGACCTTCGTGCAGTGATCGTGACGGACGAGCCGAGGGGCAACCTTCGTGTATGCGGTTTCGGGAGTGGCGGACGGTATGTTCCTTGAACAACCTTCCGCTTTCCTACGCTCAATGCGCGCATAGACTGGGTCCCGGTCAACACACCCAATACATGCCGATTCCCTTGCCCGGGTTCAACCAGACCGTCAAATCCGTGGCCTGTGGGCAGGACCATACGCTCATCCTGACGACCAACGGAGACGTCTACAGTTGGGGGCTGAACCGGTTCTCACAACTGGGCTATGTGGTGGAGACTGCCCCTGGAATCCGGAGCGATGAACCTATCCAGACAACCCCAAGGAAGATTGCAGGCGCGATCAAGAATAGGACCGTACTTGGCGTTGCTGCCTGCAAGACCGCGTCCGTGTGTTGGACCGCCGACGAGGTGTTCACATGGGGCACGAATAATGGGCAACTTGGTGCGCAAAGTACTATCTTGGAATGCGCATATACTGACCCTGGACGTGTAGGATACGACCACTCAGCTCATCCGGTGCAGATCCAGCCTCGCGTTGTCACCAAGATCACGAAGCCTGTGACTTCTGTCTCCATAACCGTACGTTCGCTCACTTTTTGCCAACTACCTGCGCCTAACGTTCAACAGGATTCCGCTCTAGCATGCCTGGTGGACACTCAAGAAGTCATTTGCTTGTGGAACGACGGCCACTTCAAAGTCAAGTAGGTCTATCTCTTGAGCTACGTACATCTCCTGGTCCTAATCGGTGCGCTTTAGCTTCCCTGCCTACTCCTTCCCTTCCGAGTTCGTCGCATACCGGCCGCCACAGGCCGCCACTCGGAACAGCGCCAGCATCGACAAGATCACGAGTTGTGAAGACACCTTCGCCGCGCTTTCGTCTAGCGGAGAAGTGTTCACCTTCTCCCTCCCTCCTCCGCCGGAGGCCGGAGCAAATGCCACCAAGTCCCGCTTCGTGGTGCAGCCACAACGTGTCTGGGCGCTCCGCAAGCAGTTCAGCGCTGTCCGCGTACGTACACGCTACTACATGTCGTCACGAGGCGCTAACCCTCGTTAACACAGGATGTCGCTCTCGGCGTGGACGGCTCGATCATCATCTGCACCGAGTCGGGACACGTCTTCGTGCGCTCGCGCAACCTGAAGGCCGGCCAGAGCACCTCGGCCAAGACGTTCCGCTTCCAGCGGATCCCGTATATCCAGCGCGTCACGCAGGTCTGCGCGAACGCCACCGGGGCGTTTGCAGCGCTACGTTCTGACTGGGTACCCGACGAAGTGAAGGTCGTCGGGCATCGCCTTCCACAGGATCTGGCGACAATCCAGCCCTACTTCCACCTGCAGAGCGCCGAGGACGATGTCGTCGTCGAATCATCTGGTAGTCCCATTGATGCGTCCCCTGACGCCGTTCCCGCCGTAGATATAGAATCGGACGAGGAGGAAGAGGATGCAGCCGTGCAGAGTGATATCCGGCAGCTGAAGGCCCTCTGCCAGGTGATAATCCGTCTCATGGAAGCTCGCAAAGACACAGAAGCAGCGCCTTTGCTTGACCAGGAGAACATGCCTTTCGGAGCGGACCTTCTCGTTCACGTCCAGTCTTCCGGCATCGATCTCCCGGCCCATCGCGCGATCCTCGCCGCCCGGTCTACGGTGTTGTGTCAAGTCCTGGCCGAAGGCAAGACGGTGCGCGATCCTCGATCGAGTCTCACTGTGCAGGGCCATGCCATCAAGTCTGCATCCCGCAAGGACCGCCTTACGTTCACCGGGTGCCATCCTCTCTCGGTGCTCATCCTGTTCGTCTACTTGTACGCGGACGAGCCCTTGGCGCTGTGGGATCACCGGATCGGGCACGCTGTTCTGCGCCAGCTCGAGCAGGTGAAGGCCAAGCCCCTGCAGATCAAGACCGAGCTGCAGTCCCTCGCTTCGGTCCTCAACCTCCCCGTGCTGTCGGACGTCCTGGATGCTCCCGTCAAGCGTACCCCGAAGGCGACACTCTCGCGCGACATGCAGCGGCTCTTCACCCTGAACCAAGCTGACGATACGCGCGCCCTGCGTCCACTTTCGGGAGACGTCGTCCTGCAGCTCGCCGAGCGCGAGGTGCACTGCCACTCGGTCATCCTCCGCGCGCGCTCGCCGTTCTTCGCTGCGTTCTTCGACGACAAGGACTGGACGGCGAAGCGGTGGACGCCAGAGGGTACGTTGGTCGTCGACCTGAAGCACCTGGAGTGGCGCGCGATGGAGCCGGTGCTAAAGTACCTCTGCTGCGGCGGGGACAAGGAGATCTTCGATGTCGTTGCGGACGTGCGGTCCGTGGACGAGTTGATCGATTTCATGTTCCAGGTCATGGCTGCAGCGGTATGTCTCTCGCTCTCACTGGTCAAATCTGTACGCTGACGACGTAACAGAACGAATTGCACATCGACCGGCTCATGTTGATCTGCTCCTGGGTGATCATGAAGCGCGTCTGGATCAACAACGTCTGTTCCGTCCTCGCCGACGCCACACACTACCACGCGCGGCCGCTGGTGCGCCTCCTGCAGGAGTACCTCGCGGTCAACATGGAGGTCTTCCTTGAGAGCCGCATGCTCGAGGACCTCGCCGCGGAGCACGTCAAGCAGCTCTCCGCGTACGTGCGCGACGAACAGGCACGCAAGTACCCCGTCTCGCGCTCGACGCGCATCGTCGACAAGGCGATGGCGACGTGGGGCGCGTGGCTCGCGCTGCAGGACGTCCCGCAGCCGATCGTGCCTACCGTGCGCGCGGGTGCGTTCAGGGACTCCCCAAGGCTCTCGCCCCCTGGCCCGGGCAAGCGCGGGGGCAGGCAGGCGTCTGTACCGAGTAGCCCGATGCTCCGCCCGACGTTCGCGACGCGTCCGGTCGCAACGGGCATCCCGGACGACGAGGTGTTCCTCATGGACGAGCCAGAGGCAACGCCGCCGCCGTCTACGCCACCCCGTGCGCCCAGCGAGTCGCCAGCGAAGCCCTCCGGTGGGTGGAAGCCGATCACTTCTGCACCGAGAGTGGACATGAAGGCGATCATGGCGGAGGCATCTACGAAGGTAGCACGCCCTCCGGTTGTGCGGGGCCGTTCTAGCGGTCTTGAAGCGATCTCGCGGGGTCCTCCTCCTGCTCGACCTGCGGCCAAGGATGTGCCTTTCGCTCGTGCGCCTTCCGGCGGCCAGTCGTGGAGGACGCCGCCACAGGGCAGCACGCCTACGACGTCTTCGGTACCGCTCCCTGCTTCCAAGGACCCTCGGCCGCAGCCGACTACGCCAGCTCCGGGCCCTTCAGGCCCATCGAGATCGCAATCAGGGACGCCGCGCAAACCTGCTGCGCCCGGCCTGGGTCCTGTGTTCACGCCGACGAAGCAGGCGTCGACATCGTCGGGCGCGTCGTCCATCCGCCGTGTCTCGTAAGTCCCCTCGCTCGCTCTCCGCGTCCAGCGTTCGTTACTCACGTCCCCCTGCAGGAGCGGCAGCGTGTGGACGCCCCCGCCGGTGCAGCCCGTTCAGCCCGTCGTGCGCTCGTCGCCGTCGGGCGCCGCGATCTCGTTCGCCGCGATCCAGCTCTCCCAGCTCGAGCAGGACGCGCCCCCGGCAAAGGACCGCCGCACGCTCGTCGAGATCCAGGAGGAGGAGCGCGCGCGCCAGGCCGAGGAGGACTTCCTCCGCTGGTGGACCGCGGAGGAGGCGCGCCTCAAGGAGGAGCAGGCCGCTGTCGCCGCGGCGCTCGGCGCAAGCCCCCCGCAGAAGCCGAAGAAGTCGCGCCCGTCGAAGGGTAGGCCCCCGGGGGGTGGGGGCGGGGAGGCGGAGAGGGGCGGCGCGAAGGCGAAGAGCGCGGACGGACCGAAGCAGCAGCGGGCGAAGCCTGCCGAGCGAACTCGGGCGCAGGGCGGGAAGGAGGACGGGGCTGGGGCTCAGCCCAAGGAGCAAGGCCAGAGTGGGAAGTCGCGTCGGCGACGGCCCGCGCCGGCTGCTGGCAAGGAGGAGGGCCGTCCGAGTCGGCCAGTACCCGCAACATAATATATGGTTATGCTACTCTATGTTTCGCTGTCCGCCTTTTGAGCATCCAAAGCATTAGTTAGAGATGTATAGCATGCACGTCGTCGTTTCGAGCGTTCGGATAGAGCAGCATCGTGTCTAGGCTTCGGTATGGACGCTGCCGTCTGTATAGGTACCATGTAGAGTAAGCGGTACTTCGAGTATAATTGTATCACCGGCGAAAGCGGAGCCGCCGTGCAGTGGGTTTGTCGTATCCGTCGGAGGCTTGATGAGCGGCGTCGCTCCGTGACCTGCGGGCACCCGGAGCAGGCGGTTGTGTGTGCTAACTCACCAAACGTGAAGAACGCCAAGATGGGACAAGTCTTCAACGCGCAAGAATTACGGAAGACGCTATGCAATTTCTGGTAGGGGTACAAGCAATGAGTACTCCTAGACATTCTGGCCGTGGGACATGTCCCGTAGATTTCGCGCGCCCATCGGGAGGACAGCGCCTGAAGATGACGCGAAGGTACAAGAAACCAGCGCAGTTGGCTTCCCCGCCGTGAGGCGGGTACTAGACCCGGGGGCCACGATGAGGCCTGCGCTATCCCCGGGAAATACCCTGCAACTCGCCCTTTTGGGGCGAGTCGCAGCCTCTTGATCCATATCATATGGCCTGGTGGTTGGTTGTGTCGAGGTTTGTCCGCGTCGTGGTAATAAGTAGTAATAAGCATAAGTATCTCTGATGTCGCCTTTGCTCCTCCGCGGCCTTCGGGATTCATAATGGTCGTGGATTGAGGTAAGCTTGATGGCGCCATATAACGGAAAGGGTGGCCGAAGCCGGGTTGACCGAAGCCGGGTGTGCTGGCCTTTGCGCACTGCTCCGGCCAGCGAAGGTCACTCACGCTTGCACGCCGCGCGAGTGCACGGTCGAGCGCACGCGAGGTCGACCGAAGGGGCGATGACGCCACGGACACCGTGGAGGTCACCAGGGGAGTCCACACAGGAGACGAGACCGACGGCAGTCGTCGGCCCGACCCAAGGCTTCGCCCTCCCCGAATTTTGGCACTGCTGCGACGCCGCCGAGTGGGGGCGCGCTCCGATAGCCCCGCGGTGGGGATCGCGCCGGGGGCAAGACCGGGGCTCATTGCCCGACTCGTCAACCCCAACCGGAGCACAGCGGACGTCGGCGCGCGCGCCGCAGATAGTCCGCTGCCATGCCGCGACCGCGAGGCGGCGCGGACTTGGCGGACAGGGCGTATGGGGCACCTGCCGCTTACCCCTGGCTCCTTCCGCGCTTGCACGCCGTGCCGGAGCACGTTGATGCGCGCGCGCGGGGATGACCGTGTGGGGTGTAAGAGGAGCGCGCTCAAAGGAGGAGGCGCACCCGTCGCCCAGGGGGCAGTTGGTGGCTCGACCGAAGGCTTCGCGCTCCCCATTTTGGCACTTCGCATGACGCCCCCGTGTGGGGGCGCACTCCGATAGCCCCGCACTGGGGATCGCGCCGAGGGGGGAGACCGGAACACTGCGCCAATACTGTCCGACTCGCTAACCTCAACCGGAGCACAGCGGACGTCGATGTCGCCCGGAGGCGAGCGCCGCAGATAGTCCGCTGCCGGTGCCGCAGCCGTGAGGCGCGGACTTGGCGGAGAGGGCTTATAGGGCGCCTCCCGCTTACCCCTCGGTGGGGGAATCCTTGCCTGATCGCCTGTCGTCGGGGCCGACACGCCGTATTCTGTAGATGATGCATTAGCCTCATCGCACGGCAAGAAGAAACCAGATACGTACGATGCGTGGGCAGGTCATACTACGCCACCGTCGGGGTGACCGCGGCGGCGAGAGGGCTTACGCGATGCCTCAGGCGGACCCTGTGCTGCAGCGATAGTTAGCTCAGGATATGACCGAGGCCGATGAAGAAGCACTCACAAGAGCATGCGGTCAGTGGACCTCGACGCCTGAAGGTGTGGCGAGGTTCAGCCACTGTCATGGTCGCCGGCCAACTCGAAGGCTTACCATGAAGGCGGAGGCGCATGCTGCCCCGCTTGCCAGTTGGACGAGCGCGGCTGCTCGAAGCTCGAGAGTGGACTCGAGCTCGAGGGAGGAGGTGGTGGTGGTGTAAGGAAGACAGGAGATGAGCGACGAGGGAGGTTCTTATACCCCCAGCTCGTCCGCCACCGGCACTCCCCGGTGGCGAGCAGCGCGGCTGACATGACGCACCGCCAGCCTCCCAACAAACAAACGGCCGCATTCGTGTCGTCACGCGGGCCGCCGATTTCGTTGTACTCGGCTGACTTCGAATTGGGCGCATCGATGGCCGCCCGAGAAGACGCGGCGGAGCCCCCGTCTTGCGCCTAGGCGGCTGCGCATGGGGGGTAGGACCGTGCGCGAATAGCCTCCGAGGGTGGGACACCCCGCGATGGGGAGGAGATAATCAGAGAAGTAGAGCAGGTCGCGGATATTCCACGGAGGCCGTGGGCGGGGCCCTCGCTGTCCTAGGATTTGCACGCGGCTGCCGCACCCGTCAGCCGCGGGGAGGCTCGGTCTCCACACTGCGAAACTAGCAGTCACCCACCAAGGCCGTAAATCAAACACAATCGATCATTTGCGCACACCTGCACAGTCTGGACAGAGGCAGGTTCAGGCGGATGGGAAAGTCTTCTGCGAGGTGGTTGCGGGTCGGCAAGGAGGATAACCGAACGCCAGAGTCTAGACAGGCCGATGTTTGCGCATGCTTGGCCCAGTGTGGGTATTTTCCGAGGCGGACTCCCAATCTGTCCACTTCGCCCTTCTTCCTCCTCGCGCATTGGCCGTCCCTTATTCCAGGTAAATGCTCTGTTGGAGCCCTCAACCTCCGCCGCCATATCAGATGGCGCGAACCCCATTAGTACAAGGCCCGAGGACAGGAAGCACTGAATTACCACCCCGACGTCGAGACCGCATTGGCGCTGTCCCACAGTGTCCTCCCCCCGCTGCCGCGTGTCTCGGTTTCAGGGGCCGCAGATACAAGGCTACACGATAGCTCTAAGCGTGGGCTCGTTGCAATGCTGACCTTGGCAGCATCTTCACCTGCGGGCGAGCCCCTGCTCTCCGCTCGAGCGGATACGAGGTAGGACACGACTCTAGCCAGTCCGTAGCAAGCTGACGCTAAACACCAATCAGCCGCTCCTGAACGACGTCCACTACCACCCATGGCCTGCCGTCCGCCTCCCGCAAGAATCCCTCGCGATAAGCATGGAAGTTCCCCTCCCCCAGGCTCCCCCGAAAGGTGTATGCTGGAGAGCCTCGCCGTCTGCCAGTAGGCACGCAACTTGAAGTACCTCAGTTCGCGCTCCACGCGCGTCGTCTATGACAAGGTGCTGGGGGCGTGGGGTGTGTGGCTCGCGCTGCAAGACGCTCCGCAATTACCCGTGCTCATCGTGCGCCCAGGTACGCTGCACGGATATATCGCGGCTTGGGCTCGAGGAACTTGAAATGCGGAGGTAGGTAAGCGTCAGTGCCCAGCAGTCCGCCTTCTCATCTGACGTATGCTATGCGCCTGTTGACAGGCACCCCGGACGGGGAGTTGCTCCACAAGAGCGAGCGCGAGACTACGCCCTTGCTCCCGCCCACGCCGCCGTGCCGCCGTGCAGGTCACCAGCGAAGTCGTCCGGCGGGTAGGATCGTCATGAACCTCGATTGTCGCGGAGGCGCCTACACAATCGCCGAGCTGAGCGTGACCCTCCGAATGACCTTGAAGCTATATCGCGGGGGGCCTCCTTCTTTCGACTTGCAGACACGGACGCGCCGTTCTAGGCTCTTCTGTGCGCCTTCTACGTAGCGACCAGTCGCGTAGGACACCTCCACAGGGCTCCATGGCGCTTGTAGGCGATACGACTGCTACGTCTTCGGAGTCGCTCCCTGTTGCCATGGAGCCGCCGCCACTCGGCTTTCCCCCCGCTTCTGCTACTGCGCCAGAAGCGTGCTTTTCAAGCCTCTCGTGGCTCTGAACTGGGATGTCGTGCAAGCGTGTCGCACAGGCCAGCCTGGGGCAGGCCGTGTTCAAGGCGACGAAGCCGGCATAGACTCCCTCGTCCGGCGCATTGTCAGTATCCCGCGTCTAGGATGTCCTATCGCTGCATTCCGTACCTTCCATCCGTCGCCTATATTCGCCTGTAGGCGGGGCAGCGTGCGGTCGCCGTCGCTAGCAGAGCTCGCGCAGCGCGTTGTGCCGTCGCTGTCGAGATCCGCGATGTCCTTCGCCGCAATCACTCTTCCAGCTCGAGCAGGGCGCACCGCCCACGGAGGTCCGAAGATCTGGCGTATGCTCGCCGAGATCCAGGAGGAGCGCACGTGCCATGTTGTGAAAGACTGCCTCCGCTCGCGGAGCGCGGAGAAAGCGTTCTTCAATCGTTGCTGTCGCACTGTGTTAAAGAGTTAGAATAGCGACGTATTTAGGCGCCGTATGACGCTCGTTGTGCTTCTCTCACGGTACCCGCAGTTGGCATGCGCCCAACGGTGTTCCATCGAAATCATCGAAGGCGTCGGCGTCACTACAGAGTACGTTCGTATCATGCTGGCGCGCAGATGTAGGAAGGTGCTGATATTCGGAATTCAATGCAGTCGTACTTCCATTGGCCACGTACCGCGACTTAAAGTTTGTGGGGCGGCGGTTCGACTCATCCAGTGATGGACATCGTTGACTCTGCACTCGTGGCGGAGGCATGCATCTCCGAAAACTGCGTGATAGCGTTCGATGGTCGGCATCTATGCTTCTCATCTTTCATCGTCGGTGACTTGATTGAATCTGGCGCCTCGCTCGCACTGGACAAGAGCACCTTGTGGTAGGCCGCAGCTAGCTGCGGAGGAGTCCCCCATGTACGTTCTATTCATGCGCGTGGTTGAACTACACCGGCGAGTCTCTCTCCCGAACACAGACGGCCTCAAGCTCCGCTGCTGCCAACTCATGATTGTACTAGAGTCGGTTCCCACCAAGTCCCCACTTCTCTCCAGCGGACCAAAGTCACGGTGGTAGAACTTAAACCTTCCGATGCATGATAGAAGAGTACAGCCTGCTCCGCTGGGGTATATGACTGCCTTGCGCTCGCAATAGAGGCTCGTCCGACGGCTATCCACGCTACACACATGGACAGCAAGACTGGGCTACCTCCTGCATTATTTCGTCCTTTGCAAGACTTCCTCGCCTGCGCGTTCATCGGAATCCCGATCGCGACAACGTGCGTCCTCTACGTTCTGAGTTCCCTCTACGTATGTGATACTGACGGGTCCTTAGGGTATATGGCATCACAGTACTGCAAACGTACCTGTATTTTCGCCGTTACCCACACGATAGTGCAGTATTGAAAATTTTGGTGAGCTGAACAGTCGCGGATTGGTGTCGCAAGAGGCCGTGTCACGGTGCTGCAATCGAAGGTCTTGCCTTTCTCATAATAACCGTCACGTACCAGGTCGGCGTTTTATGGTGAGTGACAGTGGTTGTCGTATATGGTCACATTGATAAACACAGCACTGATATGCGCGGAAGGATGCTTGACACCCTAACCACCGCTTTGGTGTCGCATGCAGTCTACATACAGCTTGTCGTCAACATGGGAAGTCTGACAAATGACATTACCATTCCGTGGTGAGTTAGAAATCCGAGTCCGTTGCCGGATCCCTTCTAATAGTCATAATCTGATAACCTTGCCATCCCGTCGGGTCTAGGAGCATCTCTGTGCGTCAACATGTAGTAGCCGACGCCGAATGATTCCAGGCTGATGTCTCCTGCGTTGTGCAAGGGGTTCATATTCACGACAGTGAGCCTCTCTATATGTATCGCTATCCTGAACGGGAATTCATCCGTATATAAGGACATTATCACAGTGCTAGTGCAGTGGTCAGATCACTACTGGCTATCACGTCGAGATCTTTTGACGTTATTGACTGGCTGTACTAGGTTTTTTGCGGCACAGCTGTACCAACGTAGGCTTGCACGATCTTCCGCACCATCGTAACGTGTGTGAACCGAGCCGTCATCTAGTGAGCAAGGGAAACAAGCTTCTCGCGGGATCAATAGTACGGTGACGTCCTCCCACATATAGCGATGTTCCACCGCTTAACGATTCATTCAACAGTCTATCCTGACATTGCCTGTGCTATGTAAGTCAAGGCATACGGGCAGCCACAGCTTATGATGTTGAGTCACTAGCTATTACAGTTGGGGGAGGTTGTCAGTGTTCCGCAAGTTTGCTGAAGCCGCCCGCCGTTCACTAACTCCCGTTCGATACCTAGACACCGTCATTGAGACGTACACGCGTTTCTTTCTCTCCGTACTACCCGCAAGCTGATCATTTTTTATCGTTACAGAATACGCCAGAGCCCCGGAAAACTGGTCTTTTTCCCAAAGCCAAGCCCAAAGCTCTCAGGCATCGGTGGCATGCAGGCCACATTGTCGCTTCTAGGCGATTTGCTCATTTCAGGCGGTCTGTGTTACTACTTCCGCGGCGCGCGCGTCCCGGGCGGGACGCGTACTAACGCGCTCGTGGATCGGCTCATGGCATATGTGATCCAGCGCGGTCTGCTGACGGCGTGAGTGTACTCACAATACCTGGGACCCTTCTCGGAGATGCTACTGACTCCGCTGGCCGCGACCTCATATTTCTCTCTGCAGGGCTGTCCAGGGTGTGTCTATGATCACGGTATGTAGGCCTTGTGCTTCTCTCTACGCTCCCAGGGCCCAGATCTCAAGAGGTTGGCCCCGCAGCTTTTCGACTCACGAGGCGGGTATATCTTCATTGTCTTCGTCATGGTCCAAAGCAAGCGTACGCACCTCACATTTCCTGCATGCCCCGACCAAGTATCTAACAGCTTCCTTTCGGCCCCTACAGTGTATGTGAACTCGCTGCTCGCAAGGTACGCCCTCCGCGTCAGCCTGTAGCGTATGGCCCCACGACCAAATCTGACTGTTGCTCGCCACTGTACCAGCCTGAACGTGCGCACTACGCTTAGGTTGGCCGATGCTAACGCCACCACGACGCTCCGGTTCGAACATGACACCGCCGGCAGGCCGGGAAACCGCACGACCAACGACACTATGGGGTCTACGCCCCTGTCGGCCATGGTAAGTCCATCCTGTACGCTCATGCCATCTCCGCCCCCTGATCCCGATGCCTGCACAGGGCGCCGACGTGGAGCAGAACCTGGAAACCACACAGACGGCGCGGTCGAGTGTCAGCCAACGCAGAATAGAGTCTGCACCTTCGTTGCCGAGTACATCGGAGGGCGGCAAGGTCTGTCTTTACTGCCTTTCCGTCGTATTCGGTGAACTGACTTCTGAGAGTGCTGGTAGATCGAGCATATCACCAAAAGCACAACCTCACGTGTGAGTTACCACAGTAACACTGAGGACACGCTGCCAGTATGACGGGGAGACCGGCCCAACGTTGAGGCGGGAAGGCTCTGTTAGCATGATAGCGGGGCGGGTGAGAGAGAGGTCCAAGCCCCTGGGGGGGGGGTGGCGGCGGGGGCGAGTGCGGAGGGGATGGAAGTCTGACGATGCGAAAGCGCAGATGAGAAGCAGAGAGGGAGGATGGCAGTTGAGAGTATTCAACGCCGGGTCAACGATGGTCTGGACAGCAACGATAGACTCTGTAGCGCTATGGCAAACATCTATGTCAGAACCTAGCGAATCTCATTGATACAGGTGGAAAGCACTACTTACGTGAAGAATACTCGCTGCACCACGTTGTACGTTGTTTGGCAAGATGTTGCCAGTCTTCCCGCGCGGTCGCTGGTAAGGTCTCCCGTTCGACTGCTGAATCCTCGCCCGCACGAGTCGGCGCCGAGGATGTTCACGTTAGACTACACTATACTCTATGCTATCCGTCAAAGTTCTGTAGGTAGCGGGAGAATCGACAGCGGATATTACTATTAGTACTATGTGCTCACCAGGATTATTACCAGCAGACGCGCGCTGCCGCCACCACCGAAGGCGAGCCATGCCAGAGGCCGCGGATGCTCAAGCGCTCACACTTCGCCGGCCACTGATCGAGATCTCGACGGAAATCTATGAGACTCGCCGAAAGTCAGTGACAGCCGGCGAGCCCAGCTCGAAATGCTGCAGTGCGATCCGCAACAGCCAGCTGTCGAGCGTATCGTTGTGTTCGGGTATGGGCTAGAAATCCCGGCAATCATTGTGATCCTACCGCCTACGAGACTCACGCATCCGTACCTTGTGCACCTCGCGCACAACGAGGGTTGAACAGACTATCACCTAGCCATGATTGTGACCTGTGATAATCGCTGTCATGGGGTAAGTAGATAGACGTCTTGCGTACGTATTCAACCTGATGTGGTCGCCTTGCTCATGCTCTGAGGAAAGAACGAGGTTAGACGAATCGCGGTGGCATCTTGGCTCGTTTACTCACCGTAAAAGCATGAGCCGGGAAGTTCAAACGAGAGAGTTTGTGAGACAGTGGACATACACACTGATCTTGAACGCAATATACCCGAGAGATACTAGCTGGGATGAGGCCAGAGAATCAGGTCGACGAGTATGACCGGGGTCTATTCCAACAGATAAACTAGATTACACAAAACCGAGCGCATCGGAGCCGCAGGTCGTCCGCGACAGTGTTCGCGCGGAGCGGAGGGAGGGTAAAAGCGCGCGCCCCAGAGTCCGGAGACGCGCGCAGGATACTACAAGGACAGTCATGGATCTTCGTGGATCAGGAGTACCGGGAAAGCGAGTCCGTGGAGTGAGATCGAGATAGTAGTAAGGGAGGAGGGAGGGGGAAGGAGCGAAGGGCCGATTCGAAGGAGGCAGGATGACGGGGAGACCAGAAGCCCGACGCTTACGGGCCATATGATGATGGGCTTGCGACTCGCGCAGTCACTTGACGTAGGCCAGCGAGCGGCGGGGAGCACTCTTCAAGGCTCGAAGGGTGCACCAGACGTCGGCCAGAGATCATGTTTGTCCGCCGCTGAATAGATAGAACGGCCGGAAGGGGGGCGAAGGAGGAGTCGGGAGTAGCGAAGGAGCGAAGGATAGCGTCGCACCGAGCACGCAGGGCATGATGCATCTGCACGCGTCCCGGAAGCGTACCCGGTCCATCGGCGCTGCAGAAAGCCGTGTACCGAGGTCGACGTCAGGCAGCCCAACGCGTCACAATATATATCCCGGAGCCCTCGCCCATATCGTTCATAGACCGAGGACTGCCCCGGACGCGCACGTTACCTCCCCGCGGCTCATCCGTCGACATCCATCCCGACCTCCCGCTCCTCCTCCTTGACGCGCTTCAGCGGGTGCCCGGAGCCGTTGCTCGGTACAGCTACGCCCGCCGAGCCCGCTAACCCTGCCAACGCGGTCGCGGCAACCACGGCAGGGTCACTCTCGTCGCTCTCACTCCGTCGCCTGTCGTGTCGTACACCGCCGCCTCCGCCGGCGTCGCCCTCCGGTGGTAGACCGAGCAACACGCTCTTCGGCGTCGTGAAGCGCGAGCTCGCGGCCGAGTGTGCGGAAGACAGCGAGAGTTTGTCGAAGCTGACGCCCACCGCTCCTGCAGGAGACGGCGCGTCGTACGGGCCCATACTGAGTGGACCGGGGAACGCTGGCACGTTCAGGTTCAAGCTCGACACGGAGCCGGTTGACGACGAGCGCGGTAGGTGGCTGTAGTACGGGGTCGTGTAGCCGGAATTCGGGGCAGTCCCGGGTGCGAGCGGCGCTACAGGTATGAAGGGCGATAGCGGGGTCGCCGGTGAGTGAGTATGCGAGCGCAGGGGTGGAAGTTGCGCGTCGCGGAAGTTGAGCATCGGGTCGTTCTCGGGGTCCACCTCCGCGTTCGGGTTCTGCTGGCGCTGCAGGCCGACAACCCGTAGTCGTTCAACCCAACTGAAGAGAAAACGTCAGCAACATGCACTCGCATACGCGATTTAGACAGTTGAGAAAATGCGATACTGACATGTCAGCCCGCTCTAAACTATCCTTGAACACGCTCGTCACGCTCCGAAGCATATCGAGGCTCTCCGTAGCCAACGTCAGGATCTTCTGGGCCGCTTGTGTCGCTGAATCTGCAGTAGGTGCGGGCGCTGCCATCGCGCTCGCGCTCGTCTGCCGGCCATGACCTCGCGCAACTCCCCGCACCGGCGACGTCGCGCGCGAAGCTGGGCGCGAACGTGGCGATGGGCCCGCTTCACCAGGCCCGTAGCTGTACGGGGCCGTGGCGCGATGCCGCCCCCTGCCCGAGGTAGTCGCAGCACCTGTAGTCTCCCCGCGGACTTCGTGCACAGGGCCAGGACCTAGCGCCGGGCCTTCTCCGGTGGATGCAGTTGCCCACCTTCGCGGGAGGCACAGGATGAATGTTCGTACGCGCGTGCGCGCGGGCTCAGGGAGCGCACCGCCGGCATAGCGGCTGACAACCTCTACAACCTGGCGGATCGTGTCCACGACGTCGCGTTTCGCAGCCTGCAGTGTGCGTAGGTGCTGCGCGGAGACGTGTGGCGAGGCGCCGTGCTGTTGGAGCGACGCAATGAAGTTACGAAGGACGAGGATCTGCGCATCGATCTGCGCGGTGGCGTACTGTAGTGGTATAGGAATGAACACCAGTCTATGCTGGAAGGGTTATGACGCGGTGCGCACCTGAAGCCACTGCAAGCAATACTTCAGCCGCCGCATGCTCTCCTCGCTGATAGCGGCGCTGAGACCTCCCGCTTCGAGGATCATGGCCTGCCATCTGCTCCGTTGTGCGACCTGCTGGCTCTCCTGCGCGTCTGCATGTTGCGTCAATGTTGATGCTGGAGGAAGTACGGGCTTCTCAGGCTGGGAGCTAGTGGATGAGTGTGGTGTGGGCGTCCTGCTCTGGCTGAGGCCGGGCATCTCCTCGTCTTCTCGTGCGGCCGGGCTGCGATCGCTGTCTCCGCGGGTCATGGATACGTCTCTCCTCTCTTCCCAGGGTCTCCGCGGATCAGGAGATTCGTTCCTCGACCGACTACTACTTGATGCCCGACGTGCATAGTTGCCCAACTGTACGACGCGGGTATATCAGCCAAACGAATAATCACAGAGCACGGTCGACTGTGGATTCGGCACGCGGGTGCAGACGCCCCTGACAGCTGCAACAAACCGTTGGGGATGCATATATTTGGCCCGGAGGTCATGAGGTGCGCATATACACGGACGTCACCGCGCGCTAAGCCCCGCCCGTCGAATCCAATCTGACATTTGAGTGCAGGGGTTTAGTCGCCGGGATCCTAGGGTATGCACACTGTAGAGCTGGTGCGCTGCGTCTGCTTCCACGCCCCTTCACAGTGCTGCAGACACACGGTGGCGACACCGCGCGCGGACCGCGAGGCACGCGCAGTGCGCCAGATGACCACTCTCCGCCCCCAACGAGCACACGCCGAAGTCGCGGGAGAGGCACTCACCCTGTCCAGCTGTCTGCATGCGAAGTCGTCCAATTGCCCAACGGGGAGGCGGTCGATCACGGGCCGCGAAATGGACTTGACGGAGGACTCCATCATCTCTGCGCCGTACTGCGAGGCGCACGTCAGTCAGTCCAGGGTGCAGGGCAGTGTGGATGAGATAGTAGGGAGGACGTACTTTGACTACGCGCGAGCTGGCTTTGCTCTGCTCGTACGCGCGGAGGGCGCTGTTCACGAGCGGAATGTTTGACACGCGCGAGAGCGATTTCCACTCGTCGCTGCCCTCCGCGACCTGTCCCATGCCCGACGGACCCGCAAAACGCCCCTCATCCTCCTCTGTGCTCGACGCCTCCGCGCGCAAATCTTCCTCAATCAGCGAGGGAGACGGGAGCGATGGCGATGATGTCCCGGACGTGATGGACAGCGCAGGTGTCGGTTGGAAGGCTGCAACCCGTACAGTTTGATGTGTACGAGCGAGAGCGCGATCGTTAGGGGAGTTGAATGCGATAGAGAATGTGGCGGGACGTACAGACGGAGGGCGAGGCGGTATGCGTGCTGTTGCGCATATCGCCGAGGGCGCGCACTGCGATGCGCACCGACTCGTCCTGGTCGGCGAGGGCCATAGCTGTATGCGCGCAGGGGGCAGAGGCGGAGGCAAATGGCAGGGCAGCGGAGGCAGTGGGAGGAGAGGAGAATGTGTTGGGGACAGAGTGCGATGGATCTGCGCGCGCTGAGACTGTAGCAGCACAAAAGCACATGAATTTCGCGATTACTTTCACGTGCCCCCCTCATCCCCATTCAATCTTATCGCTCCTCCCACGCTCCTCCGCCTCTTACGGCACTCCCTCACACCCACTTCGCACCTGGACGTCGTCCAACTGTCTACGCCAGGCCCCAGTGAGAGATGCGTCTGCATCTGAACGCCGCGCGCGCGGATATGCGGAAGTTGGCAGGTACAAATATTAACAAGCGCACAAGTACACTGAAAGTCCCTTAACCACTAACTACGTACATAAATTCATCGGTATGTTTCTGCAACGCCGTATACTCACGCGTCGCTCCGAGTAGCCCATCTACGTTGTAGATCGGGTCGTAGATGCACGGGGATAGATATATCCTGTGGATGCCTACCACCATTTCACCACCCAGCTCTCTAGAAACACGTCGCACTTGGTGAGTCCGAGGGCTTGGTGAGTCCGAGGGTAGTAACCAGAGTACTTGCACTTGCGCTGCTTGCCAAGATGTTATGAGGTTTCACCTGCATTACTGAATCACTCGATCTCAAAAGTGGCGTCAGGAAGAGGGGACACGAGATATAGAAATAAAGTGCTCTACACTACCATCACAGCTATATACATACACGCATAATAGAACGGCGACGACGACAGGCATACAGCAGCCGCCTATACAATATCCGGCGCACAAACAGCGACACAGTCCGCAAGAGCCACAAGAGCACGGGGAACGGGGAACGGGGAGCGAGAAGAGCACATGCGCAGCGCCGACAACGGAGAGACAAGAAACCCTGGAGAACCGAGTGGAGAGGTTGGGGGAGGAGAGGGGATGATGGGAGTGAACGGGCATTTTGCACATGTCCATAACATATCGCACCGGCGCGCTCGATCCTCACCGCCACGCTCAATCACGCCCGCCAGCCTGCGAGGAGGGCGGCGGCGCGACGTGCCACACCGGCGCACCTTCCCTGCTCCCCTTCTCCTGCCTCGCCAGGGGGACGGCGGGGGCGGCCGCGCCCTCCTGCTGTTGCTGCTGCCCCACCTGCGGCGATTGCGGAGGCGGCTGCTGCTTCGCCGGCTGCTCCTGCGCCTGAGGGGCGCCGCGCATCTCGTCCAGCCCGCGCTTCACGCCCGCCATCATCCTATCCGTGCGCTCCAGCATCTCCTCTAACCGCTTCCGCTGCTCCGCGAGCTCGCGGTAGTGGTGGTCGAGCTCCGCGACGCTCGGGACGTGCGGCGGCCCGTCCATGACCTGCGGCGGGGGCGGCATCTGCGGCGCGCCGGTGTGGTAGAACGACGGCCCGACGGGGCCCCCGGGGAACGGCGCGGGGACATGTAATGGCGGGGGGAGCGCGTAGTGCGCGCCCGGGGGCGGGGCGTTCATCGGGTGGCCCGCGAGCGGCGAGTGCGTCCTGCTCGGGACGCCCCCGGGCCCGTTCCCACCTGCGGAGCCCGAGCGCATGTAGCTGGGCGGGGGAGGGGGGACGCCAGCGTACTGCGAGTTCATGAGGCTCGTGACGACCTCGGGGCCGAGCGCGGCGATGAGCCCGGGGAGTGTCTGGTTGGCGTGCGCCGGGGGGAAGGGGTTGCCGCGGGGCGCGCCAGCACCGTAGCTGTGTTCTTGCGGCTGGCCTGCGCTGCCGGGTCGGTGCTCGAGCGTCTGGGGGTCGCCCATGCCCTGCATCATCTGCTCACCCCACTGGCCCGCCTGTGTGACGTTGCTGCTCTCCCGCGACCCTCCCCGCCCGCCGCGGCCGCCGCCCGTGCGACGCGTCTTGCGCGGCTTGCCCTCGTCCTCCTCGTCCACGTCCATCCCCTCTGCGTCCTGCTCGCGGGCCTTCGACGCACGCGGGCGACGCGTACGCTTCTTCGGCCGCTCCTCTTCGCTCTCCTCAGGGGCGCCTTGCGAGCCGGAGGGGACGGCGCGACCGACGCTGGCGAGGACCTCGGCCGCAGCCTGGTCCGTCATGCGGTCGTGCTGGGTGGGGGAGCCGGGCGCGCCGGGCGCTGCGGGGACGCGCTTCCGTCGCTTGATGACGGTCTTCTTCATCGAGTTCGGGCGGTGCGTGCCGTGGAGCTTAAAGTAGAGACCTGTTCGCCCAGCAAACGCAGAGGAGGGAAGAGGAAAACGTTGCGATCAGCCAAGGGTGTTAGGACGGGCGAGCGGGCGAAAAAGCGAACACGACGGGGAAGGGCAAGGGCGATTACGGACGCTGGCTTCGCCCGAATCCGGCGCAATGTCCCCGTCCCATACAGAGCACGCCCCAGAGTGCGCGACCGCTCCGTCGGCACTCTAGCGATCATCTGCGGTGTCGCGGACACTCACGACTAGCGCATAGCCGGCGAGCTCGCCCAATGGGAGATCAAGTGCCCCCACCTTATCTGATAAGATATCAAACCCAGATACGCGAGAGGCGCCATTTCTGTCACCCGCCGAATGCCAAGCGCCCGTCCACAGGCACCGAACATCTGGCGCGGACATGACCCAAGAGTGCCCCGCCGTGCGCGTTCCCAATGGTCCACAGCAGGAAAGAAATGGACACGTACCGCAGGCATTGCAGATGTTGTTCCCCACGTCATCTCTCCGCCAGAGGGGTGTGGTACTCGTGCCACAGTTAGCGCAGCTGAGCGCACCCACCGCGCTGCGTGCCCTTGACCGACTTCCGCCTGGGGTCTGAGAGCTGATGACCGGGGAGGAGTCTGGGCCAGATGTCTCCGCGGATGGCTCGTTCGTGGCTGCCACTGCACCGGATGGGATGCCATCGGCCTTCTGTGGAGTCTGCCCGTTGGCAGTATCGGCCATTCCTGCTTGGATGGCGTTGTTATAAGTGGGACAGCCGTTGCAAGCGGACGTGCCTCCGGTGCCATCGCAGCGGCCGTCACCCGGGCAAGTACCACCGTGGTGCTTCTGAACGGGAGCCTTAGGCGCATTAGCGTCGCTCGGCTGAGCTCTGGCTTGTGAGAGGGAGGGGGAGGCAGCTGGAGTGGGCATCGAGGTTGGGGATGCTGTATGGCGGCGGTTGGGGTCCTGGGGGTTTCCTGGGATGGGGGCCGGCGATTGGAATGGACTAGGGGGCACCAAAGGCTTTGCGTTCGGATGTGTCGCTGACTGAGCGGTCGACGTACGCCCAAGGGAGAGAGGACGAGGGACGTGCTTTGTCCTGTAGTAAAGGCCTATGGAGAGCAGCGATCAGTTAGCATGGTTGCGGGAAACGCGGTCGACGGTATTATCACTGCAGGCAGCGGAACACGAGTCAGAGTGCAGGTGCATCGCAGGAAGGATAGCCCAGACGGAGCAAGTGGATGATCAAGGCATCCTGGCCGCAGAGGGTGATCCCAGCGGCTCCCCTTGCGCGACGCGCTCCGTGATAGGACGCGAACGCGGCAAAGCGCGAAGGACGAGCGATATCCGCATGTCGGACACGCTACATGCGCTCGACGCATAGATGCGGCGAGGAATCGATATGATTGCCCCCGAGGCTACGAGGCGAACGCGTAGGACACGTGGCCTGTGAGGGGAGTCCGCCCGATCCCCAGGCCCAAGGCGAAGATGAAACAAGTGCGCCGGCCCTCCGCGGGGCGCAAGCTCGTCACAGAAGGTAATACTCACCACAAGCGTTGCAGATAGACTTGCCGTCGTCGCCGCGTCTCCACTGAGGGGTGGTAACAGTTCCACAGTTGGTACACGCCAACTCGGAATTAGCGGACGGACTGGTCTGACTCCCGGTAGGGTCGACGTTCTCTCCGTTGCGCTCCCTCAGCGCCGGGTCCAAGGGGAAAGGCGAACTGGTGTTCCGGGCTTGGATGGGCGGGAGAGGGGCGGTAGAGGCGAGAGGAGAAGCGTCGTCATTCCTGGAGTGATCGGAGGCAGGCGGTGTGTGAATGTGACCGTTGAACTGTAGCCTTGACATGGGCGACAGCGCAGGGTTGTGCATGTTCATGACGGGGGACTCCAGCACGACCGGGGCCATTATACGAGAGATGAGATTACGCGGGAGTAAGGTTGCGGGGGAGGATTAGTAATGCGTATTCAGATATGGCGCCAGGACGGGAGAGAAAGCGAGTTCGCCGTCGGTGACGAGGCCGAAGACGAGGAAGACGACGACGAGAGCGTGCACTGGACGGGTGGACGGCCGGGGAGAGATGACAGGAAAGAGGCAAAAAGTCAGGAGGACGGAACCGTCTCTTGATAAAAAGGCTGATAACGCACATCTCTCCCCGCCCTGGCCAATCGCGGCCCGCCCATTAGGGGGCAGTGTATGCCGGCGTCTATCACCAAGATTGCTTGTGTGTATCTTTATCTTATCCGTCTCTCGGCGCCCCGGTAACACACTCCCAGCCCTCCCCCTGTCGCCGAGAGCCCCGCTCGCACCCCGGTAGGGTGGTTCTCCGCGATTTTCTACAAGCACAAGCAGGATTTCGCGTTCCTTCTCGACCTATACCTTTGGACTAGGCCGATTGACTAGTGCGGTGAACATTGGCGGAGATGGCTCGTGTTGGATGCTCCGGAGCGGGGAGGTGATCGCTTGCGTCGGCTCTGCAGCAGGGAGATCTTATCTCTCCACTCTTCCGGGTATGCACCGCTGCCACCGCTCTCTCCTCGGGGCCAGAACGTCCGCCTCTTCCCGGCCTCGGGGTCTCTATATAGAATACCCGCGAATAGACCGCGCGTGCTGCAAGAAAAGACCGTCTGACGCGAGGCTCTTGAGCGGCCGACCTCTGCGTGAAGCACTGAAAAATGCCTCCGGCGCGCCAGTTTACCGCGCACCCCTGGCGACACGCTGCGCACGTTGTTCCGCGGGCGGGACTCGCCAGACGCGATTGCGAATCGACACAATTTCCCCGCATCATGACGAAGGCCGCGCGATCGCCCAATGGGATGTGCCTAGACCCGTGGTCGTGGAACCGTTTTTGCGCGCTCGACCGAGACGCTCGCCGACGGACCCTTGCGGCTGACACCACCCCTTCGTGTAATGAGTGGTCGACCGCCGTCTAGATAAAGCTAGATAACCGCTTATCTGCGCGAGGCCTCACCCAGGTGCCTCGCAAAAAATCCCAGCGCTGTGAAAGTCACCGGCCATCGTGTGGGCGGATATCCTGTTCATGGGCATCGCTAAGAAACAAGCACGTAAACGCCTCAAGATGACCAGTTGTGGACAGGAACAGAGCGAATGATCAGCAAACCATCAGGACTCATGACCGTCCACCGAGGCATGTGAGGCAGTCATGCAAGCTCAAGCAAGCTTGCCACGGCACGCAAGTGAGACGCAGGATGACCGGCCACCATCAGGCCAAGCGGTGTGAGTCGCCCCCCGGTCTGTTCTTGACTTATTCTGACGTGCACGCGGCCGGCCAAGTCTGAAGTCCCAAGGGAACGTTCATGGATGGCGGTGCCGCACTGTGCAAACCGGCGCGTGTGAAATTCACCCGACGCGAGGTTGAATGGGCGAATTCATCGCTTGAGTGGATGAATTGCGGATGAAGATGAATAACGTATGGATTTCACCCATTTAATTTTTGGCCGGGGAGAAGCTGAAACTCAACGCCTCTCCCCGCCGAAATCGTCCAAGTCCTCGAAAGCCGCTGGAGGCGCTGACATCATGCACTCCACGCGGGCGTCTAAAAGATATTTCCCCGCGCCCGCACCTCTTCGCCTGCGTTGCTCTCGACCATCATCACCGTCTTAGTTCGCGGGTCCGCTGCGCCTCCTAGGTCTTTCGATATCATCACTAGTCTACCACTGCACGGCTCAGTTTCTCACTACGCATCACAGCTGCAAAGCTCTCTTCAGCATCAAGGTTCGGCCTGGTTCGGCATTCGCGAGGTTTCGTACAGGTGCTATGGGTGGCCTGCAGGTGCGCGTTCATGCGAATAACTATATTGAATGCATTGAGGCAGGTTTACCGAGGAGGTGAGTATCGATTGATTGCTGCGCCGTTACTGTAGCTCTCTTCGTTGCCGGCGGTGAGTCGGCATTCCGAGTCGTTAAGCTCTACCCCTGTGATCTGATTGAAGGTAGTGTAATAGATATATACATATTCTAGTCGCTGTACCCTTCCATACCCCATCGTAGATTGAATGAGCAGTAATTTTGAACTTCCGAATACAACGGGTGAAATGTGTGCGTCGCTGGTCTAAAAATCAATTGGTGGGGATATTTCAGCATGTTTTCACCCGCGAACGCGCGTGCAACGGACCTGCTGGAACCTTGCACCGCGCGTGTGATATTCATACCCTGGGATTCATCCGCGCGAAGCTGTTTTTCAACGATACCGTATGAAAATAAGCCTCGCGCTTCGTGAAAACGCACCAGCGCTGCGTGTGAAACGGGGTATTAAATTCATCCTGGTCGATCTTTACAGAGCCGTTGCATCCAGGCCATTCTGAATTCTGCACCGTGGGGTGCCCACCCTCCCTGTCAGCGAACATTGCGCGAGATATGCATCAGGATAGTGGCAACAAGCTCACCTGTGCAAAGCCCGAAGTTGAACGACGACTCGCGAGGCTGGCGTTGGGTCTTCACCGCGCGCAACTTCAGCTGGAGACACGGCCACGGTACCGACTCCGCTGTGTATCAGTATGAGCTGATATCCGCACGACCTAGGGCAAAAACCGCGCCAATGGCAATAGGACTTGAAAACTTTATCTGAGTCCGCATATGCCACCGCTGCGAGGCACGGAAACGTCGACGAGGTTCATATTGGAGCTATCTCCGGCTGAACTTCAACGACCGTCCACAAGACGCGCGTTCGTTGGCAGCTTCGATATCGGTTGCAGATATCGAGGATGAATGTTTCACGCATGGCCGTATGGCAGCTAGACCAGCCACTCTAACATTGCAATTGATGATAGAGTCGTTGTCGTTGGAGCGTATGCCATCGGCACTGGGCTAAATACGATGGACCATGGTTTAGCGTGGCGAGCTGTACTTGCAATCTCAGATATGTCCCGGTGCGGTAGTGAACGGAGCATTAAGGTGCGCTACCTTCTGAATGATTGTACTACCACGGAGGTCTCAAAAACGCGGTCGACCAAGTGTCGATTGTATACTTGCCAGTGTTTCATGAGGATTGAGAGCGAAAATGTAAAGGCCCGGCTACACAGGAAACACAGAGAAGCCACCGAAGCACCGTGTATCACGATGCCCAGCACATTGTGCGTGAGAGACAGGATCTACAGCCAGATGTTCATGAAAGTCGAGACGGAGGAGAGAGTACGAGGGGAAGCGCCCATAGTCTGCGGCTACGAGCGTCTAAAGCGCCACGTGGTTTCCAAACCGGGGTGGCTGCTCGTCCATAGAGGCGATTTTGCACAAGACACCCGACCGGCCCCCCTCAAGTTCAAGACACCATGGTGAGTCCATGCCCGTATTCTGCACGCCAGAGGGACGTACACGACGCAACGAGGCCTATCTGCGTTTGAACGGGACGGATCGGCGGCGTTGAAGGGGTGGATGGGACGGAGTGCGGTCGGATGACGGTCTTTTGGCGGGAGGGTCCCTCTGGCGTGTTTCGACGGCCCCGCTCCCTTGCATCCATTCGAATGCTGACGGCCTCGTTTCCTCTCTAGACGAAAGGTTCGTACCTGCGGGAGACAGCTAGATGGCAACGGAACTGATATTCGTATTCTTGTGTGCTCTGTAACCGCACATAGGTACCACCTCCTTCGGGTACGTTTGCCAGGCCATTCCCCCCTCCTCTGATCTGAATAGTCCTCCCGTAATGCAGTAAGCGGCACACGAAGTCCCACACCCTCTGCAGGCGGTGTGGCAACCGTGCCTTCCACAAGCAGCACAAGGGTACGTGCCTCCCCCCACCAACCCGATCATACCTTCGCACCCACCTGTGCAATGAACGGCCGCTCACAACGCTTCTGCAGAGTGCGCGCAGTGCGGCTACCCCAGCGCGAAGCTGCGGTCGTACGAGTGGGGCCAGAAGGCTAAGCGCAGAAAGACCACCGGTACCGGCCGCATGCGCTACCTGAAGACCGTCTCCCGGCGGTTCAAGAACGGCTTCAGGTATGTCACGTCTCTATATGCGACGAGCCTTTTCCTCACATTGCCCCAGGGAGAACACCCGCGCGGTCAAGCGCACCAAGACGACGACGGAGGCATAAGCGGGTCCACTGCGCGCATGTCTACCTACGCTATCCGAGCTGGTGGTTCCCCTTCGTCCCGCATCGCATCATCACCTCCGTATGTGTCTTGTCCCCTGTATACTGCTCCACGAGAACCGGCCAGACCGGCCAACCACTGCACAAAATACATGCGCTATGCCATGCCCTCATTATGCATGACATCTGCCTGAAAGAACAAATCATTTGCGTGCCATATGAATCATGTACTAGCGTGCGGGAGACACTTGGGTAATTGAGGGCGATCAACCAGCCCCACGTATATGCGCCGTCGTTAGCGTCGGGCGGCGGCACATATTTACTCGTTTTAAGCGGGTGAATCGATGAAAGCTACGGTTTATGTGTTGTGGTGATCAGTATAAGTACAGTACAGCGGCCCTGTACATATCCATAGCATCCATTCATTCCCAGTCAGACATCTCGTCCTCCAGCTCTTCTCCTAGCAGTTGCAATGATGTGTTACCCTGGTTTCCCGCATGCAGCAAAATGTCTGCCAGAGTCATGCTGTTCCCTTCGTACACTTCGCCGCCTTCACCTTCATCGTCATCGCCATTACCATCGCCCACACCCTGTTCGATCGAACCCAACCCATCTGCCTCGTCTTCTTCGTCCTCTTCGTCGAGCTCCGGAGCGCCGCTAAGGCGCAAGCTAGGCAAACGCGGGACGTGCGCCGCCCGTTCGTGGACGTCGATGTCGTACGACTGGCGCGGCGCGCTCTTCATCACGCTCGAGAGGAGCGTCCCCCGTGTACCGAGCTGCTGCTGCCAGCGGGCGGGTGTGCGCGGTTGCGTGAGCCCTCGCTCTTCCACAATCTTGTCTTCATCCTCGGAGTCCGAGCGGTCCTCGATGGACGCGACAATCTGTCATCAAAGCGTGAGCTTGCGCGACAACGATGAGTGTGAACGGACGGATAGTCGTTTGCTCACTCGGAGTATCTCTGCATCCTCGCCCCGCCCGAACATCGTTGACCGTCGCGTTCGGGCAGCAGATGCGCGGCGAGAAAGTCTGCGCGACACCGCCCGTGCTTTCTGGTCCCGCTGTGTTGTTTTGGCCGGCGGGACATCTGCTAGGTGTGCCCGTGGCTGGGCCTTCCCAGGGTGAACCTTCGCGTGCTGGGTATATGCGGGCTGATGTGACGCTGCCTTTGGCGGTTGCCCGCGCGATTGCGGTTGGGGAATCCGGGTGGCTGGACGCAGTGCTTCAGGCTCGGGCTCGGGCTCAGGCAGGGGCTCTATCACGAAGGGCGGAAGGATCGCAGTGCGGATATGGGCGATACGGTCTTCAACCGCAGTCTCGGATGCAGCAGCCTCTAGCCCGAATTGTTCAAACAGTGGAGCCGCGTCTTCCGGGGACTATTATGCACCGCAAATGGATGCGTGAGGTTAGGATGCTGGGCACGGGATGCACCCGACGGAGAGGGAACGCACCTTGAAGACTACGCCCGCCCCCGCCCTCGGCGCCCACAAGCGCGCGTCGAGTGCTATTTTACGGCCCGCCAGTATGGCCGTACGCTCCTTCGCTTTCAGCAGGCGGCGCTGCAACTGTGCGTGGATGCCCTGCGCGGCCTGCAGAGCCTCTTGGAGCGAGTGCTGCACATCTTGCACCGCTGCGATCCGCTCTGCGATCGCATGCGGAAGCGCAGAGGGGCTTCCATGTTGTTCACTTTGCGATGACGACGACGCTTTCTGCGCGGGGAAGAGCGGTGCGCTGAGTGCGTGCAGATGTGACGGGTGGCGGGCCGCGGCGATGGGGAGGGGAGGTGCTTCGGCTGGGACAGGAGCCTGTGCGAGGAGAGGACGTGGGTTCGACCGTTGGTCAGCTGGGTGTCTGGCGTGCAGAATAAATCGATCTCAAGGGGAAGAAGAGCAGCCTACCTGTGACTGATGATCTGCCCGAGACAAGGGGTCTGACCGAGCCTCCTCAACAGCGGACACAGGGGTTCTGGTAGAAGTCGGTGAGGGATCAACGAGGCCGGCGAGAGATGTGACGAGCTGGAGAGCCCTGCGACCCTCATCGCTTTGCCAAGTCCCACGGCGCAGGTCCTGGAGCCTCGAGTCGCGCTGTGCGAGGAGCCGTGCCGTGTCCAAGGCGTCATACTTGGAGGAGGAAGCGTGCCGCGGATCCGCCAGCCTTGCCTGTCCAGAAAGGCAGTCAGATGCACCACCCGCCCCGCGCCGCACAGGGAACACGCACGCGAATCGCGACAAGGTCGGCGTGACGCTGGATGAGCAGTGCCGCCGATCGTTCCCATTGGAGTCTTTCGTTCTGGGCTGCCGCGAGGCGTGCCGTGTATGCCTTGGAGAGCGCATTCAGGATCTATATCACACGCACAGAGAGAAGGCGTCAGAGGGCGGAGATGAAAGGAGCGCGTTCATATAGCGCCGCACCGCATGATCTTGCACGGAAAGTGGATGCAATGTGGACGGCGCCTGGGCGGTGTTCTTCAGGATGGCATGGCTCGACAACGCCAGGATCAGGCGCTCGAATCTAGCACGAAGCCTGGCTTTAGCACGCCGGCCGGGTCATTACAGGAGATGCACGGCGTCCTACCGCTCTCCGCAACATTCATCGAGGATGGACTTGCGCACGACGACGTCTTTCCACCACCAGGCCGTTGGGGCCAAGGCCTCATCTCGGGGAGAAGAAGCGGGCTGCTTCCCTTTCTGCTCCGGCGGCTTCTCGACGGCATGCGTCGTATGAACGATGCCATTCCGGATGGCCTCGACGTACTTTGCCAGGGCGATCCGGAAGGCAGTCATGTCCGATGGCTGCAAGCACGGGTAGGTGGGCAGGATCTGATCTAGAGTGAGCCCGTGCGCATGCTGCGAGGAGAGATTGGCTCACCGACTTCGCGCGTTCCTTGCTGCGCTCAATTTTCCCAACAAGGAAGTACGCAATGTCCTCCATGGCCCTGTTCCGCTCGCGCATGCCGCGCGTGGGGTCGAAAAGGCGTTCGTCGTAGCCCGTCGCATCGTGCAGCGGGTAATCGAGAAGATGAAGGTGAAGGATGATCAGCAACCCATTTGGAAGCATAGCGCCTGGTACTGTCATTTCTGGCCGCCCCCGTATGTAGAGCTGCGTAACGGCGAAAAGGTGGTGGTGGTACAAAAGCAGGAAACGCGCCGCGCGCGCGTTCGCCGCGATGTCTAACGCGATCACGTGAAGAAGAGCCTGCCAGCACATTGCTTCTACGGCCTACGCCCGGCTTCCTGGTCCTCGTCCTTCGGCACTCCGAGGGTTGCTGGTCAGTCGATGGCACTAGCTAGAGCTCAACGCTTCTTGTTGTACATGTACGGCCCAGCCAGGCATACGGTGTGCATGAGCGTAGTATAGTAACAAGTCCCTTGAGATCGGACTCCAATATGCCGTAGTTCTACTAGGTCTTGGAGCAGGAATCAGAGACGGAAACGGCCTACTAGAAATGAAAAAAAGGCTTTGTCTTCGCAAAACTTAGACCACCAACGGTGAGCTGATGTGCGATCGAAGTACCTTGATTCTACGGGCATCCCGGCTCCTTGACAGTCTTTCCAAGGGTTCGCGCCCATGTTCTCTCCTGCCTGCGAAGCGCCTGGATTTGGACATGAAGGCGTCGAAGTTCTAGCGTCATAGAGGTCGGAGAGTCGGGATAACTGAAGCTCGCAAGTCGCGGGAACAGCAGCGATAGGAACGGCGCAACCGCCAACGGGTCTGCTGGTGGCACACACCCCACTATCCTAAACATGCTCAAGCTGCACGTCCGCTGGGGAGTCAAGCACACGGAGAGCTGCCGCTCCGCGCGAGGACTCGGCACCACGCGCATGTCGAGGGGAATGGCCAAGCATTCTAGGTCCGCGCAGTGTAGCGTAAACGGGACGAGTCCTGCGAGTGTCGCCTGGGGGAGGTCCTCGGACATGATATCGGGAGCAGGCATCTTGAACCTCTCGCCGTTTTCGGAGTTGACTCGTGCGCGCACCTTAGCGGTCGCCCCAGCCGCTGTACTCCTCCCCTCAGACCATTGGCTCGCTGACAGTGCTGCGGACAAGTCGATAGTACGGAGGGCGGGCCACGCGCGCGCCATCGCGTCGAGCTTGGTATCATCCACGATGATCTTGCAGTGTCCTCGGATCTCGATGGACTGCAGCGCGCTCAGTGGGAGCAGCGGCGCAACACTGTGGGAAGGATCTACAATTTCTGAAGGTGTTGCGAACAGTAGCGCAAAAACAGTTCGAATGAGTGTGGTGCACATTTTGGGGCAGTGTCGAGAGTAATTGTATAGAACACCTCAAGTGGACATTTTTACACCTCTCATAGGTGTTCCGCACGCTGACTCGCACTGTTGAGAACAATTTCGCTACATTTCTTGTAGGTGTTCCGAACACTCATATCAATCGTTTTGAACTCCTTCAGGCATTGTTCCAAACAGTGCTCCTAAATGTTCATAACGCTGGCAAAGGGCAATGTATAACCTCGCGAGTCATATATACATCGACCCATGCAGGAAATACACGTAATGTAGGGGACAAACGAGAGACAGCGTACTCTGCACAGTCCGGAAACAGGCCCATGCGCATGCGCGCGCGCGATATCCATGACGCGAACGCCGGGCGGGCCTTCGCCGCCGCTGATCCTGCGCCGGAGAGGCTTGCGGCGCTGCCCTGGAAGTGAGCTCGCGACTCGATTGGAGATTGAGAACTTAGCTCAATAAGAGAGATCGGAGAGCGGCTCCGTATAGAGCAGAGTCAGAGCGCGGGGGCATCATCAGAATGCAGGGGGTGGTGTGATGAGCGAGGACAGAGCCTGTCGGGACGATTAGGACTGAGCGAGGACGGGTGTGGGCGCACTGGCACCTGCGCGCGTCCTCATACGTAGAGGCTCATCCTCCGTAGCATACCCACATGTGCGCGGCCTGTCTCTGGGTTCTTGTGCAAGGGCGGGATATCGCTATCTTGAATGCTGCCATCGCACTTCGAGCCTCTGCCTACGACCGTCCTTTAGGCGGTTGTAGCTCGCACGAGAAGAAATAGGGTATGACGCACCGGAGCTAAGTGACCAACACTGTGGGGCGGGGCATGGAGAGATCGACTAGAGCCTCCGCTTGTCAGAGGGTTATACCGAGCGATTGGGGTGTTCTCGCAATGCGAGGTGATCCCTGCTCGACCCCCTGGTGTCCCACCTATAGACTACATTGGGTTGAATGTCTGTTTGTGGTTAGTGAAGAGCTGGGCTACGGCGCGGACGTGCTCACCTGCAATTCCAATGTAAATGCCGGCCCGCATACATGCACCCATTAGCCACTCTGCTGCGCTCGACCGCCCCCGCATATGTCTCGTCGATTTGCTGAGTAGCCGTCTGCGAACAGGCAAGAGAATCGGGGCAAGGTAGTATGGCGAGCCGCTCGGCGCGAAGTTCGAGGGTAAAGTAGTAGGAAATCAGCGCATATAGGCGCGTGTACTTATTGACCACTAGTCGGAGCAGCCTACAGGGCGTAGTGAGATTGTTGGAAGTGTCGGGGAGGGGCCGATGGGGAAGATGCTAGGTATTTGGAAACAGACAAGCACAGAGCATAGGGGATGGTGGTGGTTCGAGGTCAAGATGTAGAGCTTTGCGAAGTCCGTCACGGACTCGGACGGGCCCGCCATGTCGTCACATCGCCCACTTCCCAATTTGGTGTCAAAGTTGCCAGAAATGGACACCCATCAACGCCCGCCGCCGTATATGAGAATAGGCGCCCAGGGGTTCCCTCAGCGCGCGGAAGTGTTGACAACAGCTCCAGGTACTGTTCAAGCCACAAACACCTGTAGGAAGTGTGTGGAGAAAAGGTGTGCTAAACAGCTGCTCAAATGATCACCTATACGAGGTGTTCAAAACACTGAGAAATATTATACAATTTCTACAGGTGTGTCCATTTTCAGTGTTTCGAACACCTATTCGGGAGGGCGAAGTGTTCTGCACGCCTCTGACAGGTGTATATCCTTCCCACAGTGGCAAAGGACGGGGAATGATAGACATGAGGTGGGAGGCGACCGCGACCGGCCCAAAGCCCGATAGTGACGAGGGTGATAGTATTACAGCACGGCAGGCTACCCAGGGCGGCGACGAGGTCTGTGAACAACGCTTCGGTTGTAGGCCCATCCTCAGAGTCCAGATCAACGATAACAGTACGGAGGGCTACGGGCGTTATAGCCTGGAGTATCATGATGCAGTAGTCGTTGTCGTCGCCCTGCCCAGCTAGAACGAGCTCCTCCAATGCACGGAAGAGCCCATCGCGTTTTCCACGATGACCCCAGTCGCTTAGAGAGCCGCTTGGATGAACGGAGAGCCTCCGGAGGCATGGGAGCGATCCCAAGCCAAGTAGTACGGTGTCGAGCGCAACGAACATCCCTGATCCGTCGAAACTTGTCAGACAAGACAGCCGACATATCTCCAAGCCCTTGAGGACCGGCCAACGCGGCATATCGGTGACAAAGCCACGGGCTCGCAGATCCAATTCCTGCACGTCAGGAGCGTGAAGACGCAGACTCTCGACCACGTCCCGTGGGTCGCCGAGGTGGGGTATTGCTACCTTCTTCACACTGGGCGAAAAGTAGAAGCGAGGGGAGAACACCATGGGTGTATCGTACAAGGTCAGGTCCGACGGGTAGGCGATGGACTTGAGGTTGGGGAAGCACGGCTTAGGCCAGTGATTGCGCAGGAATTCGACAGCATTGGGCGTGATGTCGAACGGAAAGGATGCGGGGTCGATGTGGCGGACGCGTGGAGCATGCTTGACCCAGCGGTTGAAATCGTCAGGGTGAAAATCCCGGCGGACGTCCTGTGAGACTGGGGGAGTACTAATTCAGCGTAACCTTTCTACGATACAGGGTTGCAGGAAACTGACGAAGTGATTCGCCTGAATGGTGCCCTGGCCCGGTATGTATGTTACAAATTTCGTAATCCCCGTCATATATGGCCGCTCCTGGGGGCAGCCCGGGCGAGTCTTGCGCGAGAGACCAAGCACTACCAAATCCTCCGGAAGCAGCAAGAGCAACGGCAGGATGGAGGTCAGAGTATGCCACAGGACGTCGAGTGCCGGCTCGGAGAGGAAACGACAAGTGCACGCGAGCGACAACACACTTCGCTCTGGTTCCCTGGGAAGGCCGCGAAAGTTGATCAAAAGCCAGTAGATGCGAGATATGGTCTCTTGCGGGAGGGAGTATATCGTCGTAGGTGGCGTGCGCGGCGTCATAGGGCCGATTGTAGTAAGTAGTAGTATGTGGGGGTAACTGCCTATACAGTACTAGTCAGGTATCGGTACGCTTGGTGATGTCTATCCCTACCTCACTTGCCCGAAGTGTTGGTCCAGGTAGAGAGGGGCCGTCGATCCGGGGTGCCTATCAGCAAACGCGGGAATGTGCCATACAAGGGCTCTGCTACAGTAGTAGTTGCTGTAAACGGTGTGTCGAGATATCAGTGGACCAGGACATTGCCCTCGTGGTCTCTGACTAGTAAAGGTCCATCATCGGACTTCTAATCATTACTTGCTTTACTTACCTTTACCTTAATCTCGAGTACATACCCCGTCCTTCAGTCTTCCGCCGACTGAGGTATGCGCAGGCTACTCACTAGTACTCGGCCCTCGCAAGGCGGGCGCATCGCCAACCATTGAATATTCGAGAGCCACCTATAGTAACGTACACATACAGGACAGAACAACCGAGTCTCCGATCCCAACGAGCCGCAGAGCAGCAACGCAGCGTTCCCCGAGAAGCCTAAAGCTCGTCGCAAGCGATCACAGAAAGCAGCAAAGCCCGCCCTCCCGTCCCCCGGCCCCCACGCTCTCTCGCGCAGGGGGCATGGGCGCGGCGCCGGGAGTGGAAGCAGAAAGGGTAAGTATAACGATGGAGGGGGCGGGGAGAACCTAGGCTTGCGACGACAACGAAAGTGGTGGAAAAGCAAACGTAGCGAAAAGCACAGAAAACAGACGGTATGTATGTACACGCTAAGCAAGGAATAGAACGCAAGAGTAGATCACAAGAATAGCGCGGCGGCGACACGGGCGCGCGCGCGCACGAAGTAGTAGGCGTAGGGATACACAAGCGCTGGCGAAAAGCATTGCAAGGCGGAACGGGGCGGGGCGTCTAGGATTACACACTTCCAAGAAGGCTGGGCGAGTACGAAGTAGAGGCACCGGCGAACGGCGGAAGAAAGGGGCGGGGGCGAGGAACAAAGAGTGAGGTCAAGGAACAAGGAACAAGGAACGGCGAGGTAAGACAAGACGACGAGAACGAGGCGCGGGGCACGAGAGCAGATACAGGACGATGGATAGCAGTGGAGCTCGCCGAAGCCGCGCGGATCGCGGACGCCTTCCGACCCCGACCGCACTGCGACGAACGACGTGTGGCGGATAGTGTTGGTAGGCCTTGCGAAGTGTTGAGACGCGGTGGGCGGCGAGCGGTGTTTTAGGATGGGTGTAAGGAGCGTAGGGTGTGGACAGCAGAGTCCGACAGCAGCGGAGCGGATATTGATACTATGGACAGGCTATGTTGATACACTGGGGTCGATGGACGAGAGCGGTCCGATGTTTGGTTTGGGTTGCGGAATCAGATATTTGCGCGTGGGCTGGGTGTGACAGGTGGCGTGGTGTGTGCTTGAAACGACCTTCGATTGCGCGCGGGATTGAGGAAAGCGGAGAGTGGAACAGGGACTTCACCACGCCTGCGCGTAGTGCATGGGCGGAACCGCCGCCATAGGCTACCACAACCCACGCATATCAGCATCCTCGCCACCCCACAATCACCACGCAAAACACGCACCGGCTCCCTAGGCACCTCGATCCTCGGCGAATACTCCCCATGCCCATACGAGCGCGTCCCCGTCCCCGTCCCCGCCGTGTGCGTCTGCTGCTTATAGTCACGGTCGCGGCCGGCCATGTCAAGGAAGTCGTCAGACGCGCTGTTCGCCGAGCCGGGCTGCGTCCCGGCACGTACGATCGAGTACACGGGGTCGACGTGCACCTCCTGCTTCGTCGTCTGCCCGACCATGAGGAAGGTCGGCACGGTCGTGTGGTCGCCCTCCGTGCCGCGCCCGCGGATCGAGCGCCGCGTGTTGAGCGCCGCGAAGAACGAGTTCGCGTAGACTGTGGGAGGAGGAGAAGGGGCGTGTCAAATTGCGTATTGCAGGGAGGAGAGGGTGGGTATGGTAGGACGCACCTTTGCTGAGGACGAAGTAGAACGCCATGAAGATGAAGTTGGTCGGCATCAGGTCGTACTGTCGCCCGCGGTCAGCATCGACGCTCGCTACTCCGAGCAACGCATAGCGGTACTCACCAAGATGAGCGTGCTCAAGCTGATCGCACTGCACACCAGCAACAATCAAATTCCTGTCAGTATCTGCCATCCTCCGCAGCACGCGAGCTTCGACGAACCTAGTGATCACGCCGGTGTTGATCGCGTACAACGTGAGCGTATTCACGATCGAATCATCCCTGCAGCCGCGCCACCCCACCATTTAGACACCGTCGATCGTAGACGTCAGTGTACGATGATGCTGTACGCACCTCTGATAGCCCGTCTTCAGTCCGCGGAGGAAGAAGCAGAGCGCCGCAGCGGTCACGACGTCGGTCGCCATGCCGAGCCCGATAGCAATGCTCCCGACCGTCTACAGCACGCATGGAACGTTGAGTTTCAAAGCATCTTAAAGTCGCCCGACGACGCGCCACACACCTTGAGGTCCCCCACCCGGACGATGGATGGAATCTGGAAACTTTGTCCGACATACGCGTCAGCACCGCATGGCACGAGCTAAGCCTAAATGAGGGGCACGCACGCCTTGACGGTGAAGACTGAATTTGAATGCGCGTCAGCGCCCGCTCAAAATCGCATATATATGCGGCTAGATGGGACGCACCGAACGCCGCCGCTGCGAATCCGGCACGCGCGCGTGTCAGCTATGTATAGGACAACGACGCCTTCCCTGCGAGAGCCACGCACCCAGTTGTCCGAGGGTGCCGACCATCTGGGCGCCAGGGGGGAAGAAGTTTTCAGCGGGCGGCGGGCGTAGGGGGGCCGGAACCTTACTCACGATGAGCATGGTGACCGGGACGTTGTGCTTGCTGACTGCGGGGGGCGCACGGCGCTGGGAGTGAGCCGGGTGATATGATACGCGGTTGCTCGGTCGGGCACGTACATCTCCATACGCGCAGGCCGAAGCATCTGTGGCGAGCGATGTCAGAATTTCAGTGCCGTCATGGACAGATTTCCGACACGCACAGTTTCACAATGGCGCCGACGGTAGCCTAAAGGAGATGGGGTTAGAAAAAATTGTGCGAGAGCATATAGCCGACGTACGCCGAGGGTGACTTGCACCTGCCGGGATCGGGCGTTGAGCAAGCATGCCATGACACGCGGACGCCGTTTGCACTCACGATTAGTGACCTAATGCCCGGGAAATGTCAGCTGTGGGGAGACGCTTCATGCGAAGGGAAACGTACCATCTGGGCCCCTCCAGGAGAGCAAGCACCTGGCCCCATTCACTGTCCGGGAGCTAGCGCTAAGTCACCCCGTGTGGTGTGAGGACGAGCGGGACGTACGTGACGATGTAAAAGTAGACCGCGTGCCCTATGAGTGCTTGATCAACAAGCTCGAGTATCCTATGAGGCATGAGGGGGGATTCAATGAGAGAGGAACGCGATAAACGCGTACCACAACGCGGCAACCTGGAATAAAATGTGAGTTCAATGACCGAGCGAAGGACAGCCAGCACCACGGGATTCCAGAGCCCCATAGCGATTCGTGCAGAGGAATGCTCGATATTGCTTCTAGTTCGTTGCAGAGCACCCTCCCAGAGGCTATGGAATCTCTAGACGCTCAGTGGGTAGAAATGGGTGCTACTCACGAGACACTTGTACCACCATACATCAGACGGGTACCGCCTGAAGTAGCTGTAGGCCTGCATGCAGAGGACGCCAAAGGCTCTGAGAAACGCGTGAATGTGAGATGAGGCCCAGGCTGGCGAGGTGGCCGGGCTCACAGCGAGGATGCGCCAAAGCCTATGAAGAGCGCGCCGAAGGTGCTGTTAATGTCGATGAGGGCCGAGATGGGTAGAGTGGCCATGGTGAGGTGCCGCGGGCGCGGGTGCCAGGGCGTGCTGCGGGGTGGTGGTGGGGGCTGCCGGCGGGGAGGGGGAGGGAGGAAGGAGGGGCAGAGGGGCTCGAGTAAAAGGGACGAGGGCGGCTTCTTGGGCTTCTGTTCGAAAGCACATCGCTCGCTCGAATATGGGCATTTGATCGTGGCGGGTCATGAGCGTCATGAGCGCAAGCAGCAGTCCAACCGCGTCCCAAGCCCAGTCTCTGATCCTTCTCGGCAAACCCCCCACCCCGATATGGACCTCTACCCCACATTTCTGCCATCGTCCCGATCGGTTGCCAAGCGCCCGCCGACGTCGCTCGCCTCTTCGTTTTCCCTGTAGCCCCACCATAATGAACGCCGAGCTCGTCGTCCGCGTCGCTGTGCACGACGGTGCTCGGGGCGGCGGCAACATTCGCATCTTCGAGGGCACGGCCGCGGGTGATGTACGGCTTGCTGGCGAGACTTCCTCCGGCCTCCGACCTCCCTGGAAACCATCCCGAGCGTGCGACCGCGCCCTCTCCGCGTCCAATCACTCCCCCTCTCCCATCTTCTTCTCCCTCCGACCCGCCCAGAGGCCAAGCGACGCCATTACCAAGCCGCTGGTCACCCCGAACTTTTGCCCACACCTCCCTTTCGTCCATCCCCGCTTCTCGAGCTACGAGCTTCTCCCCTTGCGCCTCTCTCCCCGACATCCGCCCATGCAAGCTATAGCGCGCCCGCTAGACCCTGGGCCTGACATGTTGACACCCGCGGACGCCGACGTCCCGCTCTGACAGCCCCCGTCAAATGACGACGGATCAAGTACCCCGTGTACACCGGCCGTCCCTCGCTGAACCTGCTGTGCCTCCCCGGCGCCGCTGTGCATGCCTGTCACTGCAGCTGAGTACGCGCAGCGTCCTGCAACCCGCATGCAATATTCAGAAGCACCGCCCATCGCCTCGAAGTCCCGGCATGTGAACGGCGCACCACACCATCTCGACGAAGTCCCAGCAACCACCTTCCGCCCGGTCCCGTCGTGGGCCTTCACCCCAGTGTTTGCCGTACAACGGCGCTGCGCGAAGCGCGGAAGCGTAGAAGACGCCCCGGCCAATCGCCCCCGGGCGCATGCCGCAGTTCTTGCGCTCGGCCGTTTTAGGTCGCGCCCTTGTGGATCTCTTCGGTCTGGGTCTCCCCGCACTGCGAGACCCGTCTCGCTGGTACTCCGGGGCGATGGTCGCGTGGCAGCCCTGCGGCCGTATGCTGAGGTCCGCGTTGCATGCGCGGACGTACGAACGCCAGGCATCTCCCGTCAAGCATTTCTCGCAACACGTATCGCCTCGTTTCGAAGTGTCTGAGGTCTTCGTGCAAGGTGGTCATGGAACAGATAATGTGGCCGTCTCTGGCTTCCAACTTCCAAGCACTGCGATCCACCCCAGCCGGCGAATGCCAGCTCCCCGAGCCGTACTAACGGGCTTTACGGAGGTGGCTGCCCTTGGGCCCTTGGTGCCTGCCGTTTGACAGGGTGCCTGACGATCGGCTGGCCGGGGCCCGAAGCGAACTCGAAGGGCTCGAGTACCTTGCGAGTACCCAGACTGCGCCGCTCCCACTAATTCACCACTATTGGTACCCCAGCGTTTTCTTACTCTTCGGGCTCACTACGTTTGAGCTGAAGCTCAGCAATGGCCGCGTGGTTGGCCAGGTCACGACATCAAGCAACCGCGAAGGCGACTCGGGGCACTGGCGAGCAGCTTCTGAGCGAATCCCGAAGCGTGTTCAAACGCACATAGATGCTCACTCGATTGCTTTCAATGCCGAGCTGTGATGTTCTCAGCTCTGCGGCTCGAGCGAGAGAAACCGTGAGGCGTCCGTATGTTATACCCAGACGTCGGCTCGGAGGGCGGTGCTATCCGGTTTATATCCAGCTCCCGAGGCCGAATCCTCCGTCTCTGGTGGTTGAGGAGGATGGGCCATTACACTCACAGCGTCAACGTTCAACAGTCACCGAGCCAAGGGGCCTTACTCACAGTGCGAGCCGCCTGTCACCTCTTGCGAACTAGGAGTCCGAGCAGACCGTCGCGGATGCATCAACGGAAATCCCCATACCAGCTCGTTACTGGTCGTGGACTTGATATAAGAAAGCGACCATTATATCCGTCTGCGGAAGACGTACGCGTACGGGTCAGGTGAGTACTTATTAGTTTTAGCATACAATATCTAACTTCTACTTTTGTCGCAGTCATACTCCACTCGCGCAATGCCCGAGGCAAACCCAACGAACTCAGCGTCCAGTCCGCGCCGCTCCTATTTCCCACTGTCAAATCATAGTGGGTGCGCACTCGCTCCTCGTCTCTACGTCGGGCTCAACGGCGATCCCGCGACGGTCGGCCGACCACACAGGCGTATTCGAAGCAAATCCGTGATTGGTACTAGTGAGTAGCTACTACGCGAACCCTGGAGCGTGTATAGACGTACTCATTGGATGATCAAACATAGCTGGTCACGATGTTCTCAGCCTTCCGAATCAAGCGAAGCAAACCGTCGAACTTACTATACCCATCTGTTGGTGCAGAGGGCGGTCACGGTGTTATTCGGCGGCCAGTCTATGCTAAGATCCCGCCGGCGCCAACTCCATCAATCAGGAGACAGTGACCGAGCAGGGGAAGGTTGAAGTTGTGCGTGTAACGGGTGCACTCACGGCATCAGCAACGGCGGCCGAGCTAGGCTCCTTTCAAGCTCAAAGCGCCAGCAGCGAGGCCGAGTTGACCGCCGTTCAAGTTGCAGGCCTAGGTACAGTAGCGCGAGGATTTACACGCTGCTGGTCGCTGACTTTACAAGACCCTTGATGGCGGTTGAAGACATCAAATGCATTCGCAGGTACGTACTTGCTTGTAGAATGAACAAATTATAGCATCTGCTTCTGTCATGACCCCGCAGGTCAATCAACTGTTACTCAACCCGTGTAGACACGCTCTCCACTCGCCGTCGACTATGTTTGAACAATTGAACACATTGTTTGTCTGTTGAAGACACGAGGGTCAGGTAGGTACTATATGGTTATGATACACGGTTGACGGCAATATTTGCTTCGTAAAGTCCTTTCAGTCCATTGAGTCCATTGAGTCCACGAACACCTACTCAACCCGCGCAATCAGCTCTCCGTGAATCAGCGTGAACCAGCCGTCCTCATCCGCGCCCCACTTGCGCCACGTCTCGGCGACGCGCTGCAGGCCCTCCTGCGTGTAGATGCCGTGCTGAATCGCAGTGGACGCAAACCCAGACGCGACCGTACGATCCGCCCACAGCCCGCTCCACCACGCACGCTCCTCTGGGGTGGCGTAGCACCACGTCCCCGCGGACAGCGTCAGGTTCGCGGCTTTGAAGCCCGCGGCCTTCGCCCAGACGTGCAGGCGCCTCCCCGCGTCCGGCTCGCCGCCGTTCGCGCGCGCGACCTTGAGGTAGCCCGTGCGCCACTCCTCCATGCCCTCGACCTCGGGGTACCAGATCATCCCAGAGAAGTCCGTCTCGCGCGCGGCGACGATGCCTCCCGGCTTGGTCACGCGGCGCATCTCGCGGAGCATCGCGACGGGGTCGCCGACGTGCTGGAGGACCTGGTGCGCGTGCACAACGTCGAAGGACGCGTCGGGGAACGGGAGCGCGAGGGCGTCGCCGGTGGTGAAGGTGACGTTCTTGAGTCCGCGCTCCGTGGCGTGCGCGCGCGCCTGCTCGAGCACGGGCGCGGAGCTGGGGACGTCGAGCCCGGTGACGTGCCCCTGCGAGAGGAACGCGGCGAAGTCGAGGGTGATGGTGCCCGGGCCGCAGCCGAGGTCGAGCAGGGCCATGTCCGGCTTGAGGTAGGGCAGGAGGTAGGCGGCGGAGTTCTGCGCGGTCCGCCAGGAGTGCGAGCGCAGGACCGACTCGTGGTGGCCGTGCGTGTAGACGGATTGTTCGTGCGACATTTTGGTAGGCGGGTCGCTGTGACGTAGAACGACCGTTTAGTTCAATAAATCTTGGAGACATATTATCGGATAGACAGAGGCTTACTACGGTGTACTCGTTTGGGATTAGTTGAGTGTTTTCGAAAGTCGGTCGTTTGGGTCGTGTGGGTTAGGTGAAGGGCGCGTTGTATGTCCAAGGGCGGGTGTACTTGTTGGTGCAGTGCCACTGGCGCCACGCGGATGTCCTTATATACTCTTGTTATCCACTTCTGTGACGGGGCAGTTGGTCCGATAGACAGCCTCTAATCGATGAGGCCTCGGCTTTTCGGACTTCGAGTCAGAGCTGAGGAAGTTGATGAGGAGCAGGAGAACCACTCCATCACCCCGGCATGGGCGTCACCGACTGCGCACCTATCATGGTGACCTGGTTCTAGGTACTCGTGCGTCGCGACGGCGTGGGCGCACATGCCTGGACGTGCGGTATGCCGCGATTGTCCGTTTTCACGCAGAAATTTTATATCGCTACGTGATGATCTGACACATGGAAATGAAGACTCACGACGGTGAACTTTTCCGACACATAGGACCGCGTAGGACCCACATTGAAAGACCATCCAAGTTACTATATTTAGCTCCAACCGGAAGCTTGAACTTGAGGGCAACGTTGGTAGGAGCACAGCCTCGGACGCTTTCCAAGTACACCTGCCCCCTGGTCTGACCAAATCGAATGAGAGGATTGGCCGGTCGGGAGTAACCGTATCGTGCAGCGCTTTATCCTATGTGACTCATGACGTCTCATGGGGCTTCGCAGGAACTGGGGCTCGTACGACGAAGAACTAGACCGCGGGCCCGCGCACATAGAATGGTGGTCATGGGCAAGCAATGATATCGATCATCACAAGACGCCCTGCACTGCAATACAGAGAGCGTCTGGACCAGCTGCCAAAGGCAGCGATGTGGCCCGAAAATCCAAGCTCGCCAGGGCCGGGAAGAGCGAGTGAAGCCGACCAGGACCGACGGAGATCCAAGGGGGCGATGTGCGGGCGCGGCGTAGCCCAGTGACGTGCGACGCTCGGTTTCCCCAACGACTCACCGCAATACTCAACGCCGCCACGCGCGCGCTAGCACTGGGCAATATTCAACGCCACACATCTGTCTCAAGCATCCGCCACCCGCACACGGCCGCCTGCGGCGTATGCACACCCGGAGGGCCACCTGCCGGAGAACAGGGTTCAGAGGCACCACGGATGGCGTGTCGACTATAGCAATACACGGATGCACAGTGCTAATACACATGGTGTTCCATGAGAGCGTGATGCTCAGTTTTTCCAGCTATCACGCGGACAGTTAGCGTCGGCGACAGTGAGGGCGGGAGAAGGGCGCGCACATCTTCACCGTGCGATCGCGTCCGCCGCTGACAAGCTTGTCCGCGACGAAATCGACGCAGTAGACCTCGTCCGTATGTCCGGGCAGGTCCGTCTTGATTTTGTAGGTCTTGAGGTCCCAAATCTGTCACATGAGCCGGTCAGTGTCGGATCGGCGTTGTCAAGAAGTACGAGATTGCATGTGGAAAAGATAGAAGAAACGAGCTATGATGTATGCACTGCGGCATATATCACAGGATGCGAAGATTTAGACCGGAGAAGCATAGTATCAAACCTCCGCTGCCACAGAAATCTTCCCTGCGGTGACATCACGCCAAACCTCCACATCGAAACGGAGACGCAACCACTCACCTTGAGCGTGCTATCCTTGCTCGCGCTCACGAGGAGCCGCGAGTCCGCGCTCCACGCCAGGCGGTACACCGCGGCGACGTGCCCGCGGAGCGTCGCGACGAACTTGCCCGTGCGCCCGTCCCACACGCGCACGCTGTTGTCCCACGCCGCGCTCGCCGCCCAGCGCCCGTCCGGGCTGAACGCGACGTGCGAGACCTGGCGCTGGTGGCCCGTCAGACGCGCGAGCGGCTTGAGCTTGCCCCCGCGCTCTGCCGCGGCGCCTGATGCGTCCGCGGAGCCCGTGCGCGACGGGAAGAGCGACCACAGGAAGAGCGTGTGGTCGTCCGAGCCGGTGATCAGCGTCTCGCCTGCGGTCGCGACGAGCGCGTTGTAGCGCTTGAGCGCGAGCGATTGAGCTGTGGAGGGCGTTAGTGAGCTTGTTTGCTTCTCCGAGCAGAGTCGCACGCGCGAGCATCCCCGCAGCGGTGACTACCCGTCTTCTGAGGAAGAAGGGTGCGCGGCTTGGATGTGGCGCGTGTCCCGGCATGGAGCTGGCCCGCACTCTCTCACACGCTCGAATTGTACATACACGCACCTTCGCTGTCCGAACTCGTCTTTTTGCCCAAGTGGTCAAAGGGTCCGGTGCGCAGCACGAAGTCGGTGTTGAGCGTGAGCGTCGTCACCCAGTGTGCGTGGTCCTTGAGCGTGTGTAGTGGCCGTCCCTGCGCATCCCACAGGGCGTTAGCGACATCAGAACGGGTAGTAGTGCGGGATGAGGTACTCACGCTTTCGGCGTCCCATATCCGGACAGTCCGGTCGCTGGACGCGGTATAGAGCACGCCCTTCCCATTCAGACCGCCGCCACCCCAGCGAACGACGTTCACACTGGCGGTGTGACCCCCGAGGGTGTATTCACATCTCCGGGTAAGTGTTGACCATACGCGGACAGTGCCGTCCTTCGACGAAGACGCGAGTCGTGGAGCAGAAGGATTCCTGTGTCGCGTTAGCTGCCGCTATGGCATAGTAGGCTGCGGAGGGCGCTTACAGATGTATTGGCTCCCAGGAAAGCGAGGTGACCCATTTTGTGTGGCCCTTGAGGGCGTCGCCTATTGGTTTGCCGGTCTTGGGATCCCATAGTCTAACCTGAATGAAGACGAGTTTTAGCACCGCTCCACGACGATGAGAAAGTAAGAAGATAGCGATCGGGCACAAAACGCGCCCTCATCCGCAGCCAAACTGAATGGCGCGCGGGAGGCGAACGCAGGTTGTACGAACACGTTTCGGCGGGGCAATTACCGGCAACATGCGCATACCCTTCGGCCGCAAAAATGGTTATAGGTAGCGCGACTAAGTCTGCCTGAGGCGCAACTCAATGGATTGCACGCCGTACTAAGTTTCCGTCTTGAGTCCTAAGGAATATGAGCTGACGCCTCGCTCGCATCGTGCTCCACCATTTGGTGGAAGAAACGGTGGCGCGGCCAATACCGTGGGTGAATACACTCCATCTCCACAAGCGACACCCAAAAACTGCTTACATTGAACTGTACTGGAGGAGGTACTCACATGTCCGTCATGCCCACCCGTCGCAAGTTTCCGCTCCATAGCTTCCCACTCGACGCATAGCACCCAGCCCTTGTGCCCCGAAAGAACATGCGAAGGCGTCTCCGTAAAGAGATCCCACAGCCGTGCATTGCAGTCGCCGGACCCTGTCGCAAGGAGGTTCCCGGTGGGAGAGAACGAGGCGCAGAGAATGGGGGAGGTGTGTCCGGAGAGCGTAGACGAACACCGTGTCGCAGGCCGGACCTTGAAGACTGCCTGCGGCGCGCAGTGGATTACGAAGACGTCTTCGGGCGTGAATGCGTGCGAGGAGTGCGAGAGGACGTCCTCCTCGATGGATTTTGCGATCGCGATCCGCGTGGGCGCGCCGGGCGTTGTCGCATCCGCGGGCAGGGATATGTGGAACGCGAACGGGACGGGGTCCTCATCCTGTCGCGCCGATCTTAGCACAGTGAGCGTGCCGCACCATCCAGGATGAAGACACACACCTTTGGGTTGAGCTTGTTTACAATCGCCTCCAGGCCCTCGCGCGAGACGTTCGCGGGGAGGTTTACGGCAGGCGCGAGCGGCTGCCCGTCCTCCTCACTGACAAACTGCACTACGATGTGCGGCGAGGGCGCAGGCAGCTCTGGCTCTGGCGCGGGCACGCCGTGGTAGACCTTCTGTCGTTTTGGTGGAGGTAGCAGCGTCGCCATCGTGTGTCGCGGTCAGCAGCGCGAGATTTGTCGTGAGGTTTATGCAGAGCTCGAGGAGCGTGCAGTAGCGAGCACCGAAAATGGTGAGGCGCCCGTGTACCGCTGAAAATCGGCTTAGATAAGCGACGGTCGGCGTGCCCGGCGTGCGGCCTCGTGGGTACGAACCTCCCCCGAAAGGGAAATTCGCGAGGTTGTCTACTGTCATCTGCAACTCATCTACGTTTTGCTCTGTAACGCCTTGCTCGACATGGACCGGTTGATGATTCATGCGGGCCACAAGGCCTCGTATAAAAGCTGGCGGATGTCGCGAGTAGTCTCCTCACTACTTCCATCGCAGCTCCCGCACAACACCAGCAGACAACCTGTCTAAACTCATCAACTCCAGCATCCTCAGGTCTTTGCGCATTTCGCGACCCCACCCACATACTCTTAGATCCTTCTCCACTACACCAGCTACTGCAATGAAGGTTGTCCTCCGTCCCAGCAACGAGCGTGGCCACGCCGACCACGACTGGCTCAAGACCTTCCACACATTCAGCTTCGCGGGGTAAGTTTCTAGAGGCGCAACAGGCTGCTCTACAAAGCTAACACGCATACAGGTATTACGATCCGAAGCACGAGATGTTTGGACCACTGCGGGTTATCAACGAAGACCGCGTTGATCCCAAGACCGGGTTCGGCACGCATGCGCACCGCGAGTTCGAGATCTTCTCTTACATCGTCAACGGTGAACTTGAGCAGTATGTTTCCCGTTCCCTCATGCATGCGTCCAGATGCTGACTCGGTCCCTTCCTGTAGCCGCGACTCTATGGGTAACGTCGAGGTTATGAAGCGCGGCGACCTCCAGATGACCTCCGCGGGCACCGGCATCCGCCACAGCGAACACGCTCACGGCGCGAAGCAAGTTCACTTCCTGCAAATTTGGAGCGTCCCTTCGACAAAAGGGCTCACACCACAATACTTCACTCGACACTTCTCCGACGAGGAGAAGAAGGACAAGTGGGCGCACATCGTCGCGCCGGTCAACGCTCCCGGAGTCGTGGAGAAACGCGAAGCATCAGGCCCCGCTCCTGTCCACTCGCCCCTAGACCTCTTCGCCACCATCCTCTCCCCCGGGAACGCCGTGGCGCACGCTTTCCAGACGAGGGGTGCTCAGCGGAAAGGCTACGTGCACGTCATCCAGACGTCGGGATACAACCCGAAGGAGGCGAGCGGGGCGCGCGTCCGCGTACATGGCGCAGAGGGCGGACCGGTAGAGCTGCGGGAGGGTGACGGCGCATACATCATGGCGGCGCCTGGGGAGGAGATCCGGGTAGAGAACGCGGGGGAGAGCACAGCGGAGGTGGTGCTCTTCGACATGGAATGAGGCATTCAGTAGAGGTTTTGTCGTTTTGTCTTGTTGTATCATCTATCGTGATTACTGTACATGACCGGCCTACTTAGTCAATTTATTTTTCATAACGAGCACACCCACCGCGCCCTATCATGGCACGTTGTCAAGTCTACCTGCATCCTTTGACGGCGTTGTCCTCGAAACTCGAGTGACTTCATCGTTAGTCGCGCGCATGTGATCGGAACGCGTCGCGGTTAACGCGTCTGTGACCTTGTTTACGTCACACGATGTCGCGTCTTGTGCGCGTCCTGCGTCTCTTGGCCTCCTTACCCCCGCATGGTCCTAGCTCAGATGCAGCTCTCTTCGCCACCTCCATCTACCACTCTGTGATTCTGACTACCTAACGACTGGAGAAACCCTGTATATAGCGCCAGGCCGCCCTCACCTCATCAAAGTCACTTTGATTGCCTCTTTGGAAATCCGTGGCGCCCGATGTCTCCTCCCGCGAAGGAAGGCGAAGTTCCCTTTTCCTTGTAAGATCATCTCGAGCTCTTATGGAGAATCAGGAGTGCGCCCCTGATCATTCTTGACTTCCAGCTACGTCGAGCTCGTCCAGGCGATCGCCTCTATCAAACCACACAGAGCCGCAGACAAGCAACCACGCAGCACACGCTATGCCGACACGCCCGCATACAAGACCTTTAAACGATGGCTCGATGCACTGCGCGGGCGGTACTCGCCTTTGCCGGCGGGCATGACCGCCTCAATCTTCCGGATGCTGTTCCCGGAAGAGGACGTACGGCGCAAGTACGGTATGCAGGAGACGCGTCTGGCGGAATACCTCGCGAAAATCTTTGGGGTATCGAGCACTGTTCATGGGAGGGGCGAGCGACTGAGAAATTGGAAAGGCGAGGACACTCTCGGCTGTCTAGGCAATGAAGTTGAGACGGTCATGGCCGGCGGTTCGACAGTGAGCGGTTTTTTCGAATCGAGGAGGCTGCGCTGACGATGATGATACAGGCCGGCGCGAGTAGTATGAGCATCCGCCGAGTAGACTCGCTTCTGGCGGAGCTCGCCAGCACTTGCGCGTTTTCCGCTGACTTGACCAGGAAAGCCGCAGGGTCCAGCCGTCGCTCAAGAGAGGCTATCCTGACCGAGCTGTACACGTCCCTTACACCGCCAGAATGCGCCGTTGTAACGCAAATCATCCTGAAGGATCTCCGGCCCCTGCTGTATCCCATCCCGCAGTCCGCTACCCACTATACTTCCGCACTCCTGGAGTACAAGAGCAACGCTGTGACGATGCTCACAAAAGAAGCGGTAATGCACGCATGGGATTCTTCCGGTCGCATGTCTGTCATCTTTAAGACGAGAGCGAACCTGGAAGAGGCTGCGGTTGCGTACGAAAGTTTCGCCAGCGGCGAAGGGTTGCCACAGCCTACTGTAGGGGTACAAATCCAGGTGCGTGCACTTCAAAATCATTACCCAGACTCGCATACCGATATATTCCTTGCAGATCCCGAAGTGCACCAAGGGGCAGGGACCCGCCCATTCGCTCAAGGCGCTGAGGGGCGCTGACAAAATCTGGGTGGAGACCAAGTACGACGGAGAGCGGGCCCAGATCCACGTATGGCTGGATGACGACGGCGAGCCCCATATTCGAATCTTCAGCAAGAGCGGACGCGACTCGACGCTGGACAGGGCGGGAATCCATCAGTAAGTCGATGTTTCCCCGAAGGAGGATGCATCATGCTGAGAATTCTTGACTAGCGTGATATGCGATGCACTCGGTGTTCCCCGTGACGGCGCATATAGCGGCGATGGGGACGCGGACAATGCGGACGCGCTGCCGTTTAAACGCAACATAATCGTTGAGGGGGAAATGGTCGCGTACTCGGACGTGCTCAGGCGCGTTGATGGTGAGTACAGTTTAATAACACACCCATCGCTCCTACCTCTAACTTGGTGGCGCAGAATTCTGGCGGATCCGGAGTCTCATCGCGAGCACTGCGATCGGTGTGCGCCACAAGAGCCTGCCGCCTGGCCCGTCGGATACTCAACTAGAGAATATGTGCGGTCGCTTCATGCCCTTTTCATTCGTTCCGCCTACTGAGACGTCTCGATTGGCAGGGAGACCCAATGCTCCATGATCTCCAACGCGTCCGACGGCGGCACTCGACATCTTGCGCTCGTCTTCTACGATATCCTCCTCCTGGACGGCACCTCCCTCCTCTCCTTCCCCTATGGCGAACGTCGCGCGCTCTTGGAACGCACCATCAACCTGAAGCCGGGGTACGCGATGCTCGCCGAGCGGACTTGCATCGACACAACGCGCGTGGACGCGGAAGAAGCACTCAGGAGGGCGTTTGCGCGAGCTATCGCAGACCACCAAGAAGGCGTGGTGATCAAGGCGGATGGTGCGCAATATGCGGAGAGGCGGTGGCCGTGGGTCAAGGTGCGTTTCACCATGCAGTAGGGAGGACTTGTCGTACTGACAGCGAGTCGGGTGAAGTTGAAACAAGACTATATTCCTGGCCATGGCGATACCGTCGACCTCGTCCTGCTCGGGGCATCTTGGGAGAAGGAGCGTGCGAGAGAACTCAGAGGTGAGTGTAATCTAGGCCATGTTTCGAAAATGCGATCTCATAGAAGCCAGTCCCCCCTACGACGTATACGACATTCTACTTCGGAGCGTTGTCCAACGCCGACGAGCTCAAGGAACACGTAGGCTACTGCAGAGCTTGATTCATCAATTTTGTACTGACTTACGCGTACGCATACAGCCCACTCACCTTCCGCACTTCGAAGTGATTCTCACGTCGTCGTATGGCCTCAACCGGGAGGAGCTGGAGGAGCTGAATCATATAGTGAAAAACACAGATCCCGTACCGTATGACCATCAGGTATGTCGTGCAGATGTGCCCTGCTATGCATGCCTCATGCTTGCTCTAGATGGCTGCGAGTCTGTCATACTCCTTAACGCTCCGTCCCGGTCTCGCGCATCCAGCGATCCTTCTTACGCAGCCGCTCCTCGCAGAGCTCTTTGGCGCGGGATTCACCAAATATAAAGGAAGCCTCGTACGTCTTCCAGCACCTCATGCTCTCACCTCGTAGTGACTGATACCACAAACAGTTCTACGAACTTCGATTCCCGCGCATAGCTAAGGTGTTCCGTCCCTCCGATCGCCCGTGGATCGACGGCACCACGCTCCCAGAACTACAGCAGATCGCACGCGCAGCGGTCGGACGCGACCGCACAGGCAAAGCAGAAGACGACTGGGCGCGCTCCATGTTCCTCCCTGATGCACCTCCGTCCCCGGGTGTGCACTGTCCGATGAAGCGGAAGCGCACCGAGGATATGTGGGTAGCGCGTCTGGCAGCTGTCGATGCCAAGGTGGGCTCCCGGAGCCCAGCGAAACGTGCTCGCGTGAAGGGGTCTCCTGCTCGGCCTGCGGACCAGAGCACGAATGCCGGAAACGTAGAGAACGAGGCCGTAAGCTCGGCGCGTGGTGCGACGTTGGGCGGGAGTGGCACTCCGCAACAAAGAGCCGGAATGCTCCGTTTGGAATCCGTCACTAACATGGCGTTGTCCCCGCCGCTGGAAGCCCCCTTCTCGCCATTGCCTCGACGGCGACAGCGGGACAAGGTCCCTTGTTCGCCAGGGCCCTCAAATAGTCCGGCAACGCCGCCGCCACCATTGCGCACCGACGACGCCATGCTTCCTCGCAATCAGCGACGCCCCGACAGCTCCGGTTACCCTGGAGCCGTAGGGAACACCCGGCAGGCCAGCTCTAGTGGCTGGCAGCCTCCAGACAGTAGCAGGGTACAGGTGGCGCCTCCCATGCCTGCACCTTCCTCGCCTATACCTTCCGCTCCTCCACCGCCCTACTCCCCTGGAGAAATCGTCTTCGACGATCCACCCGAAGACGACGTCGCTCCACGCCCCGCGCTGCCATCCTCAGAACCACCCCGACTCGCTCTTTACCGGTTCCTGGAAAGCTCCGCCGTGTGGCTCGCCCGCCCGTGCGGCGCCCCTCGCCCCACCTGGCGCACCCCGTCCCAGGCTGCGATCCCGCAGGGCAGCCTGATCAGTACACTCCATGCCGCGGTCCTTGCGTGCGGGTGGGTAGACCGGCCTGCCGCTGGATGGGTGGCGCGCGGGATCGTATTCGTAGATGAAACGGAGGATAAGGGAGTGGGGCTCTTGTGGACCATGCAGGAGCTGGCGCGGCTGAGGGGGGAGGCGCTCAAGGCCGGGAGAGGGGCCCTGTGCAAGCCGGTCTTCGTGCTCAGCATGAAGACGCTTGTGCTGGAGGTATTGGTGGAGACGGCGACGGCGGAGGAGTGGGAGGGACGCGCGATCTGTCGGTTTGGCTGAGTGGATGGCATGTATTAGGACGAGGCGGCGAAGCTGCCAGCTTCGTAACACACTCGCGTTTGTATCGCACATTCATGTAGCTGTCCCCTGTGGGTATTTGTTGTAGCTTGAACGAGCACTGAATGGCAGACGTCGGTGTTATTTGCGGCGCTGAGTTGTGCGAGACTCAGCGGCAATAGTGAGGTGCGAACGGCGACACCTGCCTTTCCTGGATTGACACCGCCCGCCGTCGCGCCACCACGCGCGTGCGGAGGCTGCGCGCGCCTCTTGCCCTCCGTCCTCCTCGACTTGCTCCCCACCGCAGGGTTCGCAGACTTGCGCACGTCCATCTTCTCGTCGACTCTGTGGGCCCGTCGACCACCGCTACTTCTACATGCTGTGATGCTGCTGCCGCAAACGCCGACCTCCAGGAGAAGCCGCGATGTCTGACGCCGTCCCCTCCTGGCCGTCTCTCTACAACCCCCTCATCGAGCTGTTCCCGCTGCAGCACCGAGGACCCATACAGGGCGTGGGGAAGTACCTACATGACCCTCACGGTACGTCTCGAGGTCACGTCGTGTGCTATACCGAGGAGGCTGACATGCAGCTCCCCAGACGTATTCCGTTTCACGCTCTATTGGACGCTCATCTTCTACATCCCGACGTACATGCTATGCGGCACCTACGCCTTCTTGAACCTAGCCTTCCCCCCTCTTCACGCACCCGGGAAGTCACGCAAGCCGAAAGCCGTCAGAGCAGACTCCGGGCATTCGTACAGCAGCGTAGATGCCCGGGACGACATACCCATGCGACGCTATGATCGGCAGCTAGGCCCCGAAGCCCAAAGCCAGGCCCCACTACCACGCTCACGTGCGAAGCAGAACGAGACGCGGTCGAGGTTGACGTTTGCCTTGCTCGTACTGTTCATCTTCGCGGTATTTGCATTGGCGGGAGCGGTGGTTGGATCTGCAATCATTGGCTATGTGCTAGCGGGCCTGTTCAAGGCGGCAAAGTACAATATGTCAACGTATGTGCAGTCCGCTCGTTGTGGGTTCAGTTGAGCTTACGATTATTATAGCTGGTTTCCGTTCATCGGAGGGTTGCTACAGACGCTTGTGGGATTCCTAGGGTATGTGCGCACGTTACACAGCCCTGGATGGTGATCTGTGGACACAGTTGCTGATCATACCCTTCAGTCTCTGGCCTACCGTCATCGACATCATATGAACGTGCCAATCGCTTGCTGTGCACTGTTCGTGGGCATGCCCCTGTGCGAGTATACCTCGTCCGACGTGATACCCCTCAATGCTGTATGATATCGACCTATTCTAGATTTGTCACAGTGCACACCCTCTCTACAGCATCCTATTGCTCCCTCCTCGTGAGACCAGTCCGACCGCCGACGGATGCGCATCAGCTCGACCATCTCCTGTCTTTTGCAAAACAGGCTGCGAGAAGACTCCAGGTCGGAGGCATATGATGGCATGCAGAGCTAGTCTGCCAGGGCATGACGCACCGCCCGAAGACCGCGTGCTACCAACAACGCCTGGGGTCGTGATTCTGCGCGCCGGCATGCGTCGTACCCGGCGAGCGTGTACTTTCTGTGGGCTAGGTTCGGTCCCGCAGACAGGACTGGCCTGGAGACAGCGCCCGCTGCCGCCGACGCTGTTGCAGGTATGTCACTGGGTCCTTCTTGGCTTCCGCCGAGCGTGTTCCGATGCTCTGAGGCTCATCACGATGGTCCCAGCGCGCCGTCCGCGGTTGGGAAGGGAACAGGAGAAATCAGCGCATGATGCGGGCGCATTTTCTCTCGGTCGCGGCGAAACCTCGATTGTCGCCTGCCGCGTCCCTACCAAGACAGGTCCCAGGTAGTGCCTCCACCGAAGCGTTGTTCCCCAGGAGCGTCATGTTCTTCCGAGGTATGGCCCCAGGTCACATTTGCAGATCTCATACACTCGCCGAAGGCGCATCGGACGCGCTGGCGGGCGGATCGGGCTACTGGGTCCGTCAGGCCCGAGCAGCCGCCGTGCGGTGCACATCTGGACGGAAAGGGATGTTGCGTGCGTGAAATCGCTACTTCCTGCCAGTTCAGCTAGGTTATCCCGACGATTCCACGATTGCTGAACATCGGGCACGACGCGCTACACAAACGCGTCGCTTGCCATATGCATGCTGCCCAGTGCAGCCACACCGTCAACACGCTGTCCACCACCGCGCCTTCCGGCCGACACTCGACGTCCCTGCCGCCTGCCTGCCGTCCCACCAGCCCACTGCTCGTCCCGTCGGTCTTACGCCCTAACGGCCTGCCGCGACTGAACCTTCGAGCCCCGGTGCAGCGAGCCGCGCCCCCTCCGCTATTTTTGGCAGCGTGTTCTCTGCTGCCCTCCTACGGTTGCCGAGCAGGCTCAGCTTATGGTGAGCCATCCGTCGTCCATCTCCCCATCCTTTCGCCCGCCCCAGCTCAGCCCAGCTCCCACGAAACCCTTGATTTGATCGTTAGACGCCCGTTTCGCTAGGATTAGCGATAATAGGCGATAATCCATACTAGATTTGGCTGTATATGACCTCATCTCCCCAACTGTGTCCAGACTCCTGCCTGCCGAGCCCGCCCTCCTGCTCGTCGTCGAAGGCGGCGCGCTCGAGCCCGCGCATGATATGCGAGTTTTCTTACGGGCGCTTATTGATATATCAATGTAGAGTGGCCAATAGAAAATTTCCTGATTAGATTAGACCCGTTACAAGTGCAGTAGCACTTTCTATGAACTTGTTAGGAGGGCAGACCACCACCCTCTTCCACGCCGAACCGGGGGTAAGAATATACTAATTGCTACGCTTGTGGGCCGATACGTACTATAAGTACATAGGCGCCCAAGCGCACCATTGAGAAATGCTCCGGGAGGCGGAATACACCAGCCCGACGTAGAGAGCGGCGTCGAGCGCGGCGAGCACGATGGAGGCAGTCCCGGAGGCGGCGGCGGGAAGGGCGCCTCCGCGCTCCCCGTAAGGGGCATGGAGATAGCCGGTGCCTTGATTTGGGGCGCTAACCGAGCTATGTGGGAGCTGGGGCGGACGAAAGGATGGGGAGATGGACGACGGATGGCTCACCATAAGCTGAGCCTGCTCGGCAACCGTACCTCCAGACGGTTGACTTGCCTGCGAATATGAAGTGATCGCTCTTCTTCCATTATGCGCGCGGTCCGCGCTTTGTCCTCCGCCGCATCAGCTGCCCCCCAGTGCCCTGCGCGGCGGGCCCACCGCCTCCCACCGCTCTCATGCCACCATCGATAGCAGGCCGCAATGTCACCATTCTCGGCCGCGCGTGCAGCCCGCCTGCCCCATCCGCCCCGCGCGACTTCCCCTTCTCCCGCCCCAAGGGAGCGGAGAGGGCGAGAGGCGAGCGATTCCGAATTCCCGCTTCCCGCCCGTCTTCCCCGTGCTCTTCCGCCAGGTCTTCTCCGCCTGCGTTCTGGACGTGCGCGCGGGGACGCGCCGCCTAGCCATCCGTGCATCCGTACACGCGCGCAACGTGCGCCGATAGCGCCCCCCGCCGCGCGCTGCGAGGTGCTCAGCTGGCCCCGCGCCCTGCGTGATCTTCCCAGGCGTTCTCAGGCTTTCCGCCTGCTGGTGTCGCTAGCGCGCCGGAAGCAGATGCGCGCCAGCGCGGCACGGCCACGCGACGAGGAGGCGTGTGGCGGCGCGAGCCACATCTGGGAAGCCCGCTGCACATTGGACTTACACTAGCGGTACGCCGTACGGTGCCAGGCCTGCCACTCGGCTGGGGCCCAGATCGCGCTGTGGCAGGCTGGCAGGCCTTGCGCGGGGCCGACAGGCTTGGGGAGCGCAATTGATCCTGTCGCGCGTGCACAATTGCCGGCTGTCGTTGTCAAATTACGGCCTATGTGCCAGCGTACCGCAAGTCCGGCCGGGCGAGCGTACGTACACTAGGCCCTAAAAGGCGGCGACGCGTCCAGGAAATGGCGCTTGGCGAGCACTCTACCGCCCCCTCCATTACCAGCATCGAAAATTTCTCAGGGCGTGCACGAGCCCGCGTAAGGCAAAGTGCAGTACGCGGGGGCGCGCCTGCGTTACAGTACATGCTGTACGCACGCACCGTCAACTCGAAACTCGAGGCTGCACGCGCACGTCCACCGCGGTCCGCGGCCGAATTGTGCGACAAGTGCTTCGTTCTGAAATCGCGATCTGCACCTGGGCAGTCGGGTCGGCGTTACGGCCTACGAGGGGATCGCGATGCCGGCAGTAATAGCAGGTTAGCACGGGAACCGTGGCCAATACAAAACACACTACTCCGGGACTCACGGTGGCGCTAAAGTGCAGTAGCGCTGTAACTACGCAGTTGCTAGTACTCCGAGGGCGGCTTGCATAACTGAGGCAAGATGGATGCAGAGTTGCTGAAAGCGCACAACTTACATCTGTACCAGCGTGGGTGTGTCGTCGGTGCTGCGGCCAAATATCATACGGGGGAGAGCTCGCGCGCTCAGGCTCCAAGCGAGGCGCATTTGGAGCGGCCACTGAGCGAGCGAGGGTTCGAAAAGGGCTCGTCCGCTTCACATTCGTCTTTCTCAGGCGGCGTGAGCCTTGAGGCCTGCTACGAATCCGCCCGTTCTTCTTCGCCGCCCAGTACGTAGCAGCATGCCAGTATATTCCCGCCGCGCCGCAGGCGCCGCCGCATCCTCGGGCTGCATCACAGCACGATCACTGGGACGCAGGCGCGAAGGACCCGAGCGTGCGTCCCCGCCCGCTGAACAGTGGACGTCGTGGGTAACCTCGCCAGCGCGGCGGAGAAACGCACGTCTGGGTGAGAGGCGCTGTGAGCCCGATCGCGCTCGGGCTCCCAGGGCCCAAACGACAGCCTGCAGCCCACGGGAACGCACGCAAGCCCAGAGGCGGCGCGCTCGGCCTCTCCCTACCAGGGAAGCCGTGCGCGCAGCGTAGGCGCGTCCATGGGTGTGGGCTGGGGCAGCCAGGGCCCGCCCGTGGGTTCCTCGTCGTTGTCGCGGCGAAACCGTGGTCGCGACGGTCGCCCCCTCCCCTGGAAGCCCTGCGCGCACCGTGTTCGTGCGCGCGGCCGTGCCAGCCCCGCGCGCACGGCTCTGATGCTGCCGGGCGTCCGTGCGCGCAGCGGCGGTGTGGGTACGGTGGCGCTGCGCGTGCGCACGCCCGTGCTCTGGAAGCGCGGCTGGGCACTGTACCGTGTCCGCTGCTCCCAGCCCGAGCGGGCGAGCCGCAGGAGACGCAGCAGCGGGGTGTTGCGCGTCGCGCGTCCTCCACCGCGTGCGAGGTGCGCGGGCGGACGGGGACACGGTAGTGGAGCGCGGGCGACAAATCTGGGACGCGGCGCGGCGCAGCCACTCGTGCGGGCGCTCGCCGGGCTGCCGGAAGCCCAGCGTGGGCACGGCGGCGGGTGCGGGCGCGCCTCTCGAGTGTGGTCGCGTCACCAGAAATTTTGCAGGCTTCGGGCGCGCGGATGACGTCCGTGACGGGTCAGGCAGCGTACGTCGGGCGGCCTTCTGCGCCCCACCCCGCGGGAGAGCGGCCGGCCGAGTCTTCTAATGCATCCCGCACCGCTGACGCGCGCGGCGAGGTAGCGTCGAACGCACTTTGCTACGAGAAGGCGGCATTCGGTGACGGCATCCTGGCCCGGTGCCCGATCCAACGTTAGCATGCAGTACCAGCTGGCCTTCGAGCGCCGGGCCTGCCGCCGTGACCTGTGCGATAGTGCACCCGCCGCCAGGACGAGCTCGCGGTGCGTGCGGTATGATGCATCACGAGCAGCAATGTGGCAGGAAGCGCGAGAGCACCTGGGCGGGGAATCCACGGCGGCGGAGGGGAGGAGGGGGCACGCAGCGCGGCGATGCATCTGCGGGCGCTCGCATCGGAGGACGATGGGAAGACTCCCTTGCCGCGGGGAGCTCCTGGCGGATTCGGCAGGGCCGAGCGATTGCGGGGCGATAGCCGTCCGCCCGCGGCGGCGCGTCTTCATTGCGCTTCATATCGGAGTTGGCTCGGTAGGATCAGCGTCGCCCGCTCGGCGTGCCACGCACGGGCTCGGGATCGCGCAGGAATGGCTGGGAGGGCTGGAGAGCCCACGCTGGCCATGCGCAGTCGGACGAGCCCGCCGAACGAGGGGGAGGTCTGCGGTGCGGGGAGTGCGCACTAACACGCGATCGACGCCGCATCGCCATGCGCGCACGACGTCGACGTCGACGCCCCTGCAGATCCGCGAACGCGAGCCCGTTCAGTTTGCGTGTGCCCCCGCGACGCAGCGAGCCCAGCACGGAGTTTTGGCGGGCGACGCGCGAGCGTGTGTACGCCGATGGGGGCGGTCCAGCGCCCGGTGTTACGCCTGCTAGTGCGCGAAGCTTGCTGGGCGAACGGCCGTCCGGAATGGGTGAGAACGGGACGAGGCGCCGCCATCGAGTGGGGGCAAAAGCTCGGCGGACACGCCCTAAATGCGGCGCGGGCGTGTGTGCGAGGCGCTGGGACGCGACGCGTCGTTTGTGTCTTGTACGTAGACGAGTACGTGCACGCGCGTATTTCGGGCGCAGGAGCGTGATGTCGTACCCACAGCGCGCCTGCGCACGCTGGGGGCACGTACACAAGGAGTGAGAGTGAGAACGCGTCTGACTGTGCGGGTGCAGGCGAGGAGGTCGGAAGATGGATGGAGGAGAAGTCGCGCGCGCGCCGAGCGTGCCCGACGGGGCGTCGCGCTTTGTCACCCGGCGGACCGCGTCTGAAACGTCTTCGCCTTCAATCCGTAGTTCATCACGCTTCGCGGCGCGGCGCGGAAAGGGGCGACACGTACGGGGAGGGGCGAGGGGGGCGCACGCCGCACGGATCCGGAGAAGGGTGGGCCGCGCGAGGCACCGCCCGGACGCGGGGAACAGCGCTGCTGCAGGGCCTCGCGTCGCGCACTGAGAACCCGCGCGCTATCTTGGGCCGTGCTCTTGTTGCGCCTGCGACTCCTCCCTCTCGTGCGCGTAACGCGCACAACAGCATCGCCCGATCGGGAAACGGATTCGGGTGGCGGGTGCCTCTGCGGCACCCAGCATCACCTGTGTGCGCACTGCGTAGTCAGCCGTTGTTCAGCTGTGGGAGGAGACACGGGATGCGGACGCACATGTACAGACCCAGACGCGGACAAGCACTGGCGCGGCCGCGCCGCGCCCGGAGGTGCGAGGGTGGGTGGGAGCACGGGCGGGCCTCGGTCTTGGGCAATGCAGTCGCGCACTTGCATTAACGTCGAACGCGGTCCCTAGCACTTGGCGCGCGCACACGCTGACACCCTGGAGGTTTGGTGGACGTGCTTGGGGCTTGGCCGGATCCAGCCAGGGGCCGCTTCTGAATTTCCGGATACGTGCGGTGGGTCGACGTGCAAGCCGCCGTCCGCCGTCCGCAAGGGGCGAGCCCTTGTGCGTGCGAGCTGCAGCCTGGGAGCGCGCAGGGCGAGGCAGCGCACCGCGATGTGTGGCGTGAGCAGCCTATGGAAGGCACCGTCCAAAGGCCGTGTTCTCGCCGGCGCGACGGTGCCAGCCCCTGCCCCCTGCACACTCCTGCGCGCAGGGTACACGCCGTCCGCGAGGGGCGAGCCCTTGTGCGTGCGAGCTGCAGCCTGGGAGCGCGCAGGGCAAGGCAGCGCACCGCGATGTGTGGCGTGAGCAGCCTGTGGAAGGCACCGTCCAAAGGCCGTGTTCTCGCCGGCGCGACGGCGCCAGCCCCTGCAGCGGCCGCTGCACACTCCTGCGCGCAGGGCACACGTTCCCCGGATGGGCTGCGAGGGCGAGGGCGCGTTCCCAGGGCTGCTGTTCCTCCTGTCGCGCGCGGCGGTGGCCCTGTTCGTCGACGGTCGTTGTCCATCGCGTGCCAGTGCACGGTGGGAGGCTGGGCCGGCGGTAGCGGGCACTGGGCAGCGTTCGATCTTCTGCGATGTGTCTTGTGTCCTGGTCGGCAGTAGTGGTCCTGCGCCATGACAGTAAGTTGCAAGCCGCAAGCCGCGACGCCCTGGGCCTGACCGCTGTTAGCGTCGGAGCCCGGGCTGTCCGGACGCAACGCAGGTCGGAATGCGACAGGCACACGGCCACGTGGGCGCCCATCCACTCCAGCACAGCACCGTGCACCGACGCGCCCTCCCGCCGGCGGGAAGTGTCATGCTGAGATCGGACGCGACGATGTGAAGTTCGCGCCCGCCCGTCACCCCCGCCTCCGCCGCCGCCCTGATTTCGAATAAAAACGTGCGCATGGCGGTGAGCGCTGGTGATGTCGGCCACTTTACTGCGCTCGTTCCTACCGACGCGATGCGTGCAAGTCCTCGGAGTCGGGGCTCGGGTATAACGCGTGCTGATGCGCGCGCGTGAAAGACGACGACGGTTCAGACGCGTGATTTTTTGCCAGCCTGTCCGTGCAGCACCGCGCGGGCGTCGACGGTGACGGTGTCTGCAGAACCCGGAAGCGGAAGCGGAGTGCAAGTGCAGCCGCGCGCGCTGGCTAGAACGCAGATGGTAGCGAGGTAGCGAGGTGGTGTGGAGCATCGGTCGACGGTGTCCTTGGCACCCGACGACGACAGCTCGTGAAAGAGCAGAACGGGACGCGCGATTCCCCAGCGGGGGCGCAGGGGCGCGGAGGCAGCGTACGCCCGTGCGCCGCCCCGTCCGCGCCATGCCCTCCTCAATTGAACGCAGCGGCAGGCGCGACGTCGGCACATGCTGTCATCGCCAGCCACGCCGCGCTCCCACATGGGGATTGGACACGAGCACGAGCCTCGCGAGCGTACGCGACGGTACGCGAGGGCAGATCACGCACACGGGGAGGCGCGATAGACAATCTGGCTTTTCTGGCAATCCGTGTATTCCGACTAAGGTACATGCCTCCGCGGGCAAGCATTACTAGATACACGGGGTGGGTGGGTACGTGGCGGGGCTGCCCGTGGGCGAGCGCGAGAAAGACAATAACGGGGTGTACAAACGAGGCTGCGATCGCACGTAAGGGGGCGAGTACGCGGGCGAGGGCAATGGCGGGGATGGAAGGCGGGCACGGCGCCCGGAGGCGTGGGCGAGAAGACGGGCGGTGGTGGGATGGGATGGGTGCGGGGGAGACGTCGAAGAATGCAGGTAATAAAAATGCGCGGAGATGGGCGAGTGATGCGTGTGGACGGGGGTATGTATGCGATGGGGACGTCAAAGAGGCTGCGATCGACAGGGGGCGAGAGCGAGGCGGGCGGGGGCGTGCGGGAGGCGTGCGGTGGAGACTGGCGGGCGGGTGGATGGGTGGCGGAGTCAGGGCTCGAAGCCGTACTGGACGGCTTCGCGGCACGCGTCGCTCATGGGCGACTCCATCCCATGCCGCTGGAGGCCCTCGAGCGTCATGAAGCCCGCGTCGCACGCGGGGCAGGAGTGGTTGCTGAGCCGCCGCTGCGCCCACGAGGGGCGCTCCTGCACCGGGGAAAGGGAGCGCGAACGCTTTGATGATTGTGAGGACTGGGGGAGACGCGCCGTAAGCATGAGAACAAAGGCTATGAATAGGAGGCGACTGACTGCATCATCGTCGGAGTCGAACTCGACATCGCTGTCGGCTTTTCGTTTGCGGGAAGAGGATGGAGAAGAAGACACGGGCGAGGGCGGAGGCGCTGGGGGCACAGAATGAGGACGGGCGCGACGCGCCACTGGGGAAAAGCACGAACCTGGCATGGCCTCGTCCTCGTCGTCCACGAACACCTTTGCGAACCCCTCTCTCCAGGCAAGGACCCTGCTGTAGCGGACCTTGTACGTGTCGTCATAGGCGGGCGCCTGGATCTGGTCCGCGTCCACGTCTGCGTCCGCTTCGGCCTCGTCTTCGGAGGAGCAGTAGGAGGAGCAGACGGACTCGTCCTCCTCGGAGGACTCTGAGTCGTACGAGGAGGACGCGAAGGAGCTGGAGGCGAAGGAGGAGATGTGGGAGCGGGGCGGGGGCGCGGGGACCTCAATGAGTTCGATGACCTCGACGGTGCGCTGCTGGTGGAGGTAGAGGTGCGGGGTCGGGGCGTCCTTTGCGGGGAAGGACGTCGGGGGCAGTGCGAAGGGGTGTCGGGCGTGCTGGGCGAACATGGCGGGCGGCGGCGAGCAGCCTTTGTGCGGAGGGGGCAGGGGGCGGTGGGACGGGCTGGGCGGGGGCTGGAGGCATTTTATGAGGCGTTGGATGGGAGCGCAAGGGAAACTCTCAGGACCGGATTCGGACCTTCTCGAAGCGGCAGGTGGGCCGCCCCAGAAAGAAATCCAGATCCGCTGCGCCCAATCCAGATAAAATGCGATCTGAGATGGCGCGCGCCTGAGCTCGAGGCTTCCCAGCGCCTCCCACGCCCTATTTTCCCCTCCTCCGCATTCGGACGCCCCGAGCTTCGCATCCTTCTCATCGGCGTTTTGGCGGACCCTCCTCCGCCAGCCAGACCCGCCGCACACGCTCCCCCGACCCATCTCCGGCCCTCACACGCCTGCGCTCGTCCCAGTTTGCGTGCCACTCCACCCGCCCACCTGTCTTTGCATCACATGATGTACATCCCCGCGCCGCACACGCGCACAGCTGCTGCAGTCACGCTACACAGTCCCTACGTAGTACGCCTGACCGCCGACCGCCATGATGCCCATGCCCGCCGCTAATAGTAATCGCGACCGCCCATCCACCACCCGCCTCGCCAGCCGACCTGCCCATCGCAAGCCTCCCGCCGCGCTCCGCCCTGCTCGCACGCCAATCGCCAATGCCGCGCTGCACCAGCCCGTGGGAGCGCTCACGGCCGCATCGGCGCCAGCCACGCCTCGGCAGCTTCAAATTGGTCGATCAGCTCGCGCAGGACAGCGCCCTCAGAGTGCAGCTGCCGCATGGCCGTGAGCGTCTGCCGCGGCGAATGGCGAAGGGCGACGGCGGAGGCGGGGCAGATGGAAGGAGGGAAGCGGCGTGCCATGCCAAACACAAAAAAAATTGAGCGCGATGCGTCATGCGAGTGGTCAACACCGGTCCTGACGCGGGAGAGAGGGCAACGGGGCGCTCACCACATCCCAGAACCGGAACCCGCGCTCGACCTCGAACTTGGGGTACTTCACGCCCGGGAACGTCTCCTCGCAGATCTCGAGCGCCATCTGCTTCGCCTCGCGCACGCCGTCCGCGTTCGGGTCGCGCACGCGCTGCCGCCCGTTCAGGTGCGTGAGCGCGTCGAGGTAGACCTTCGCGAGCACGCCGAACCCCGTGTTCACCTCCGTCTGGAACGGCAGCGATAGGTTGATGTCCAGCAGGTCGTCCCGCGCCCGCCGCGCGTCGTGCCGCAGAAGCATGTTCAGCGAGGTCACCTCCAGCAGCGCCCGCAGGGCGCGTGTGAGCGACCGCACGAACGAGTTGAACACGAGCAGCTCCCGTGACAGAGGCGCGGACCACGGCTGAGCCTTTTCACGGGCGCACGACGATCATGCGCGGCCGAGCCAGCACGGGATCAGATAGTCGCGGGCGGAACGGAGCGGGCGGGCAGGCAGGCAGGCGGGATAGCGGGTGCGCGGGTGAGAGACACGGTCTTGTGAGCACAGCGCGCGGCGCGATGATACGCGACGAGAGACCGCATACCTTGAAGTTGAGCGGCAGGATGCTCAGCACGCGCATCACCAGCAGCATGCACGACTTTTCGTCATCTAAGCCGAGGGGGGGCAAGGCCAGGCATCAGTGGGGCTCGCGCGATGGTCGCCATGATCCGTGGGAAACGCGCCGCACCGGTACCGAAACTGGGGCCGCCGCTGAAGGCGCGGCCTGACCACAGGTGCCCGTGCATCACGCCCGCCCGGACGAGCTCCAGGAACAGGTAGAGCGGGTCCTGGAACTTGTCCGTCAGCCGCGCGTTGCGGAGCGCGGTGTGCATCGCCCGGGCCAGGTGCGAGTGGACGTGCGTGTTCAGGAGGAATCTATCGCGCGGATCGCCGGTCAGCCAAGCCAAGCCCTCGCGCGCGCGGTGCCTGCAACACGTCGCCTGAATAAAACACCACGTACCCGCGCAGCTCCAGGAAGCGCCAGATGACATTCGCCACGATCTCGTCCTTCTTGTCCAACCCCTGCGTCGCCTTGAGCTTCGTCCGCGCCGCGAGCTTCTCCGACACCGTCGCGCCGAGGGCCAGGGAGAAGTCGATCGTGGACGACTGCGCGCGAAGCACCGGAGCCGCAGAATTAGCGAAAAGCGTAATTGAGCTCATGTCCGCAGCACGCCGCCGGGGAGCGGGGCAGACAAACACTCACGTTCTGTCGTCGCAGCTCTTCCTCAATAACTGCGTACGGGACGTTCCAGCTCGCGACCCGCTCGGCGAGCTGCGTCGTCTGCTGCGAGTTGTGGGAGATCGGCTTCTGCGGCGCAGACTGCTCGAACCAGAACTGGCCGATGACCTTCCGCGACTGCCAGAACGGATGAAGTACGCTCATGACAAGCGCGAGAGTGGTGGCGCGGGGCCCAGTCTGCCCGTCGGTGATTACCTCCTTGACGAACCGCCGGTACTCGGTGGTCTCGCCATTGTCAAGGGGCGGGTTCTCGGTAATTTGGCCGGTCGTGAGCCAGATGAGCGCCTGAGGTCCGAGGAGCCCGCGAGAGAGATAGAAGTAGACCTCGTCAGGCAGTCGGTGCGTGAAAATCTCATGGAGGTCCGACGGGATGTCTCCCGCAGTGGGATGGTGGTTGTGGTGGTTCTGATGTCCGTGGGGAGGAGGGGAGATGGCGATTGGCAGAGGCGTGACGGCGCCGTCGGAGGAGAGAATGAGGGAGTACTTGATCATGGAGCGCGTCCGCGCGTAGATTTCGGGATACTGCATGACTTTGACGTGGGGTTGCTCTGCGACGGCGGAGACTGCCGCGTGCCCAGACTTGTAGTACTTGACCATGTCGACCGTCGCCTTCAAAGCCTGATCGTGCACGGTTCCCGGGAAAGGTGGGGAGTGTTCAAACCCAAGCAAGATACCAATGTCCAAGAACTGGTCTTCTGACACGCCCAGGTCGTTCGTGATTGAGCGTTTGGAAACATACGAGAACGTGGGGTTGGCAGAGAGAAGGTCCAGGGAGGTAATAACCTTGTCGACGCCGGGGTAGAGGAAGGTGTCCGTGGGGCCATAGATGGCATGGATGTACGCCTTCGGGTGCCGTTGCAAGTAAATCAACTGGTCGTGCGCGCGGAATTGTTAGCACTACGCCTAGACGCGTCGCGAGCGCTCGACACGTCAAATACAATAACGCACCTGTGCCCATGCGACATACGGCGCGACCACGAACTCGACGTTCCGATGCTTGAAGATTCGCAGCACGATCTTCCACAGGTCCCACGTATGCAGGTTGCTCCGCCCCTCGAACAGTTTCGTCGCGGCGTCCTCCTGACCCGCCTCATACTTGGACCACGCCTCGCGCCTGTCCTTGCACGCCTCCGTCTGCTCAAACTGGTGCTGTTGCTGCTGCTTCGTGCGGCGGCTGGGGAGGAGGCCGTTGAACACGAAGACGGGCTTGATGCGATATTTTTCGAGTGCGCGGAGGTCGGATTCGATGCGCGTGCTGAGCGCGAGGGGCAGGCCGCCCGTAGCGGCAAGAAGGGGCTCCCTCGAGGGCGGGTTCTCGATCAGAGTGGTGAGGTAGTGGGACGCATCGATGCCCAGACGCGAGTCGGAAAGAACGGACAAGGGGTGGGTCTGGAGGTGCTTGCGCTCGGACAAGTAGCCTGTAAAGAGTGCGTGATTGTTAGATGAAGTGCTCGCGTTTTCCCCGCACTTGCGACCCGGTTTACGCAGTTGTGGTACTCACTGTCAAGGTGCTTTATGGGCATCGTGAGCTACAGGAAATGAAAGGACGTTTTACGGAGGGGAGGGAGGTGCTGGGCCGGACAGGATAGAGAGCGTCGGACACAGCGACGACGTTGAGAAGCAGCGACGGCGGGCTTACGTAATCTGCTATCCAGGCTGCAGCGAGGCCTTGTGGCAATATTTGTGCGTCTCTACACTGTCCAGCATGCATTCCTCTGGCCTCAACCCCGTCCTCACCGACATTCCTCTCGTCCGCACATCCGCCTGCTACCGCAGCTGAAGCGCGCTGCTCATAGGAATCTAAAGTTGGAGGATGGTCATCACCCATGAGAATGGTTTCACCCTTCCTGATTCAAAGCACCGCGCATCGGTTGTGGTGCTCCAACAACTTGCCAACCACAACTGAATGGTGCCGCGACGTATCCCACAGCTGACCGTTCACCACCCAGACGTACTCACGGCGTAACCAGGAGCGGTGCAGGACAAGATGAACCACCTGGATACCTTGTCCTGCCATACAACTCGAACTTGGCTCGTGGGAGGAAGCCGACTACCAAAATACACCGCCATCGCAGGCTGTTCACACCATATGCCACGCGGAGCTCGCTCTCATGATGTTCTGTGCCAGCCGCGGCGAGCACGAAGCTCGTCTAACGCGACGAGTTCTGATCCCGCTCCACCGACGTATGTTGCGCTCGCCCGGACGGTCTTCGCCGCGACGTGGAATGTGCTACCACAGCTACCGCGCGTCGCAGACCGTGTCCACATCGACGGGCGCGTTCCGACGCTCTCACAGTCGCCTACCCAGGGCTCGGGGCTGCCCCTTTCTGTAGTTGGGATGCGATGAACTGGCGATGTTTCCCGATGATGCCCCCTCTGCAGTCCCACGCATGCCCTGCTTTCCTCTGTCTTACTTCCTCCGGATGGGCCAATCTCCGGGCCAGCAAACCGCACAAGGCAGCGCGATTATCAGCTCGCGCCTCAGGCCCGTGTGCGCCGTCATGAGATGCCCATGGGAGCGATCATGCCACCCTGATGTACGTCCGCTCTTTTCTGCTTACCCTCCTCGGCAGCTCGCTGAACCGCTCCTCTGGCTGCTGATGAAACAGTCGCGTTACCTCGCAATCGCGCCGCGTTCGATGATCGCGAGAACATGCCCTGTCCTTCCTCGCGATGCGCTCCTCTGCTGGGAAAAGCGGGAAGGTCGACGCATGTCTCATTCGTCCCCGAATAACGATGATGCATGCTGCACAATTGGGGGCACTGCCATAAACGATCTCTCCACAGCGTGGAAAGCGCGCATCATCGTCTCGGGACGTGGCTTTGTGTCGCGTGTGCGCGTGCCCCGTCTCGGAGGGTGTACGGCTCGTCCGCCGGTGCCAAACCAGCACTGTGCGAGAAGGCCTGCACATTTCGGGGCATGCTGAGCTCTATGCTTAGGTTCGTAGGCGTCTCTGCGCCCATGTGAGGGCAGTAGCCTTTCGCTCTCACGATACGCAAACTTGGCTGATGATCTCAGTCCTGCCAGTTTCACAAGTACGACTTGGCTCCAGCATTACCCCGCGTCCCCGCATCTTTAGGTTCGACCGAGAATTCGACGACATTTCCATGGCGGTTCCCCCGTACTTCCACGCCGCACTGTCCTGCCTCGTCACTGTGGTCAAGAGGAAGCGGATGCCATACTCTGCGCAGATGGTGCGAGGCAGTTTCGTACGTGATAGAGTCGTTCTCTTCCGTTTTCGTGCTCGGCGTAACCTTGGCCATCTGCGGTCAGACTCTGGCGGCTCGTAGTCACGCCCGGACGGAGATGACTGCGCCCCAAGCACAGCGTTCTCACCGAGGGCAGCGAGGCATGCTGACAGCCTTAATGAAAGAATTGAAGCAAACTGTCGGCCTGACCTTCTGCCTGCAGGTGCGTGCATGGACGATCGTATTACGCGTGCTCGCCCCAGCAGGGCAAGCGTCAGGCTAGTTCACGAATAGCTGTCAGCCTCGCTATATCCGTCGGGCCCGCTTCCCATGCTATAGCGGCCTGCGTCCGGGGCTGCGCCGAGCTTGCGCTGCACCGTCTCCTCGTCCCGCACCCACCTTTCGAGTCGCAGCACATGCAAGCCTGCAGGAGGCTACTTCCAGGCTTCGCGCTCCCACGCTGAGGAGCGATACGCTGCGTATACCGATTGTCGGCCAAGCCATGTTTAACTCGACGCGCATGACGCGCTCCTGCCAGATACGCTCTCATTACGCGACGCACCGCGCGAATGCCCGTCGCCCGCCTCGTGCAAGCCTCGGCGCGGGAGAACGAAGAGAACCTAGGGGAAGGCCGTCGAGGTCATCCGCGCGCCGACATGCTGGTCGCTGCGGCGGTGCGTGGGTCTGCCAGGTGCGCGTGCGGGCACCGTGCGCGCCGTATAGAACGCTCGCGGCCGTGCCAAGCGTCGATATGCTGGACCTGAGTGCGGACGCAGCGGCGCCGCCGTCGTGCAGGCTTGGCCGCGCTGGTGCTCTAGCAATTCAGCGCCAGCGGCAGGCACTAGCCCGCCCGAGGCGCTGGGAGGCCCGAGCATCGTGTGTGCTTCTGGTCGTTTCCCCGAGGCTGGGTTCGGCCGCAGTTGGCTGTTTCCATCTGTCCTTCTAGCTGGCACCCCACCGCGAGATGGTCGGATGTCATATGAGCACACGCGACATATCCCTTCGCGCGCGCCTGCTGATGCGCGCACGATGCAGCGTCGCAGCGCCCGCGCAGCCCTGGCGCGAGAGATGTCCGAGGATGGGGCGTGATGTTTTTTGGAATACGGCATGTGTGGGTGGCTCGCGCTGTGCCGCGCCGAGAGTGTATGTTTCGAGCTTCTGCCATGTGCGCCGATCTGCGGTTTGGCGCGAGATCATCCCCCGTATGGTCAAGCGGGCCCTAGATCGGCGTCTGCATCGACGCTGCTAAAGCCTCCTCGAGCCGGGCCGAGTGCAGCCCGGAGGGCATGAAGTCATCCAAAGGGGACAAGCTGGCCTGTGTTGGGTGTGGTAAGCACGCTCATACAGGGTGACCGTGTTAGCTGCTGACCGTTGCTGTTCACTGGGTGGGCACAGGCTCCGGGAGTGATTGTGCATCAGACGAATACGCATCAAGCGCACTCACAGCGCGTTCGCAGCGACTACGACGGTGCTGTAAACACGCACGAGGGCCGTGTGTCTGACGTACCGTCCAGTGAACGCTTTCTAATTTTGCCTCGCCGCCTCGACCAGGGATGTCAGCCACCGTCACCCCCTGCCAACAAATTTGAGTACGCATTTTTGGCCACCGGAGAACCCAGGATGCGTCCGGCGAGGCTGGGAATCCAGCGTGTTGAAACAACCCCAGTACGTGATTCGGAAAGCTGAAGCACCGATTGTATTGTATAACAGCTCATGTGGGCCCATTCCCAAAGGCTATACAACAGGCCTCACCGACTCCTCATCGGGGCAGTCTGACACCAGATTCAAAGCGCGGACCGCGAGAAATGTCGCGCGTTCAAGGACCCGATGTTCTCGGCGTTTTGGGGCCCTCACCAGGTAAGCAAATCTTTTGTCATCATGTGGTACATCCAGTCGTGCCACGTTTCCCAAGAGCACAGCTACTGATGTTCAGCGGTCCGTCAAGCATCGTTACCGGGGTCCGCGGACATTGTAGAGCGGCAGACCGGAACGACAGGCTGTAGACTGTACCGCGAAACCACTCTGCTGATGGTCGCGCGCGTACTTCGGCTGCTCACTGCTCAGACGCGACAAACCGGGCATGCTACGCAAATGTTTTTGCCGTTGGCAACGTGCTGGCGTCTCATACTACATTCGCAACTGGTAGTCTCACGACCAAGCGCATGTATTGAATTGCTCCAAAATTTTTCCGGCACGGCCGGACCTTCCAGCTGCAACATTCAGCCATTTGACGACCGCAGGATGCACGGCGCCCGATGAACGATTCTGGGATCATTTGTACAGAACGGGCGGGCATGACCGGACACCGCAGGAATCCAGCGGCTAGCTTACACTTTTCAGGGCTTACGGCTACGGTCGCGATCGTCAACTGATCGTACTCAACACGTCAAACCTCGGAAACACTTTACCGAATTCGATGGCTGTATAGCGGCGTGGCGAAGCTGTGTTCTGCCAAACAGCTGATCGTCCGAAGCTGCAAATCCCCGCAACTCGGGGAACATGGTTGTATTCTGTTGTGTTGCGTCGAGGCGTTATATCGCGGAGCTCCTGGAGTTCACATGATTCCCTCCAGCACTTACTTATCCATGAAGCAGAATCAGAGGTTATTCGAATCACCCGTCCGTGAAAGTAACACAAGGATCGATCGCACATAGTACATGATTAGTACACTTCAGCACCACTTTGATGTCACTTGTCCTCTGAATCGTCGTATGAATTAGTGGCCTGGTACATATGGCAGCTCATCCACACAGGGAGGATGTCAAAAAAACACGTCTCAGGAGGTCAATGGATGCTGTCCGGAACAAAAACACTAGCCCACCGCGAGGGTCGAACTCGCAGCCTTCAGATCACCCGCTAGTAAGAGTCTGACGCTCTATCCGATTGAGCTAGGCGGGCGATATGGAGCAAACTCAGGCAGTCATCATCTTGAGCAGCTGTTGAAACATTGATGCCTCTCAAACATTCTGCAGTCCGCGGCATGCTCAAATTGTCAGCTCTGTCGGGATTCGAGACAGGGTAATTTCGAAAGGAAATGGAGCAGCAATATCTCTTGTTGTTTTCCCCGGTGTCGCATTGAAAACAGTGTAAGCCTGGCAGGATATCTCCGAACTGCTCAACTACAGTACCTACCAAATCTGGACGAACACGGCCCGATCTTCAAAATGAGACGGAAAGCAGTGACTCCTATGACTTACTGACTGCCCAAGCGCGCCATAGATCTTAAAAGCCTCCACCTAATCACGGGTTCACTGCACACGATGAGCACAGGAGCCTTGATAGACAGCAACCTACGCGGCCTGGAGTTGCTCAACAGGGGAAAGGTCCGCGATGTCTACGCCACCTCCGACCCGAACCTGCTCCTCTTCGTCGCTTCGGATCGCATATCCGCGTACGACGTCATTTTGCGCAACGTTAGTGCTGTTCTCATACGTTGCATCGTAGAAACGCTGATAACCGTTCTTCTGTCACGCCCTAATATTCTCCGTACTTTTAGGGAGTTCCTGACAAGGGCAAGGTCCTCACGAAGATCTCGCTGTTCTGGTTCAACAAGCTCGGGCATGTCATCCCGACACACTTCGTGACGGCGGACATCAACGAGATGCCCGCGGAAGTACGGGTACACAAAGAAACGCTCGAAGGGCGCGCGATGTTGGTCAAGAAGGCTCAGGTCGTCCCCCTCGAAGCGATCGTCCGCGGATATATCACCGGTGCGCGAAATAGCACCATCGTCCGCTACTTCAGGGCGTAACTTGAACTTCTTAGGCTCCGGATGGGCCGAGTACAAGAAGTCCGGCACAGTCCACGGCATCCCGCTCCCAGCCGGCTTGGTCGAGTCGCAAAAGCTGCCCGAGCCGCTGTTCACGCCTTCCACCAAGGCGGAGCAGGGCCAGCACGATGAGAACATCTCGCCCGAGCAAGGTTCGTAACACAAAAAAATCCGTACCCCTCATCCAGCGACCCGACGCTGACTGGATGCTCCAGCGGCCAAGATCGTCGGCGCCGACCTCTGTGCCAAAGTCGAGCGCGCCGCACTCGCGCTGTACAAAGAGGCGGCGGACTTCGCGCTCACGCGCGGCCTCATCCTCGCGGACACAAAGTTCGAGTTCGGGCTCGTGCCCGCCGCGGACGGCTCCGGCGCGCAGGAGCTCATCCTCGTCGACGAGCTGCTCACCCCCGACTCGTCGCGCTACTGGCCCGCGGCGGAGTACGCGCCGGGCGGCGCGCAGCCGAGCTTCGACAAGCAGTACCTGCGCGACTGGCTCACGAGGACGGGCTTCCGGAAGGGGCTGGAGAGCGGCCCGGAGGGGAAGGAGGGCGAGGGGTGGGTCATGGACGAGAGCGTTGTTGAGGGGACGCGGAAGCGCTACTTGGAGGCGTTGGAGCTGCTGACGGGCGAGGGCCTCTGAATGGGCGCATCGAGAAGAAAACGGAGGTTCGGGGAAGCATGCAGTCTAGAATTGTAATGTATCGTACAGTACCAATCAAGCTCCGAGCTAGACTATACAGGTGAGACGATGGGCGAATGCGATGTGCGTGATTAGGACGTGATACTCGTAAATGTGAGCGAACGTCCAAGTGCGATGGTAGCCTCCGTTCATGGATTCCGATAGCGTGTGGTACTGCCGGCCCCTTCTGTATCCATTCTACAGTAAATCTATGTGACCGAGCCTGGGAGCCAGAGGGACGCCTGAAGGCCCCTTAGTATTTGTGGACAGTCTGCGACGCGAACTTGCTGCTCGCGCGAATCGCCGGCCCCTTCCACAGCAGCACCTATTCCCAACGTTGGCACACGACGGCAGACAACCGAGAGAACATGAAGACGCACGTATGGGATGGGGATCATGGCGACGGCAATGCAGCCGAAGAGGGTGTTGCCCCAGTGGTACGTCAGGCGCGCGAACATCTGCTCGGTGAACAGCGGGAACGCCATGCCCATGAGGTTGCCTGCGCGACAGCCGAAAGACGAGAGCGTGAGCGGACATCAGCAGAAGCGGAGGCGCGGGAAGGGAGACGTACGGCAGAGACTTTGGCCGGCGAGCGCGGAGGACGCGAAGATGCCGTAGCTACCGGGGGCAGTCAGCACGTCGGCGTCGGCGTTATCGGGGAGCGCGAGCGGGACAGGCACGTACCAGTCGGCGAGGTATGTGAAGACCGCGACGTACAGAATGAACAGGGCGGTCATTATAACCTACAGACACCGACCATCAGCATGGATACGGGTGCTATACAGTCAGGGCGGACTCACGAAGATGCCCATCGCCATCCCTATCCAGGGCACCGACTCGAAGGTGCACCAGGCGTAGATGAACATGCCTGCGGGGAACAGGATTGCGCCCACGCAGGCACTGAATAGACGGGCTTCGGGGCCTCGCGTCGGAGCATATTTTCTACGAGTTTCGGGTGTGAGCATTCGCATCTCGTCGGGAACGCGAAGAGAGGTGTAACTTACGCGTAGAGCTTCTCTTGGTAAAGCTGTATGAATAGTCCCACGAAGCACCCGACACTAGACTACATGTCAGAGACGTTTCGTCGGGCACAGGAATGATCAACGCACATCATGGCGACGAAAACGGTACCGGTCTGCCCGGTGTTGAAGTGGTGGATCGTCCTGAACGCCGGTGCAATGGATCTGATCGAATACCGTCAATCCGGTGAGGCAGGCTTCCGCGGAGAGAGTACGTACTCCACAAGCACGTAGAGGATGCCCCAAGCGAAGCCCACCCAAAGCTATGCCAGGGTTCAGCATCCGACGCGCAGCAATTCATATGCATCGAACTTACGCTAAACGCCGCTACCACCGGCTCCGTGATGAGCAGATCTGTGTGGCTGGTCAGCGCAGCTCTGAACTGTGTGTAGGTTTCGCTCACAGATCGGCCTGGTGCACGAGATGTAGATGAGCGTCCGCAGGCTGGCGCGCTCATCCTCCACGCGCGCACGGTAGTGATGGTTGCCAGTGTCCTTGCGCAGCTTCTTCGCTAGCCTCGTTAGGAGGACGCCCGACCGCGTCTCCTTCATGCATATCGGCACGGCTACCACGAAGATGCCTGTCCAGCTGAGAGCGTTGTATGTCAGGAGCATGTTCTACATATCAAATCGACCATGTTGCACACGTACATCACATGGATCCACTGGATCCAGCGCCACTCGAGGTGCGGGTTTTGTTCGATCCAGCCGGCCGCTACACAGCCAACGCCGGGCCCTGAGAGAGCCATGACCGCAAACAGCGACATTGGCAGCCCCCGCCTGCGGAGAGCACGTCAGATGCGGGTCTATTTCCGAAGCGGGCTAGCGTACTCATGCGGGGCCCAAATGTCCGCTATGGTGCCACCGACCATGGTAGATCCGGTCGAGCCGAAGGCCCCCGCCAGAAACCGGCCGAGGATGACGGTCTGAATGTTCGGAGCCCTGTGCCTGAGGTTAGCATGCGTCGAAGGGGCGGAGAGTGGGAGTGCTCACAGTGCGGTCATGAGATGCATGAGAAGGCAGCCGATGCCGCTGCAGAAATACAGGGGCTGCCGGCCGAATTCTTCGCTGAACGACGCGGAAACCAGGGGAACGACGGCGAACCCGAGGGTGTACATGGACAGGCCGATCGTGGACTGAAACTGGGTGGCATTGAGGTCACGAATCATAGAAGGGCCTCCTAGCGCATACGCGGAAGAAGACGACGCTGTTCGCTGGCCGTTTAGAATGCGTCGTTTATGAATTCCAAAAAACTGCACGCACCGACAATGATAGAGAAGAAAGACGCGGTCGTGGTAATGATCCATTTCTGGGTTCTGGAGAAGTTCATGGGATCTCTCCTGTCATCCTCCTCGAACTCGACCTAAAAGCAGCAACATGGGCGAGTTAGGAGGTGTTTCTGCCACATGCTACAAAGAAGCCCCGCTCACATATATGATGTCGTCGGAGTCCTTTTGGGAGCCTTCATCTGCACTTGCGTGCTTTTCGTCATGGTGCTTGTGTTCAATGTAGTCGCTGAACTGGCGGACATAGCCCTCGTCCAGGACTTCGTCCGCGGGCCTGTCCGACGGCCTTATGCGTGGGTCTACGGCCTCATGGACGCTGGACAGTGACCTCCGCGCAAGGCTGCCGATCTCCGCAACCACGCCCTCGACGACGGTGGCCTCTTCGTCGGTTGGTTTCATGGCTGACCGTGGCGGTAGGAGAAAGAGAACCGGACGGAGGAGTGGCGCGCAAGGCAAGAATAGCTCACGTCGTCACTGCGGGGGATCTGTCCTTTAACGATAGCCCGGGTTAAATCAGAGTCATCTTGGGCAATGGGGAGCGCAGGGCGGAGTGCGACATAAGTAAGACGAGCGGTTATTGGCAATCACTATCAACGGCGTGCCGAGGTTCCGTGGGATGCTGACTCCGGCAGCTACTCCTGCGCGAAAACCATTCGTACGACATCGCGTGGCTTGTGACTCTGTCGTCTGCCGTCTGAAACGCACCTTTCGTCCTAAGTTCTGTCGCTTCTGACTGGCTCGACACTATTGGACACCGTCTTCATTTCCGCTTGCTTTCCGAGCTTTCTACCCGGCGTATGGGGAATGAGGACCCTCAGGAGATCATGCCGCACAGGAAGTGATGCGATGGCCGCCGTCTGGATGTCCCACTCCTGGCGAATGTGGCGCCGTCCGACCGCTGCTTCTCGAGCGCCAAATGCGGGCGCTCTCCCGGCAACGCTCCGGGTGCACGCCGGGCCGCCTTGCTTGGTCGTGTTGTGCAAGAGCCTTAGATCCTAACAGGCGCAAACAACCGCCCGTCTGCCGCGTTCACTGCGTCATATCCGACACGACGTGATCCCTCGATGCTCTTTCCTATCTAATCACCTTTATACACTAGCACTCACCAGTCTTAACATTCTGAGGTATGTCCTCTCTCGTAGAGCGGACCACTCTGCGCCTTTGGCTTACGTGCTCTATAGGACCGCCTATGCTCCGCGTTTCGTGCTCGAGATCCTCGCATAGGCTGAAAGTGAGGCAAGCTGCGCGAAATCTCTCCTCAAATGCAAGCGCTGTGCGGGATGACCTCCGTGCACTGCTGAGGGATACGGCTCAGCCCGTAGCGGTCGTGACCTCTCTCATGGACCCTACCACGTCAAAAGCCACCACACATCCAACTCGGTTTCATGGCGCAACCCTCTCCTCTTTCAGCTCAATATCCATGGACCCGCACCCGCTCGTCGCATTCTCCCTCCGAATACCCTCCCGCATGGCCACCTCTCTCACCTCCGCACACTCCTCCACGAGCCTCTACTCCCACATGGTCATCAACATCCTCTCCGACCGCCAAGAATCCACCGCCGTGCGCTTCGCCCGCGCCGACCTTTACCCCGAACCATTCGTGGCGTTACCCCATTCGCTCACGGAAGAGGGCCTGCCGGTACTTGATGGCGCGGTAGGCGCGATGTCGTGCCGCCTTGTCGCCGCGTCGTGGCCACTGCACGACTTGGAGTCGCTCACGGCCGGAGGGAAGGAGGAGGCGCCTGAGTGGAAGGGAGAGGGAGTCGCCTCGGAGTTGTTTATTGCGGAGGTGATTCGCGTGGAGCATGTCCTGGGTGCTGGGGATGGAGTACGACCCTTGCTGTATCATCGCCGCGGGTACGTGACGACTTGTGGAATTGAACCGAAGTCGGACGCGAAGTCACCGAGCTGAGCAATCCAGTTGTCCGCCCATTGTGTCCTCTCCCTCTACTCCCATCCTCTACCCTTGCGGGAGTTGAATGCAGATAGTATACTCGCCCATGAAATGGCGGTGTGAGTCTCGAAGAGAGCCATCCCGCGAAACTCTGGATTGCCTGAACACATGCAATGATAGCGATACAAAAGCGACGACGATAAATAGTACATATGCCACTGCTACTCCCTGACTGGTGATACATCGCCTCGAGACAGCTCACAACTTCATGAATGAGAACAGCGCCCCCATCTGGATCCACCGCCGGCCGCACTGGTCCATGTACTTGTCGACAGTCGCCGTCATCATGGGCAAGAACACCTGGTTGGTTGAGGCCGCGCCACCGAGTTGCTCTGTAGCCGCCGCCCCGTCAGCCGCCGTACGCGAACAGTAGAACCGCCCTACGTACCAACCACCGCTGGAGACGCGGAACTCTTGGCCCTGTCGACGTCGAATAGCGACATGTAGTATCGGAGCTGGTTGTAGAGTTGCGCGTCCGAGTACTGCGAAGCCTCAGTACGACCGCGTCGATAGGAGGTTAGAGAACTACGCACCTCGAACGAGACCGCGCCCCGACAGCCAGGCCGCAAACACCGCCGCCCATACACGCTCATTGTACGTGTGCGGTTCCCGCACGTGGGGTCGTCGCACACCGTCCAGCTCTCATAGTACCGCGCGATGTGCGCGCGGATCTGCACTTCCAGCTGGGCCTGCACGCTTGCAGCGCTCAGCTGCGAGTGGCAATGAGAGCACACCACGCCGGCGGATGTGATAGGCGATTTCTGCAATAGCCGTCAGCGTTGCGCTCGTTCGCGCGGGGATGAAGACGTACCTCTCGGTCGGATATGGGGGCGAAGGTGACGTCGTTGTGACATGACCGGCACCGGACGATGAAGGGGTCAGTGTCCTTGAACCGTTCCGCGTCGGACATGAGTGAGTCGAGGGTGCCGAAGTTCCGTTCCTCTGCCTCTCCGCCGACGGCGGAGCGGTAGCGATTGGGGTCGAGGCCTGAGGAAAAATCACGGTTTAGTATGTGCATAGATGCGAAGAGGAAGACGTTGTACCTAGGCATTCTGCCAGCCGTGAACGGTCGGTGCCCTCAATAGGCTCACACAAACGCTCGATAGGTGGCAGGATCTGCTGCGACAGGTAGTGCTCATAGTCTAGCACAGAGGTGAGCCACGCGCTGCACTGGAAATCGACGTCAAGCTCACCGATTTTGAGCTTGTCGCTCTCCCTGCGAACTTCGTCGGGGTGCTTTGCCTTGTCGGCTTGCGCGGTCTTCGAAGACTCGCCGCCCTCGCCAAGGCAGAACACGTAGGGAATGACGTCGCCCGCACGCGCGGTGATGCCTCTGGCCTTCATCCGCAACGCGACCTGTACATGCGGCTGGCTCTTCGCGTCGGGGTAGTCCTCCGGGTTCTTTCCCAGTCGCTGCAGCAGTTGTCAGTCCGGGATATCGAAGCACACGAGTACGAGCTCGACGTACCTTGAAGACAATGAACTCGTCGAGCTTGATCTTGCCTGCGCGGACGTTCTCGCCGACGGTGGACAGGTACTCGTGGATGTTCTCGACGACGTTCTCCGTTGCTTCGCCGGACAAGATTTGCTCGAGGACGTACCTGTGAAAAACGTCAGTATCGAACAAACTCGGTGGATGAGCGCGGTAGACTGACTGTGATACGGTCTTCGACAGGGCACAGTACTCTCTGCGCTTCATGTCCAGACCCTTGACCTCGGTGGAGGTGCGTGTCCCGTCCTCAACCTTGACAGCAGCGTACTTCTTCTTCTGCAGCAGGAGCAGTCGCTGGAAGATACCGTCCAGGTCGATCTCTAGCAGCTTGTACCGATCGTTGACGGCCTTCTTGAACTCCGCGGATATCTTCAGGGCCTCGGCAAGGTCTGTCACGTTCGAGTTCACGAAGACGGAGTCCGTGTCACCGTAGACGACCTAGACTTGATTGAGACAAATGGACGTATGAGATTAAGTATCCGACGTACGTCAAGCTGCATGCTCTCCGCAAGCTCACGAGTGTGCGTCAGGATCTCTCGACCCTTGAACGTCGTGAGGGCAGCGAGTGGACGCGCGTAGAACCGCGAGTACTCGAAACCCAGACAACCGTACATACTGTTCGCCGTCAGCTTCAAGGCCATCTGTTTGATGTCCCACTGAAAAGATCATACGTCAGTATGCCGTACAGGCAGCCGTAGGCTACGAAACGCTGTACCTGAAGCAACTGCGCGGCGTTGGCCTTCTTATCCTTCATCAAGCTCTTCACTTGTCGACGACGACTGACGAGGGTGGCGATAAGACGTGGTAGGACACCCTGTCCAACCTCTGAGCTTGGCGGCTCCGGAATCTTCTCCTCTCCCTCCTGTGCGAGCATTAGTGCAAGTGCTATCACATCAGTCTCGTGCACTCACCTCATCCTCGACCGGCTCCACTGTGGTGAAGTCGATATTATACTCCTGGATGATGCTGGGGTACAGCGAGTTGAAGTCCATGACGAGGATATACTTGTCCCACAGGCCGCGCTTCGGCTCGAACACGAGACCACCCTTGTACTTGTCGCGCTTGCCCTTTGTCGCCTTCGTGCCCGCGCCCTCGCCATCCTCGTCCTCCTTCTCCGCCTTCACAGCCGTCGCAGCCTTCTTCCCGTACAGCTTGTCCGGGCAGATGTACTTGAGGCGGTGGAACTCATGCAGCAGAATGTACTCGTTGCGCTCGGCGCGGCCGCCGTTCAGCGTCTTGTTCCAGGAGTTACCAGCGAGGTTGGTCAGCTGGCGGGTTAGAGGCAGGAGCTGGACCTTAGCCGAGAGCGCCATCTGGTAGTGCGCATCGAGCTCGCAGTGTCGCACGAACGTCAGTAGGCGGTCGGGCGTGCTAACGCTCCCGTCGAAATAGCTTGCGGTGTCGTCAGGGTCGATCTCTTGCCGTTCGCTGTTCAGGTGCGTTTTGCACATCTCGGTGAGAGACCACGTCGTCGAGGTGATCATGCCCTATTGAATACGCTGAGTACACGCCTCTGCTTTGCGAGAGCAACAGGGCGTACCTTCGCTCCGTCACTGGCAAGGTCGCAGAGCAAACGTCCGCTCAGGAACCGCATGTTGGTGCCTTGCCGCCCAATGTTCGGCCACTTGGATCGCCTGAAGCGGCCGATGCGAGACCAATGGTCGGCCTTCAACTCGCGCATGCGATGTAGTAGGACATCCAGGGAGTCGCCGAGGAATTCATGGCCAACGATGACGTCCGGGTCAGCCTTGTGCAAGGTCACTAAGAAAGGAAGCAGGTAAGCATCGCTTGGCATGGCATTGCGAGGATCAACTAACCGAGCAAACTGTTGAGCAGCATGCGCTCGTTCTTCATAGGCGAGATGACACCCTTCCCGTTGTGGCTGGCGCGAGCTTCGAAGTTGGGCGGGAACCGGTCCAGCGGACGTACGAACGTCCGTACTGTGCACGGGAGAGCCTCCGGCGGTGTGGGGTCGTCAATATTCACTGCGGGTCGTGCGTGAGTCTACGAGCTTGTAGGACTGGTTTGTTGCTTACGGTTTGTCCAGATACGCGCAGTTGCACAGACAATCTCACGGATGTTCTCCCGGTGGTTTACGATCGTGCGGGTGCTCAGTGACACGATGGTGAGCGGCGGCATCTCCCTCGGCGCGTTCGCGTCCGTTTCCGGGAACGGGTTGATGTCTTTGGGATCGGACACCGTCGCTTCAACCTTGCACCACGAGACCTACATCCACGATGTCAGCCATCCCCCGAAATATAGTCAGAGGCGTTGTTACTTGCCCCCTTGTTGTCGATCTCGGGGTGCTTGACCTGCAACCAACAAGGTCCCATAATCTTACGCTTAAGAACAAGCAGCTCGAATGCGCTCGTGCTGGTCCCGAATATGCGCGCGAAGTTAGGACTCGAGGCCGTGTTCGGCAATTGTGGCTCTGAACACCAAGTTCAGCACATGCGTTCTGGGGCAAGTCGCGCACACTGACCGTTAAAGCCGTACACGACCTTCAACCACTGCCGCTCTTCCCGCGGTACATCCTTTTCGCCAAACGCGTACTTGCGTTTCACGAACTTGCCCTTGAAAGCCTTGATCCCCGCCTTCCTTCGTAGGCGGTCGAAATCCGAGTAGATGTCCGTCAGCTCGGGAACCTGGTCTGTCTCGTACATCTCGCCCGTCTCTTCGTCCTCCTCCATGCGACGCTCTCGGGGAAGAATGAAGAGATTACGCTGGAGGTTCTCGACGGTGACGCTGATCGAGACCCATGTCTTCGTCTTCTTGTCCTGCGTCTTACCGATGAAGTATAGCTTTCCGTCATGTTCCAGGTAGTCGAGCCAGTAGAAGCGAAGGGAGCCATCCTCCTCCAAGACAGACAGATTCGTAGGAGCAGCAGTCCGCGCAGGGGTAGCGGTAGGAAGAGAGCCCAGGGAGTCGTCAGTGGTGACTTTGAGCGAGTCGTACACAGACAGCCAGGCCGGTGTGTCGTCAAGCTTCTTCTTGCCATTAGCATTCGTGTTCAGCGGCTTAAGCGGCTTCGCTTCCGCATCGACCTCCAGCTTCGCCTTCGGTTTCGGCTTGAGATCAGCTAGCTCGTCTTCGTCGATCTCCATGAACGCGTCCATATCGATGTCGTCAAACGAAGAATCCGCATCTTCGGTACCGCTCTCTACGCCCAGCTTCCCCAAGCGTTCGATGGCCGGCGTGAGTCCCGGAGCCTCTGTCCGTGGCTTCTTCTTCGGGCTTAAGACATAGTCATCGCCACTAGATGCACCGACACCATCGTCGTAGAAGCCGTCTGAGGACGTGTCGGGGTCTGTGCCTGCGTAGCTATGAACGCTAGGCTTCGCTTTGGATCGATAGGTGCCGGAGAATGGGTTGGGAGAGGACCCGCCCTCATCGAACGCGTCTGGTTCTGGCTTGCGTTTGCGAGACTTGATTGGTGCTGGCTTCGCGGAGATGTTGTCCATATCTCCTAGAAGGGACGCCATGAAGTCTGTTTCCTGCTCTGCTGAGACGGCGGGTCGGTAGGCAGCGATAGAAGGGGTTACGGCCGGAGGGGGAGGTTTCGCCTTTGCCTTCGCCTTGCCCTTCGCGTCCGGCTTGCTCTTCTTGGCTGCCCAGCGCGGCGCATAAGAGACATGTTGCAAGAAATCAGGTTAAGCCACGTACCTTTACTCTTGGGATGCCCGTCGTCGCTCTCTTCGCGGTCCTCCGGCTCCTCGAAGTCATCGACACCCGTGTCCATGTAGCCGCCGATACCATCGTCGACCACGAAGTCGTCCTGCGCGAGGCGACCGCGCACTATCGTCTTGTATTGGTCCTCCGAGACCTCATCGTATAGTTTCTCGTCCTCCTCGATCTAAAGACGCGTCCGTTCACGACCAGCACGCCTGTTTAACCACGCGCGTTCGTACCTTGTACGATCTCCCGCCACCCTCGCGTGCGCGCTTGAGCTCGGCGAGCTTGGATAGTTTAGCCTGTTTCTCCCGACGCGCCCTCTCAGACATGATGGCAAAGTAAGGGCAGAGAGACGGCGGGGAAGTGAAGTACGCGACGGTGCAGTAATAATGAGACGCGCCTCGAGGGACATGCGACACGCTTTGGGGCGGAGACCGAAAGCGCGATATGCACGTGCAGCGTTAAGACCTAACCCTGTTGACTGGCCCTAACCCCAGACTGGCACTTGGGTCCCGCGTTTCCGAGCCCGGGACTCTCACTCAGCACCAGACCGCATACTGCCACGCACCTTCACTCTCACCATCATGTTCAGCTCAGTTCTGCGCACCTCGGTACGCCTTCACGCACCTCAGAGAGCCTGCATGCAAATCTGACACTCCTGCAGTTCACCGCGCTCCGTGCACCGGCTCGTGCGCCAGCTCTCGCACTCGCCTCCCCGTCCGGAGCCTTCGCACGGCGGTACCTCAGCCAGGAGGCCCGTAGCAAGATACAGCAAGCAGTCACGTCGACGCCAGTCGTGCTGTTCATGAAGGGTAACCCCGAGGCACCCCAGTGCGGGTTCTCGAGGGCCGCGGTGCAGGTGCTCGACATCCACAACGTACCACCAGAGAAGCTGAAGACGTTCGACGTCTTGGAGGATAGCGAGCTTCGGCAGAGCATCAAGGAGTTCTCGTATGTCTCGTTTGCTCCTGCAGCCCGTTCATTATGCTGACATAGGCGCGCTCAGCGATTGGCCAACTATCCCTCAGCTGTATGTTAACGGCGAGTTTGTTGGCGGCTGTGACATCCTGCTCAACAGTACGCATTCGATTCGATCCTCTCGTGCAGCCATGCTAACATGCTGCCCACAGTGCACCAGTCTGGCGAGCTGGACGAGCTTCTGACCAAGGCGGGCGTCATCCCACCGGAAGAGACGCAAGAGACTCAGAGCCAAAGCCAAAATTAGAGGCAGGCCACGTACCATGGGAAACCCACTGCACGGGTAACTCTGCTCTGTACTTACCGGATCTTTGCCTGCTGCTTCCGATCACTGGTCTGTGCAACCCACATCGTTCTTGACTCATACTGGAGGTGTGCTCTTCATGCCACTGTATCACTACACAGACGTAATTTACTTCTTGGCTATAATGCTGCACACTAAACCAACCCCCTCTCGCACACTGAATGACAACACCGTCATTCCATGGTTGCGTCTGGTCCGAGGAAATGCATTAGGAAAGGGTGTACAGTAATGGAGCACCTGGTTTCAATCACTCCGAGTCCGGCGTATACTCGACGACGCCCCCGTCGCCTAATGTACCTCTCTTCACCTTCTCGCCCTTCGCACGCACTAGGTCCTCTACGGTCTTGAGCTTGCCATCCTCAGTGCTCTCCTTAAACCACCCTAAGTGGTCCGCGATCAGGTGCCTGACAGCCGGTAAGTACCTGACACACACACGGCAACAGGACGTGGAAGCGCGGACCTGTTCTTGCACCCGGGACATTGCACGATTACAATGCCCTTCTCGTAGCTCCGCTTCGTGAACTGGTGTGTAGATCGCGTATGACACGTCTTCACTGTGCAGGTGAACGTCAAGGACAGCTTGGGCTCAGGCATTCGGAAGGAGAGCTGCTGCTGAGGTTCCGATGTCGTCTCGGGTGTGGTTTCGGGTGTGGTTCGGGATGCACCTGCGCTACTTGCGGCCTTCTCTGAGCGCACAGAGCGGGAGTGTTTCTCTTTTGCAGCATGTTGAGACGATGTCAATGTACGAGTGTTGGAAGGGAAGCTGAGGGCGCGTAATGCCCAGGGCAAGGGTGGACGGGATGATGAGCGGGCCATGCTGGAAAGTGGTTGCCACAGAAGAGCCGTAGCTTGGCGCATGGAAAACATGCTTTGTGATGTGTGTAAGGGTGAGACGTGGCCGCGCTGCGAGACTTGAGTTGGACGTGAGGGAGAGACGGATGGTTGCTCAAACGCTGCGGCTCAAGCAGTGGAAGAGCGAGATAGCGCCCGCTCCGTCATACTCATAACCACGTGGGCAGAAGATTAGATAGTGTGCGTCCGATCAAGCCGAGGCGGTCGACTTTCGCGGGACCTCCGCCAAAACCGCGACATACGGCATGCATGCAGCCTGCGCGAGCAAACGGCGGTCAGCTCACAGGCCTTGCCTTTGCATCCTACACGATGGCTTTTTAGAACAGAATCGAGTCATACAGGTTGAAGTGTACATAGTGGCCTATCGCAAACCAATCATTAGATCGCGCCGATCCCAGCTGTGGCGTCGATTTTTTGAGTTCCCCGGAGAGCTTGAGCGGCGAGCCCCGCATCCTTTCCCCGCTCACCCTGACCATCATGTCTGCACCCATCGGTGGGCTTTCGCAGCAACACGCGCAGTCGCCCGGCGATACTGACTAACCAATGTCCGAAAGCGCTGCTCTCCGTCTACGACAAGGCCAACCTTCTCGAGCTCGCAAGCGGGCTTCAGAGCGCTGGCGTGCGTCTTCTCGGCTCGGGTGGTACAGCGAAGAAAATTAGGGAGGCGGGCATTCCTATCGAGTACGTCACGATCCATAACGCGAGTACAGAGCACTGACTGGACGCGTAGAGATGTTTCGGACATTACGAAGGCCCCTGAGATGCTCGGAGGTCGCGTAAAGACCCTCCATCCTGCGGTTCACGGAGGTAAGTAGCATACGGACGCGCACCTTTCGCGCCGAATCGCTAAATGTATTCTCAGGCATTCTCGCACGGTCGATTGCCTCGGACGAGGCAGACCTCAAGGCGCAGGGCATCTCCCCCATCTCAATCGTCGTCTGCAACCTCTACCCCTTCACCGAGACGATCGCGAAGCCGGGCTGCTCGCTCGCCGACGCGGTCGAGGAGATCGACATCGGCGGCGTCACCCTTCTTCGCGCCGCCGCGAAGAACCACGCGCGCGTCTCCATCCTCTCCGACCCGGCCGACTACTCCGAGTTCTTGGCAGCCTGGAAGCAGAGCAATGGCGAGGTCGATCAGGCCCTCCGGAGCAAGCTCGCGCTGAAGGCGTTCGAGATGACGGCGAAGTACGACGACGCGATCAGCGGCTACTTCAGGGAGCAGTACGCGTCTTCGGACTTGCCGACGGAGAAGCTTGCAGGCCCCGTCCAGCGCACGGCGCTCCGCTATGGCGCGAACCCGCACCAGAAGCCCGCTCAGGCTTTTGTTACGGAGGGCGAGCTGCCTTTCAAGGGTACGCCGCATATACTCATCAGTATCCATGCCAGTCGCTCACGGCAGTGTCTTTCTAGCGCTGCGCGGTTCCCCTGGGTACATCAACCTCCTGGACGCTCTCAACTCGTGGGGGCTCGTCAAGGAGCTCTCTGAGGCTCTGAACCTTCCGGCGGCCGCGTCGTTCAAGCACGTCTCCCCGGCGGGAGCCGCCGTTGGTCTCGAGCTGAACGACGTAGAGAAGCAAGTTTACGGCGTGGATGATCTGAAGGAGCCGTTGACCCCCCTTGCATGCGCATATGCCCGTGCTCGAGGTAAGTAATTGCAATCAGGGCCATGAACACAAGATTGACCGTTGAATCGCAAGGTGCGGACCGCATGTCCTCCTTCGGGGACTTCATCGCCCTCTCCGCGCCCTGTGACCTCGCTACGGCGCGCATTATCTCGCGAGAAGTATCGGACGGCATCATTGCCCCTGGCTACTCGCCGGAAGCCCTCGAGGTCCTTTCCAAGAAGAAGGGCGGAAAATACTGTGTCCTGCAGGTGCATATCAGAATCCGGAGTTTCGAAAGCGAATGTCCGTTGCTGATCACTCCCACATGCAGATCGACCCTGCCTTCAAGCCTGCGGAGATCGAGACCCGCCAGGTGTATGGCGTGTCCCTCCAGCAGCGTCGGAATGACGCGAAAATAGATGCGAGCCTTTTCTCCAATATCGTTACCAAGAACAAGGAGGTTTGTAATGCGTATCCACCTCCATGTACATCGTACCTAATCATAGCGTCCACAGCTCAACAACCAGGCCGTGGCCGACCTCATCGTCGCCACGCTCGCGCTCAAATACACGCAGTCGAACAGCGTCGCCTACGCCTACCGCGGCGCGACGATCGGCATCGGCGCGGGCCAGCAGTCGCGCATCCACTGCACGCGCCTCGCGGGCACGAAGGCGGACCTCTGGTGGCTCCGGCACCACGCGCGCGTGCTCGCGCTCCCCTTCAAGAAGGGCGTCAAGCGCGCGGAGAAGGCGAACGCGATCGACCTCTTCGTCGCCGCGGAGCCGCTCGAGGGCAGCGAGCGCGCGCAGTGGGAGGGCCTCTTCGAGGAGGTGCCCGCCCCGCTCACGGAGGAGGAGCGCAAGGCGCACCTTGCGCAGCTCGACGGCGTCGCGTGCTCCAGCGACGCGTTCTTCCCGTTCCCCGACAACGTGCACCGTGCGCGCCGCAGCGGCGTGCGCTACCTCGCGGCGCCGAGCGGGAGTGTCATGGACGCGGAGTGCATAAAGGCGGCAGACGAGCACGAGATCGTGTTCGCGCACACGTCCCTGCGGCTGTTCCACCACTGAGCAGCGAGGATGGAGTCGCCAGACCGAAACAGTACCGGGGAGGGCAGGAGGGTGTTGGTAACGCGGCGGCGCCGAGTTCTCGAAATATTGGAAGCAGATGGCCGGGTTCTTAGAAGTATCAAAAATCTGTTGTATCAACGTAAATCAGGCATAAGAAGCTTTCATGGGCCTACTACTCTAGCTAGAAGCAGAAATGCCTCTTCCATGCTCGACGTCCGCCCGCCACCGGGAGAATGTTTGGCATGCTTAACTGGCAGGACAGTTACCGTCGTGAGCTTGACGGACACCGTCGAGATTCACCCGCCCCAATGATGATCCTCAACTAGTACAGTCCGTCTAGGCGTTTCTTCTTGATTTTCAGTAAGGATGCATGAGGACGTACATGGGCGCGAGGGCGGCCGCTCGATAAATGGGTAATAACGTACGCGAAGCACTAACGCACAATGTGGAGATTCCAGATCCGGGGTGAAGGGTATGGCAACGAGATTGCAAGATAAAACGGTGTAGATGTAAGCATGAACCTTGGTGCCGGAGGGAGCGAGTAGGAGAAGAGGAGCAAGCATAGGAATCGGCACAGGTGGACATAGTAGTGACATGAATGTCGACGAGTAGGAGCCGTGAGCAGAGCAGGACGATAGCGAGTAGAGGAGCGGAGGCGGATATAGCGTGATGATGCGGGTAGAAACGCGAGAGACAGGCTCGGGGTCTACGCCACGCGCAAGCAGCCGTCAGCCTGTGTCAGAGCCGGGTTAGAAGGATACTACACGTACCATATACAAGGCCGCGCATTCGGACGAGCGCGGTGTACATGGCGGCTGCTCAGTGCTCCTCCGAGACGGTGACGGTGGCGAAGTTGCTGAAGTTGACTATGCTGTGCGACTGCTCGCGCGCGCCCTCGCTGAAGCGCCCCCAGTTGACCCACCACTCCTCGGCCGCGTCGCCCGCGTCGTAGAGGAAGATCTCCGCGATCTCCTCGAACTGCGCCTTGAGCGTGCCCTCGTCCCACTCATCCTTGCGGCGGCGCATGTCTTCGTCACGCGCGTCTGCCTGCGGGCCGTCGGGCATCGCAACCATTTGCGCGTTCGCGATGTCGGCGAGCTTCACGAGTTCGCATCGCCGCTGCCGGAGTTCCTGGTACGCGGACGTGAAGGAGCCGATTTGATCGAGCGTGCGCAGGTGCGAGAAGAGCGACCCGAAGACGACTGCGTCCTCGAGGGCCATGGCTGCCGGATGAGAACCACCGGGCTATGTGGCCGGTCAGGACGTCCGCAGGGCGGGGAGAGGGCATGAAAACTACTCACGAAGGAGGGATGTGCGGCGTCGCCCAAGAGCACGATCCGCCCGGTCGCGTCAACCCAGTCGTCGATGCCGCCCGGCCGCGTCATAAACCGCGTGCGGATGAGATGCGGGGCGAGCTTCACGAGCCGCTGCACCCTGCGAGAGGTCGCGCTCATCAGTCGCTGTGCACTGCGGGCCAGAACCATCATACGTACTTTTCACCGTGGTTCTCGAGATTGAGCTTCTCGGTCGGAATGAGGTCGTCCCAGCTCTCCTCGCCGGCCTGGTCCTGCCCGTCCTTGTTGAACCACGAGTACACGTGGAAGTGGTACTCCTTCTTCGCGCGCTGTACGTGGCGTGTTAACGGGCCGCTCGGGGAGAACCTTCGCGGGGTAACGTACCACAGGGTGCCCTAGAATGCGCAATATTGTTAGGATCACAGAAGAGGGGAAAACGGATCATGTACGTACCACAGATACTTCGATGCGACCCCATCCAGATAGGCCACTGCGGCGGCTCAGCATGCCGCACGGCGCGAACGAAGAGCACCGGTGCTTACCTCGTCCGACATTATGTACGGCCGCAGCTCGGGGTCCTTGAGCATCTCTTCGCCGCTGACTACCCCGGTGTAGAGGGTCAGTCCCCCAGGCTTGGTCATGTCCTCGTCCTCGAGGACGACCTCGCGGACTATGCTTCGGTAGCCGTCCGCGCCGACGATCATGTCGGCGGTGAGCACATCACCGTTTCCGAGCGTGACGCTCGGATTCGGGATGCTGTCGGACCCCTGCTGTATTGACACGACCTCGGTGTTGAAGTCGACCGTCGCGCCCGCGCCCGTCGCTAACCTGAGAAGTATCCGGACAATATCATCGTGCTAAGTCGCGTTCGCCCCGTGTCAGCTGTAGCGCGTGTCGGAGGGAAATGCGGACGTACATGCATCATGAGGAAGTCTCCGCCGGTCTCGGCCATGACCGCCGGCTTCCAGTGGAGGTAGCCGATGAGGTCGTCCGTTCGTACTGCCAGACGCCAGAGCACGTTAGCGATCCGCCGTCAAAGCCGCAGGGAAGGAAAAAAGCAAGGTTGCGTAACGGAAGACACGCCGCCAGGGCTCCGAAGCCGGTCAATTACGCAACGATAAGCAAGACGCCGGGCGAGAATGAAGTCGATCAGAGCGCAGCGATGGACGTCGGCTGCCCCATGGCAACTCCATCGGGCAATCCGATGGCCATGCGACGACACGCGCCGCGCAACTCGGGATGATGCCTGCTGACCCTTCGGCCGCCGCGTCGCGCATTGACACGCACTCGACGACGGCAGAAGGTTCCGCTGCGCTCGCGTCCGCGGAGGAAGGATCCTCGTGGGCTTGACGTGGACGTCGAGCTGTCTCGTGCGACAGGCGGTCCCGGTCAGCGAAGCCGTTCGCGGGAAGGTGCCTCGCGGACGCAGTGGAAGCAAAGGGCGTCGCCGCTGCTTTCCCTAGTGGAAAGCACAGTCCCGCCGCCCGGCACGGGTCGTGCGCAGGGCGTTGGACCGGGGTAGGGAGGCACGTAAGCCAAGATGCGTTCCGCCGCCGGTCAGCGAGGGAGTTCGCAAGGCTTTGCCTCGCGAACAAAGTGGGAGCAGTAGTTGCCACTGCGGGTGCGTCTTGGGGGGCAGCACAGTTACGACGCCGTTTGGTGGCCGTGCCCGCGGTATTGGACGAAGAGGGGCACACGCAAGCCAGGACCCGCTCCGTCGCGTACGACGGGCGGTTATAGTCAGTGAGAGGGCTCGCGGGATGGCGCCTTGCGAGCGCACTGGGGCCAACGGCTAACACTATCGCCCGTCACGGGGAATGGGGCGCGTAATTGCGAGTGACTCTGATGTGCCCTTCACCATCCTTGACTTTGTCCTACCCGCGAACCCGCAACGTCAGGCGGAAACAAGCTCGCGGGTACGAGTGACTTTTCCACGGGCTGAAAAGAGCTCGACAATGCTAGCGCAATGCCTGAGGGTGTCGGGTAGGTCGCGCAGCGTTGACGCTGTCCGTTGGGCCGCACGGGCTTTGCAGCCGCTAGACGGAACGGCGCTCATTGCCGGATGGCGTGTTCCACTGGCGCCCTGGGGACGCGCAGGGAACTCACTAGAGAGGCGGGTATGTGCCGGGTACGTGCCATCGCACCCCTGCCTGACCCTGCGCTTCCCATACCTTAGCCCGTTGGGGGGATGTCTTAGGGAGTTGTGCATTTACGACACGGAGTAGTGTGTGATGGGACAAGGGGACAAGGGAACAAAGAAGGATGGAAACGCGTGGATAGGAACACTCACAATGGTGGAAGGGCGAACCGACACACTTGGTAGAGACCGCGCTGAGTTCTTCCTCCGAGACCCACTGCCGCAGGATTTTGCTCATATTCGGGGGGACACGGTGTCCGCCTCCGGGGACATTGAGGTCGTGTTTTTCGAGCACCCTCACGCGGTGCCCGGATTTGCTGAGGACATAGGCGACGGCGAGGCCTCCGATACCTATACGCGACGAGAAGGTTCAGCATGGGCTGGAAGCAAAGGCCCGCCCCCGACAGTCCGCCCCCGCATGCTATAGGCCCCCACAGGGACCCACCACGATCGCGTCCAGAGACGAGTGATGGGTAGGCGTTGATCGGCTGGGGCGTGGACTTTGTGGCGTCAAGACGCGTTAATGCGAGACTGACCTCCACCGATCACCAGAAAGTCGAGCGAAAGCGGGGCCAAGCGGTCCACCTGGGGCATTGCTGGCGAGGACGAGGAGGATGGTAGGGCTGGGGGCGAGAGAATGAACGGAGAAAACGGAACACAATGTCAGCGTCATGTAGCCGACAGAAGCGCTATACATACGGGCCATGGCTGGTTATGTCTCACGGTGGACCAGGAAGAGGGGAGGGGATGGTGGGAAGTTGGGAAGAGGAGCAATCAGGAAGGCGAGGCCAGAGATGCGCCCGAAAGCGAGAGCGGTGGTGGGGCGCGGACCCGTGGTGCCCGCTTAAGTGGGCCTGCGTTCCTCGGTTGGGATGGTGGTCGGAAGGAAGTCCGGCGGGGAGAGTAGATATGGGCGGTAAGCGAGATGTACATTTGTACCTACTGCGCTGACAGTCAGCGTGCTGTAGACCGAGCCCCGGCGGCGGCGGAGGACGTACATATAAACTGGGCGGGCACGCGCCGGTCGCCTTGTGTTCTGAACCCTTTGCCTCTGGACCCGACCGCCGCGGCAGATGGGGGAAACAAAAGGGGCAGGCCGCGACCGAATGATTGCAATGCGCGCGTTGCGAGTCGCACTGGCGAATCGCTGTCGTCGAAACTCGTCGAAAGTGTCTGTTCTTCTCATCAGCAAAGTTGTTGCTTTGACGCCACCCGCGCATCCCAGGAAAATCCCTATTTGCTTCCGCGACGTCTCTTCCCCCGGCCTGTCCCCGGCCCCGGCCCCAGGCCTTCTGCCCCGGCGCCGCCGCCCGCACCGGCCTCGGCAGCTCTTCCCACGCGCGGCTGACGGGCGGGGCCGGCCGGCGTCGGTCCGGGCGGGACAAGGTTGGTTGTGCATGGGCGAGGCATGGTTTGTCTGCAGCGAGCTCGACGGTGTTCCCGTCCTCGAGCACTCCCTCCTCCACGACCGCCCGACACTCACCTCTCTTCATCACCTCTTCCAGTCTGCTCGCCATGCCCTTTCCCTTCAGCTTCAGTCTCGCCGTGCCTGGCATCACCAACCCGTTCGCCGCTCCTGAGCTGCCGGCGCCTGGGCCTCTCCATTATGACACCGACGCTCAGCGTGCTTCCGTTCCGCACCGCCGACCGCCCTCTCCATCGCTCCTGCCCCCGCGCTCCAGGAAAAGGGGATGGGTCCCTTCCTCTGCTGAACCCAGTCGACCGACGTCCTTCCACGCTTCCACCAGTGGCTATCTAGACACACCGGCAAAGTACAGAGACATGGCAACCGAGTCGGCTGAGCAGGACGAGGTGGAGGATATGGTTGCAGGTGAGCCTCGCGCGTTTATCTCTTCCTCTCTCCCATCCCCCTGTGAAACCTTGTTGTTGTCAAACATCATCCAATCGCTCCGATGTGATTGAAGTGTTCGGCTTGTCCCAACGCACGCCACACCCGGCACCCGCCTTCGCTGTTTTCGACAAGCGCGCTCACTATTTTCCTGAGTACTGTCATGCAAGTTCTCGGTGCACGAAGGGCGACAACTCCTGCGATTCTGCAGAGATGTTGGTCTTCGCAACATACCGTGCTTGCGAATTACATTGTCCACCAGCAGTAAGCCGGGTGTTTGCGGCCTCACACCCTCTACCCTCTCACCCAGAACGTGTATCAGTAGGCAGACGGTCTCGTCCCGATGCAAGCGACATCTCTTCGGCACACAGACGAACATGCGAGATCCGTGCTTCGACGTGCTGCTTGTGAGACCAGGGAACGCGATCTGCACGCATATAGTCGCCCATTTACCTGAGGCTGCTCCACTGATACCCCGTTTGATATCGCATATGGACCGGTAGGCCGCAGCGTGGAAGCTGCCTTCCCAAGTCTGTACAGCTTCAACGCCGTGCCGTAGGCGGACATGAATGCGCATGTACCGCGCGTGTTGACCCCCTCGTACCGTCACGCCCGGTACACGTGCACGCTATCCCGCCCTTCATAAATGAGCCTGTCTGCGGCTTCTCATCCCCAGCATGCCCATGACCATCCAACTCAACTTTTATGTATCGATAGACCTTCCTCCCCCCAAGCGCCGGAGAACGCTTGCTGGCTCTATTGTCTCGACTGCGCTGAGCGCGGCTCTCATCGGGACCGCTGTTGGCCTTACTGTGTATCGCCTGTGAGTACATATTGTCAACGATTTATCCTGCAGCTGTTGTACTAACCGACCCTTAGGTGGAGAGATCGTGGCAAGCACCCCGAGATTCTTCCACCACCTTATGAACAAGGAGGCTGGGTACCCCCGGAGGTTGGCATACCTATACTTTACAGCTTCCATGTGTACTAACTTCGTGCTTAGCCTGAACAGGCCCCTGCTCCCGAGACGCCGAAGGTGACAGTCACCGCACCGACGACCCCTCGCTCAAAGAAGTCCCGTCATGTTGCCGGCCGACGATCCGCCCAACGTCACCGCAAGACGCCCTCCCGCGCACAGGCTTCCGCCTCCCTCTACGCCGCCCCATCCTCCTCCTACAGCTCCCGCACCCACGTCCCCGCCGAGTTCAACTTCGCCAGCGGCTCGCGCTCCAGCCCTCCCAAGCCCGACGAGGAGGCGGACGTCGACGAGCAGATGTCCTGGATCGGGGACAAGCTCGCGCAGCTCATCGCGGAGGGCCAGAAGGCGCTCGGGACGGAGGTCGTGATCATGAGCGAGGACAAGGAGGACGAGGTCGACGACGGCTCCGGCGCGTGGGTCGAGGAGGACGAGCCCGTGCCCGGCTCGAGCCGCTCCCCCGGCCTCCCGCCGTACTCGCCCACGCCGTCGTCGCGGAGCGGGTTCGCACGCGGGGTGTCGGTCGAGTCCGACGCGCGCTCCGTCCGGAGCAGCCACGTCGAGGACAGCTCGGCGTGGGCGACGGCGAGCCCGGAGATGCGCGAGAGCATGGAGCGGGCGCGGTTGCGGTACAGACAGAGACGCGGTATGTAATCTGGCAGCCGTTCGTCTCCGCGCCGGTTCACCGCTCGCCGCCCGTCTCGCCTTCCTCCTCGCGCTTCTTCTTACGACATGACTAGACATGACCACCCACGCCTCCTCCCCGCCCATTGCATCGCTTATCGTATTCGCACTTACCACCATACAGCACCCCACGGCCACACACCATCAATTGCATGAATTCTTAGCGTTAGCGTAGTAGGATTAGGTTATTCTGTGTTATCTATGTAGCAACAACAACCACTTCCCCGGCACTGCGCACTTTGCAGCAGCTCGCCTTGTTTCCTGTACTATTTTTCTGTGTGCTTTGCAAGTTCGGATGCTATTGCGACGGCCATGAGAGGGCAAGACGCGTGCAATCCTCGAGGCTTGAGGCGGGCTTGGGAGGCGCCCAGGGCACTGAGTATGATCGAGTGGCGAGCGGTGCGCGCCCACAGCCTCCGATTCAGACAGACGACCGCCATAACGTCCTCTCGACGGCTATCTGTCCATCTCTCGTCTTGGAGTGCTGTTCTCTGGTCCTAAGACTTGCTCTCTTTCTTGGTTTGACTAGGGAGCGCCTGATCTGGGGTGTTCAGTACTACCCGTACCTGGTCCCTGAAGAGCCGCTGCTGCAGCTGAGAGGGACGACGCACCTCGACTCCTAACAGCTTTACCGGTACGACTGCGCGAGGATGTCGACGATATCGACGCACCTGCGGAACTTCAAGGAGCCGACGCGGGACCAGCTCACGCAGCTCTTCTTCGCGCTCCCGTCGAGCGTGAACGGCGCGTCGTCCGCGTCCGGCTCTGCGCTCGGGGCGGGGGACGCCCCCGCGGCCGCGGCCGCGGGCGAGAAGAGCGTCGGCGCAGCGGAGACGGAGCTCGAGAAGATGGAGATCAACGCGGTGCTCAGCCTCGGCGTGCAGGGCGAGGAGGACTCGTATGTGAGTGCCCAACCGACCTACTCATGGCTGCGAGAGGGCCTCGGAGTGCATGCTGACGATGGTTTGTTGGCTGTTTGTGTGTAGGCGGGCAAGCTGTACCTGTTCCCGCCGTACCTGGCGTTTGCGTCGCTCGACCGCAAGTCGGTGCGGTTCACGATCCCGCTGTGCACGATCCGCCGCGTCGAACGGCTCAATGCGCGCGCGGGGATCTACGCCCTCAGCCTCTCGCTCTGGCACAACATGAAGATCGTACGTCTGCCCCCTCCCCTCCCCCTCCTCGCACCGCAAGCCCCGGACGCTCACACCTCACCCTTAAACGCAGGTCGTGCAGCTGACGTCGCTGCGGCCGACCGCGGATCTCTTCTGCTCGCTCCTGCGCGACGCGCTCAAGGTCGAGCTGCAGAAGGGCAAGATGAAGGCCGTGAAGCCGTTCATCAAGACGTGCTACTCGGAGCTGCTCGTCGCGAACGCGAGCGCGCCCGAGATCGCCGACGAGAAGGACGGCGCGGGCGCAGCCGCGTCCGCCGCCGGGACCGGCGCGTCGAAGAGCGCCGCGAGCGAGGACGGCGGACCGTCCAGCCCTGCGGCGGACTCGATGTACCTCGGCGGGCTCGGGCTGAAGTTCAAGTTCCCGGGCGACCCGAAAAAGTGAGTACGCCCTGCATGGGGAGGGCGCCACCGGTTCTTTGCCTGACGCTCGTTAGACTTCGTGAGGCGTCGAAAACGAAGCTGTGGACGAATTATCTCCGGAGTAGGTGGTGTTCCTGAGAATCGCGTACCCGACTTTTCGGTCCTGACGCACTGCCGTAGCGCACGGACGCAACCTCACCCTTCTCCGCTACCCACAATGCACGCGTCTTATTCAGGTCGGTCTCCCCAATCGCCTGCGCGGCGAGATGTGGGAGACGCTCTCCGGTTCGCTCTACCTGCGGTTTGAGAATCCAGGGTTCTACGAGCAGATCCTGGCCGAAAATGCCGGGCGGACAAACACGAGTACGGAAGAGATCGAGAAGGATTTGCACCGCAGCCTGCCCGAGTACTCCGCGTACCAGTCGGAGGAGGGCATTGGCGCTCTCCGGAGGGTGCTCCAAGCCTATTCGTTCAAGAATCCGGAGACGGGGTACTGCCAGGTGCGTCATAACGTATATTCTCCAGTCGGCCGGAGCATATACGAGACCTTTACAGGCCATGAATATTCTCGCGGCCGCGATCCTGATGTGAGTCTCTTGTAGAAGTGGCGTTCGCGTGGGTGTTGATCTCCCGCATGTCTAGCTACATGTCCGAGGAACAAGCATTCTGGCTCCTGGAGGTGATCTGCGACCGCCTACTTCCTGGCTACTACAGGTCTCGCACGCAGTCTATCTTGACAGGACAGGATATGTCTAACACCCTATTTCAGCCCTTCCATGCACGGGACGCTACTCGACCAGCGCGTATTCGAGTCGCTTGTGCAGCGATGTTTGCCTATTCTGCATGACCACTTCACGGAAGTCGACGTGCAGCTCTCCGTGGCGTCCCTCCCCTGGTTCTTGAGTTTGTAGGGTTCGCCAACTCGTCCGTTTGCAATTGTATGCTGATGTGTTCACCCCCATAGGTTCATCAACAGCATGCCGATGGTGTTCGCTTTCCGGATAATGGACTGCTTCTTCTGCATGGGCCCCAAAGTGCTCTTCCAAGTAGGGTGAGCGTCTTCCCTGTTCCCGTGCTGCGAGCGGTTCTAACGAAACCCACCAGATTGGGTTTGTCCGAGTCTTGATCCGCCACCTGCGCGAAGCTCATGTTCGCTGTAGCTATTCTCAAGATCAACGGCGAGAAGCTGCTCCAGATTCAAGACGACGGACAATTCATTCAGTACGTCCTCCCCTCCTCCGCAACGCGTCGCGCTGCTAACTCGGTGCACGATTAGTCTCATGCGGGAATACTTCGCCTCGCTCGGAGACTCAGCGCACCCCGGCTCGACTGACCCCCGCGCTCGCGCCATCACCCGCTTCCAGGAGCTCCTCCTCGTCTCCTTCCGCGAGTTCGCCATCATCACCGACGAGACCATCCAGTCCGAACGGCGCAAGTACCGCTCCGAGATCGTCCACAGCATCGAGTCCTTCTCGAAGCGCTCGGCGATCCGGAACCTGCGCACGCTGGAGCGCTTCACGAAGGAGCAGGCGGGCCTGATCTACGACGCGCTGTTCAAGGCGATTTGCATCGAGCCGCCCCCGGCGGTCGCGCAGCCGCCGCCGACTCTGTTGACGACGAAGGATCAGGCAGAGGAGAGGCCCGAGACACGCATCGGGCTGAAGACGTTCCGTGTTTTCCTGAGCGAGATCTGCACGTGGGCGAGGACAGAGAAGATTGTCCGCAATGGCTTCCAGGTCGGTGGCATCTACGTTTATAGGTATTGCCTAGTACTCACAACATCCATAGCAAAGAGTCGACCGCGAGGTTGCGGAACATGAGCTCATTCACCGCTTGTTCTACTTCTGGGATACTTCCTTCAGAGGGGCGCTTTCTTTCCAGGTAAGGTGTCACTTGTGTTCGCATATACTCTTACTAACGTGTACTCTAGGATATTGTTTTGGGTCTCGACGGGGTAATGTTCAACGACCTGATGGAGAACATCGAGTGGTTCTTCAACCTTCACGACAAGAACAAGGATGGTTATCTGACAAAGGACGAAGTGCTCACCTTGTCGGAGTCTCTCCTGGTGAGTATCAGAAGGACCCTACACGTCGGATGTATAGCTGAATATCTGAGTGCAGTTCATTTTCCGTCACGAAATCGGAGACGCGTACCTCGGAGCCGTCAGCCGCTTCATGTCAAATGCGTTCGAGTATGGTGACGCCCTGCTCCCTCGCCCGGAAGGCGCCGATCCAAATTCGGAGCCGCCACCCATCGAGTCCAACCAACCCTATATGAACCTCGCAACGTCAGTTCCTGTTTGTGTACCCGTGGTGATGGCGCTGATCCGTGGAACAGCTTCCGTATGGTCGTGCTCGCCGACGAGATCCTGGAGTCTTTCTTCGAGATGGACTTCTCGGCAACGTTCAGGCTAGAGCCCGTGCCGATCCAGGACATCCCGAACTCGAACGGCGGGCTCCTGGGAGATCTGTGGCACAATATCGCTAGTGACGATAACCGCAAGATCTTCAACAGGTTCACCGACGGGATTGGGAAGACGATTGGCAAGCACCAGGTCTTCACCCGCCCCGCAATCGGGAAGTACACCGCGCTCGAAGAGCCGAAGGCGCGCGAGTCCCTGCTCACGCCCACGATGCGCCGCACCGCGTCCCGGGCGAGCCTCTCAAGCACGACCGAGACGTCCGCGAGCGAGCTCTCCGCCTCGGCCTCCGCCCAGGCGCCCGCGAGCTCGCCGTCGACGCTCAGCGTGGACCAGCCCGAGACGGTGTCGTCCGCGACGTCCGCGGAGTTCTCGCCGATGCCGATGCCAAGCATGTTCCACGCCGCGGCGAACGCGGCGGCGCTCATGGAGCGCACGCCGTTTGCCATCGACGACGCCAAGGACGACGATGACGAGTCTGATATCGAGACGGACGTGGAGGACGACGGCGTCATGGACGAGGTGAGTGGATGCATGGAAGCTTGCTGCGTTGCCAGGGCTGATGGTTATTGTGCAGGTGGACGCGTTCCTGGAAGCGCACGACTCTGGGCTGACGGAAGCTGAGCGAGAGCTAGCGCAAGGTGCGTGCAACAGGGACCCGGTCTGCATCGGGGTAGTTCTGACATCATTCCAGACCTCATCAACGCGGAGCCCGTGAAGTAGGCGTCGAACGCTGAGCGCCGGTGCCGGGTGCATAGAAGGGGAATGTGATGTTCACGCGCGAGTTCGCTGGTGTACAAGTATCTATTCTATGTCGCACTGTTTTCGGAGGAACATGACCAATCCCATTGTTTAGCCAGCGGAACGTAGCATTGGCTGAGCGTATGCTCCCTAACCTGGAGTCCATTCTCCAGTCATCCCGCTCCGCCGGAGGGGGGGGGGGATTACACGACGAGTGGATCACGCCGCGCGCCGGGGGCTTGCACTCTTGCTTCCACGAGCACCCATAAAATATTGCTATGACACTTCAGTAGACGGCTGATCACTCGATAACGATTACAGAGTCCGTGAAGTTGCGCAAACCCACAAGTACATAGTAATACAACACGGCACCAGAGCACCCAGGAAAGACGGAAGCAGGAGACACAAAACGCGAACCCGGGCTTGTCCCTACGACCCTATGAGCCTCCGCGGTCTGCCCAGAGTCGGATCGACAGGTCCGTGTCGATGGAGCCTGATGCGATCATATTTTGCTGTGGATGCGTCTGTATTCCGGGCATGTCAGTCACTCCGTGGAACACGGGAGCTCCGAGGACATACCGCGACCGCGACAACGACGTCAGTGTGGCCCTCGAGCGTCTGAACAATCTCTCGGCTCTGCAGGTCCCAGAGGTACACCTTGTTGTCCTCGCTGCCGGAGATGATCCACTTCCCGCCCGTGACGCTGAAGCAGGCCGCGATGCAGAACTTCTGGTTTGTGTGCCCGACGTAAGTCTTAAGGCAGCGCGAGGTCTGGTAGTCCCAGAGGCGGATCGCGCTGTCGTGCGCGGTGGAGAGGATGTACTTGGAGTTCGGCGAAAATTGCACGTGTTGGCTGTGCACACAGAGGGTAAATATAAGAGAGCGAGAGTTGGGTGCAATGGGCGGGGCATACCAGATGGCGTCGTGGCTTTCGGCAAGGGTCTTCAAGCATTGCCCGGTGGTTGTGTTCCATATACGGCTGATCTAATATGAGCACCCAAGCTTTCAAGGATGGTATTGCGCCGTACATCAAACCGTCAAGAGCGCAGGAGACGATCAGGGACGCGTCTCGGTTGAAGTGGACGGCCGTGACATAGTCGAGGTGGGCAAGGATCTTCTTGATACACTTTCCTGGTTCGACGACATTCCATAGGTAATAACCCGGAGCGGAGAGATGGGTGCGCACCCTTGTCCACATTCCATATCCGAATCTCTCCTTCGCACCCTCCGGAAACAAGGAGATTTGACGCGTTGTTGTAATTTACACAGAAGACATAGCTTGTATGCCCTTTCAGTGTCTTCAAAGTCATTCCCTAAAGACATTTTCGGTTAACAGCAATCGTAATGGGAGACTAGGACGTGAGCCGTACTGTGTCGACCTCCCATATCCGGATAGTGGTATCGTCAGAGGCGGAGGCCAGATGGACGCTGTCTGAGGTCCACGCGATATCAGACAGGCCCTTTGTGTGGCCATTCAGGTTGCGTATGAGCTCCCCAGTGAATGGGGACCAAATCTTCACGACGCGATCGTTCGCTGACCATCTATATGTTTAGCTACGAGCAGCGTGCTCACGCGTAGACATACCGCAAGAGGCCAGCAATGTTCCATCCGGACTAAACTTCACGGCAGATATTGACTCCGTATGACCTCGAAGTGTATGCCTTAGCTCGTAATGAGGTCGTTCCCGGCCGGTGGCTGGTGCAGGAGCGGCAGGCGGGGCCGGGGGTGGGGGAGGCGCGGCAGGTGCTTGCCGCTCAGGCATCTCGTCCTCGGTCGTCTGCGAGCCCGCCTCATCGTCCGTAGTAGAGTCTCCGAGGTTGTCAAGATGATTCATGGTAAAGGGATGTGAACGCAGGAAGAGCACGGACGCTCCAGAAATCAAGGCGAGAGAGGCGGAAAGCGACTTGGGCGCCTCTGACCGTACACGAGATATAATAAGATAAGATTGGGCACAGTGGAAGTTGCCACTTCCTCCGACTCGCTCTTGCGCCGGTACCTCCATCTTCGTAACTCTGAGTCTCTTGCGCATGCTGCTGGTCTCTATGTCCTTTGCTTCGGCTGCCCACATGCTTTGCAGAAGCTCTTCTACACGCTTACAGGTTCTCCTTCTTTACTAGTACTGGGCCAGCCATACCCGACACACTGTCGAGAGAGACGTCCTCACCTGAGAGTCTCACCAGCGCGCAGCAGACATGTTGTTTGCTCCAATCCTGCGGTGAGTTTCGTTGAGTGGTGTCTCGAATTGTTCAAACTGTGCTGTGTCTATGTCCCGGGCTGAGGTAGTGGTTTATGCACGTCCAAGACGCGCCAATATCTTTGCGGCGGCGAAAACACGCTTGAATGTCACATAGCGCGATAGCAAGAATTCTACTTATGACACGTTGTACACTAGCTGTACAACACAACGTATGGCTACAGGATCGTGAGAGTCATCAGGGAGTCGTCGAGGAGATGATCCTAGTGAAGTCTATGTCTACACCCTCCGGCAGGCTCAGCGCGAATGCGGAAAACCCGTTTTTGAGGTAGTCGCGGTGGATCGAGTCCTCGGGGAGCGAACACCGGTACTCCCGCAGAAGCATGCTGATCAGCACGCGCTGTTCGTAAAGCGAGAAGTTGCGCGCTGGGCACTTGCGCGGGCCGACCCCGAAGGAGACCCAGCTTCCCGCGTCGCCCTTCGCGTCGCGGAGGAATCGTTCGGGGTCGAAGAGTTTCGGGCTGCGCCAGACGTTCTCGTTGTGGTGGGCGGCGCACATGTTGAGCGCGATGGGCGTGTTAGGCGGGATGACGATGTCGCCGATCATGAGTGGGCAGTCGGAGATGCGGGGGACGGTGACGTTCGTGGGGGTGTTGTACCGCATGGACTCGCGAATGACGGCGTTGAGGTACGGTGTATTTGCGAAGTGCTCGATGCGGGGTTCCTCGCTGCCGAGCGCGGCGAGGACCTCCTCTCTAACCTTCTCCTGGAGGTCGGGGTACCTAGCGAGGAAGTAGACGGCGGAGGAGATTGCGCCTGCAGTTGTATCCTGAAGCAAGGGTTGCGTCAGAAAACTGCCAAACACTGAAAAGGCTCATACTCACATGTCCGCCTATGAAGAGAACGATTGTGTTGTCTCGGAAGTCGTCTTCAGTCATCCCTGGCTCCTGGAACATGTACGTGATGACGTCATTGCCAGGGTTGCTACGCTTCTCATCCAGGATCTCGCGGAAGTCTCCGACGAAGTCGTCCACCATCTTGCGGACTTTCCGCCGGGGAAGCCACCGCTCGAGCGACGGGAAGACGACGTAGGCCGGACTCGCGATCGCTGCCATGACCTCGTGGTACTTCTGTACGAACGACCCTTGCGGCTTCGTGAGCGCCTCGAAGTCGTACCCGATGACCGTGGTCGCGACCGCGTCGAGTGTGTAACGGTGGCTCAGCTCGCTCCAGCAGACGCGCCCTCCGTCGCCGATGATAGAGAAGGTCGTCTGCACGAGCGAGATGAAGCGTTCCATGGGGACCGTCTGGCGCAGCGCGTCGTGCATGATCCGGGAGTGCCGCTTCCATGTCTCGCCGTCGGACATGAACACGTTGTTGCGTCCGACGAGTCGCCAGAGGAGCATGCCGTCAGGCTGCTGCTGCTTCCGTAGGGACGGATCCTCCAGCAGCCGCTTGCCGACCTGTAGTGCAATCGGTCAAACTCGGGGTACTCGGAGACGTTCGTGCTCCTTACCTTCGGCTCGATGACCTGGACCATCCAGTCTCCCAAACAAAACACCAGCACGGCGTCCGTCCCTCGAGCCTTCGCGAACGGCAAGACGAGCCGCTTCACGCGTTGCTCTTCAACCTCGCCCGATAGGTAGCTGCGGAGCAGAGGCCATAGAGGCACCGTCGGGATGTGCCGTAAATGCGCCGGTACGCGAAGTGCGCGGTACGCGACAAGGAACAACGCTAAGAAAATGAAGAGGAGGCCCTCGGGAAGCGAGACCGGGAGTCTAGGAGCCATCGTGGGGAGGCTGGGGGGAGTACTGCGTAGGTCCGCTCGGCTGAGGAGCTGCACATCTATAAGATTGCGCTGCCGACACGGTCGCGCCACTAACCTGGTCTAGGCAAGTACGGCTGACAGCCACACCAAGATGCGCACAAGATGCGCGGAAACTAGGCGATTTCGATTTGAGCCTCGTGCCATCCGGGGGGACGCCATCGGGAGCCACTGCACAGTACGTGCCTCGCATTAGGATATCTGATGTCCATTTGCAGGACTCCCCGGGTACTTCGCTGCCTCGACGCGGCCGTGCCTGTCGGCGTAGCTGTCATCATTATGGCACTCGGACATATGGCGCTCGGGCTCCGGGATCGATGGGTAAGTGGGCTTCCGCAACGACAATGGCTCACTACGTACACACAGGTACCCGAGGCGGGTAGAAGGCGGCCTAGGGCTTGTAGAATATCCATCAGGTATGTCAGTCTTGTTGTGGCCATTCGCTTCAGTACCGTAGACTTACCACGGGGCGACGTTCGCAGTCTACAGATGCCCAACCCGAGGTCTCCGCCTCATGCATCGGCGTCCGTTCATTACCGTGCCGGATGACCTGCGAAGCTATACGATGCCTGTATGGAACGCATCAAGACTCTCCTGCTGCCCTCACTCAATCAGTATAGCCGGCTCGCTAGGCCGCACACGCCTTCTAAAACAGAACGGGCTTTCCTTGGGGAGCGTGGACTGGCCAACAAAGATGGCTCGATGGTGGTTGGATCAGACGCCGGGTGGCCGACGCACGCGTTTTATCAGCCTCGCCGATGTCGCTTCGACTAGCGTCGATCGCTGCACCGCTTTCGAGGCTTTGCGTTTCCGAAGCGCCGCACCCCTCCCGCCGCGCGATCGCGCTCATCGTCAAAGTCGCCAATCCCGAGGCCTGATCTCGCAGATCGCGCACAGATGTTCCTCGAGAGGGGCGATTCAACGCCACGGGCTGACCTGCGCGGTCCGGAGACCGAGGGTCGTCCCCGACGGACGTGCATCGTGCGGCGGTGGTCGGATTACATGTTCGTAGTGTCGTCCGAGGTGCTGACGCTATACCGTACTTGTCCAACGTTTGTAGCGTTTGGAGCGAGTTCCTCGACGAACCAAACTCGATGTAGACCCGGAGTGCTGCGAATCGGACCCACTTACTCCGTGGTGCGTTGTCATGTCATTCTCAGGCTCGTACGCTCGGTGTCTTCGAAAGCGGCATAGTCATTGGGCGTTATACATACCCAATAGGCCCTCGTAGCATAACTCTAGGACGTCATCCAGGAACTGGAGGACCGAGCTAAGCCCCCACAGCGAAGACGCCCATAGGATCTCCACATCCCATCGCTCGGCGGATGCCGCACTCGAGCTAGGCCTACTACCATCTGTCACCAAAGGTTAGCGCACAAGGTTGCTGCAACGGAACTAACGAAGGTTAAATACCTCTAGTTTGGACGATTGTTGGCGACCGTAACGTCGACGACTGGTGCCGCTTGCGACAACTTTGATGGGACGCGCGAGTAGAAAGCTCAACGCATGGGTGCGAACGATGTAGATCGCTCTCAGAAGCGGGTAGTGGGACGCCCATACTGGTGCTGCGATACCTAGAATCACTCATGAGCGCGTATACATTGGCAATGGGAGTGGGCATCCACGTACTGTCACCGATGCCAGGGGCTCTCGCGGGGGACTGCAGGTGCACTCATGAGACTGTACCCACTACTATCGGCCTATGCTTCTGCCACTCCCTTGATGTACATCACCGATGCCAAGGGCTCTCGCGGGGGACTTCAGGTGCACTCATGAGGCCGTACCCGCTATGTATCCCCGGCCTATGCTTCTGCCACTCGGGTGATGTACATGCCAGCGGTCTGCCAAAGGAGGCATTTGAAGGGCGCACATGCAGCGTGCCTCGCCTCTGAACTTACTTGGAGGAGGATCGAGGAGATTGGCTGGATCCCCCACCAAACGTCGCTGGACGTGCAGCATCTCGGTGATGGAGGCGCCTGGCGTGAGAGCCATGTTCCCAGCACGTCAGCATGCCCGTAGGCAGTGCAGGCGGAGGTGTGGGCGGAGACGAGGTGAAGCCGAGCTCTGCAAAGTGAGTGCCGCCCGGGGCTTCTGTGATATCATCATTGTTGGCCTTGCGAAAGCCCCCGCACATTGCTGGGCGGTCCCAGCTGTGCTAAGCACGCATTCCCCGGTGAGGGCGGCCCCGCGCGGCAGAAGGCTGTCATGCAGTCTTCCATCTATCGAGAAGGCGCAATGCGCGCCCGCAGCGGCTGCTGATATGCCAGGGCGCCGCCACCCCGTAGTCGCCCTCGTGGCACGCTCATCCCACGAACTGCGCCGGAGGTGTGCGCAAGTTTAGAATGGCAGGCTGGGACCAGGCACGCTGCATTGTATCAGCGGCGAAGCTTGAGCGTTGATAGAACCCAAAACTCACTATGGTTCTGGACTGATATCAGCCTCTCACTCAGCGCTCGCTGTCCTTGGGAGCCCTCCGACGGTGTCGGTCTGATCCTGTGACTGCGAGCTTCGCCGGAGAAGCATCTGCGTAGCGAGAGAATCAATTGTGCTCAATCCCGCAACCGCGTTGGAGCGGGAGTCCGGCAGAGTACGACAGATGCGTTACTGTACCCCGGGATAATATACGGTGTCGATCCGTACTGGCTTGCCGCTGCTCTCGAAGCCTCGAATCCTGTCTTTCTCCCTGCCATGCTGCAGAAAGCTGTCACTGCACTATTAGTCTTCCTTGCGATCGCCCTGTATCGATGGGTTCGCGTACCAGCGCACCTGCGACACCTTCCAAAAGTACCGGTCGCGCCACTCCTTCTGAGCTACCTGTCCGGCGAAGTCGAGGAGCGCAGAGTGAAGCGCGTGATCCTGCCTTTCGCCCGGCAGGCCCATACCGATATCGTGCTGGTGTTCTGTCTCGGCGAATGGGTAGTCCATGTTGTCGAAGGCAAGGTGCATAAACCCGTTCCGTCTGCAAGGAGAAAAGTCTTATAACGCGACGTACCAGGCCGGGAAGCTGCTCATGGAGCAGCGCGGACTTCGCAAGCAGGAGCCACCGGCGGAGATGCTGCTGTGGAGGCTGACCGGTCGTCAGAACGTCTTCACGGCGGAGGGCGACATGTGGAAGAGACATGCCAAGATTGTCCACGAAGCTCTGCATCGCACAATCCCTATAGAGCAGTTCGCGTCCTTGGCACGGAAGACGTTCGCGCTCATGGGCGACGGGGGGAGGGTCCGCTGGAACGACTACACGCACCGCTTCAGCCTGGACGCGGTCGGTACCACCGTCATCGGCTACGACTTCGAGGCTCTGGACAAGCCGCACGGCGCGTTCGTGGAGAGGTACCATGAGGTGATGGCGGCCATCTCGAGCCCCGCGTACATCTTCCTTCCTTCTCTTGAGCGATGGCTCCCCCGCCCCGCGATCCGGGATATGGTCGACTCGCTCGTCGAGGAGTTCCGCGTCCTGCTGCAGAAGAAGAGGAGCAATCCCGGAAACGACATGATCACCTACATGCTCGAGAACCCGGAGATGACAGAGACGGAGCTGAGGGACAATGTGATCACCACCTTCATGGGCGGACATGTGAGTTACTTCGCAGCAGAATAGACTCACTACGCTCATCGCAACGTAGGATACCACTGCAGGGTCTCTCTCGACCATCGTCTTCCTGTTGGGCCAGTACCAGGACGTGCAGGCCCGGGTACGCGCGGAGGTCGTCGACGTCATGGGCTCCGACGAGCCGCGAATCGAGCACTTCTCGAAGATGCCATACCTGAACGCCGTCATCCGAGAGTCCATGCGCTTCAACAACCCCTCGAATGTGACCATCCCTCGCCTCTCAGACGAGCCATTGCAAGCCGGCGAACACGTCATCCCGCCCAACACACCTTTCATCCTCAACATGTGCGCCATCCTGCACAACACCACGCTCTGGGAGGAGCCCGAGGCGTTCAACCCGGATCGCTTCTTGGAGTCAGGCAAGTCAGACGCGGACGCTAGTTGGATTCCTTTCGGGTTGGGGCCACGGCAGTGCCCAGCTCGAGCGTTCTCTCTGTACGAGCAAAGGGTTCTGGTCAGCATGCTGTTGGGGGAGTTCAAGTGGACGGTTCCTACGGACTCGATTCATCGCGAGTACATCCAGAACGCGTTCTCCCCGTTCGCACTCAGCCTCCCTTACGATGTCGACATAGAGTTTGACAAGCTTACATAGTGTATTCTCAGTTCATCAACATGTACCGGCGTCGGAGATGCCAATGAGGGACCGCCGTCCGACCTGTGGTAGCACCGTAGTCCCTAAATAACCGCAATAGCAGTGGTCGTGTTCGCGAGCATGTAAAAATTGCAGCCCAGACGCAGGTCCAAGTAGTCGCAAGCGTGTTCAATACAGTTCTGATACTTCAACGTGGATGCGTTTCTATCGTCGTTCCCCTTTGCAAGGGAGTGTTCCGAGTGTTTATGGCGAGGGGTAGCAGGAGGAGGCACTGAGGACTCAGGTTGGCGAGAAGCGCTGGTGTCGCCGCAGCGCTCTCCATCTAATCTAATCTTGCCTCTCTCCCTGCGCCAGCGTTCTTCAGATTTCGACCACCAACTCGACTTACACCAATACCTCACTTTTCTCTATCAGAGCTTGTTGGCATGTGTGCTGGCGAACTATACAACCCATGCGATGGCTTGCGCGGCTGCACCATTGCCGTTTAATGGAGTTCCAATGGACTGCTTTCGCAGTACAAGTACTGTACAGTGCGCCTGGTCGCATAGCGCGCGCGCGCGCCATGATCAGGCAACTCCGATGCAGCTCAACGTCGCTGAACTAGGTAGCTCCCCACATTCGCTTCAAGCAGCTCGAAACCGCGACGAACGGGTAAGCTTTGCGCTCATCTCGGTGGCGAAGATGCTCATCAGTACTTAATCAGCACTTGTGGCCGTCGCCGGGCGCATCCCGAGAACCCAATCACGGAGCTCCATGGTATACTAGGCACCAGCAGCAGGAGCCGGTGGCACATGAGCAACACTTGAACATTTTGGTGGAGAAGTCAGCCCCAAGTGCCCAGCAAGTGCTCAGCGTCCGGCTTTTCGTCGCCGTCCAATCTCGCGGCAGTACGCATGCCGAAACCCCACGTTTGCCTTGATGTCTCCGGGTATCTCGAATCTTCCCTCATGCGTGGTCCCAATTTATACCAGGACGATGCCGAGTGGTGTAGAAGGCTACACAACCTGTCGGCTTCAGGGCTGGACAACGCAGCGCCGTGGTATTATTCTGGATCCAGTACAGGAAGGGATCAAAATAGAGCGTCGTTCAAAGCCTCCGAGCGCGCACAGGTGCGTCGCTGGAGAAGCCGAAGTCACGCACTTCGAAGCGTTCAGCGCTGAACTCAGTTTACCATCATCTAGGGCGTCCCTTTATAGTCCGCCGCGGCGCTCCCAGGATCTTCTCCAGCTCAGGAGCACGAGCGACAGCCCCCGCAACGCCGCACAACCACCGCCATGAGCTCGTTCGCACCTCAGCCCCAGCCAGCCACTGAGCTAGGCCGCTACAGAGTGAGTCGCGACCATCTATGCATTCGATGTTATCGATCTGAGCCATTTCTCCATAGTTGTTATCCCCTTCTGCAGGCGGTACGACCTCTTTGATTTGGTTGGCCATAACTCTGGGCTGATTCCTGCGGGACTCGTCGACAGTCCGCGTGTCTCCGATATGCCTTGGGGCCATGTCAATCGGACAGGCCTGGACCACACAGATGGCTGGCGGTGCGTGGCTTCTACTGGCCTATCACCGTACTCAAACAATCTTCGCTGCAAGGTACCACGCAGGAAGAGGCTTTCAAGGTATGTCCGGCGTATGGCTTAGTCTGGAGCTGGCGCTTACAGGGTGACGCGGGTAGTTTTTTGACAAGTACTACGAGAGCGGAGGCAACTTCATCGACACCGCAAATAACTATCAGAACGGGGAGGTTCGTACTTGAATGTGTCCCTTGCAGAGCGTGCTAAGTTGATCATGTCTATAGAGCGAAACTCTTCTTGGCGCTTGGATCGCGGCCAGGAAGAACCGTGATGAGCTGGTGATCGCCACCAAATACACCTACGGCTACCAGCGCCACAGAGAAGATATCAAGCTTAAGGTGGGCTGTCATCAACAACCGTCATATGCGTGTGGTTGTGTTCATGGGGAACCCCAGGTCAATACCCAGGGGAACCACCGCAAGAGCTTGATCCTTTCGGTGAGAATCATTGGTGCTCAGTACGTGTGAGCTCGCGGTAACGCCCTTCTTTCTCAGGTGCAAGACAGTCTTGCGAAGCTTCAGACGACCTATATCGACATACTCTACGTGCATTGGTTCGTCATTTGCGCTCTGCAACTTATCGACGCTCACGAAGTCATAGGTGGGACTATTCGACCTCCATCCCGGAGCTCATGCAATCCCTCGACACGCTTGTGAAGTCAAACAAGGTCCTCTATCTTGGGATCTCCGATACGCCTGGTGGGTCTTCCGTGTATCCCCTCTGCGAGCCGCTCTGAGACGCTTCGCGAACATAGCCTGGCTGGTCGTCAAAGCAAACGAGTATGCCCGCTCCCACGGCATGGCCCAATTTGTCGTCTGTATGTATCCCTCACGTACGCCCATGGTCTTGCACGGGAATCTGATCGCATCCATATTTACAGACCAGGGCCTCTGGAGCCTCGGCACGCGCGACCTCGAGCGCGAAATCGTGCCGATGTGCCGCGCAGAGGGCATGGGCGTCGTGCCATGGGGTGTCCTTGGTCAGGTACGTGCCGCTTCCGCAGAACGCGCCCGCGGACCACCACCACATACGCAGGCTGTCACCGACTGATAGCACTTCTCCAGGGTAAGTACAAGACCGAAGCCGAGATCAAGGAGCGCACCGCGGTGCGCTACGGAATGCCGCAGACCGAGGACGAGAAGAAGATCAGTGCCGCACTCGAGAAGGTCGCCGGCGAGGTCGGGAACGGCGCGACGCTCACTTCCGTCGCCGTCGCCTGGGCTCTCGCGAAGGCCCCGTACGTCTTCCCTGTCATCGGTGGGCGAAGCCCCGTGCAGCTCGACGATGTTATCAAGGCTAGTACGCTCCCTCCTATCAGATTCCCGCCCGCGCTGACACCTGAAGTGATCGTATGAATCCCTCGCACCACACACATGATGTGCGCTTTACAGGGACTCGAGATCGCTCTCACGCCGGAGCAGGTGCAGGCCCTGGAGGCGTCTGCGCCCTTCGCCCCGGGGTTCCCGTACAACTTCTTCGGTTTTGACCCCGCGCACGGCGACGGCCGCCCGAACTACATGGTGAACGCGGCTGGCTGGGTCAAGTGGGTGAAGTCGGAGGCCCCGATCGCGCCGGGTCCGTGAAGTCACGCAGTCTCTGTCCGGGGAGCGTACGTACGATAGGCTAGGAGTCGTCTGCGGAATTGGCTATGTACTAGTGAGTGAGGTTTGGGGTGCGCAACGAATCAAACATTGAGGACAGTCCAGCCGCTGTTTCAAGTGAACGCCACCGTGTCCTAAGTGCTGCATTGTGTAGATATCATAGTAGACTCAGCACAAAGCACAAAGCACTAGAGTATAGTATCTAGCTTGGCCCAGTGTGGCACAAGTTGAAAAGAGGAGAGGAGCGAAAAGAGACCGTTGTCGCGGTAGCTGGCGCCACAACGCCGACCGCCACATCTTGGTTCTATCTAATCTAATCTACCCGCGCCTCGACCGACGACGCTTGCGGCCCTCGAGTCGTCTTACCTCCACCATCTTCAATGCATTACTTTCCAGGAATCACTACCGTATCTGCTGGCGACTGTAAGATGCACCCGGCTATTCGCACCATCACCGGTCAACGCTCTATCGACTACATTTTGCGGTCCTCTTCGCGGGCTACGTCTGTGGACTTCGCTAGAGCCTAATTGCAAGCCAGCTGATTACTCCCTTGCTCCGTGATGTATCGGCGTGCGTTAGGTACGGCCATACTTCTCCCGTCATGAACAGGCGGGCCCTACCGGCTAGAAGGCATACGCAAGCATCGGCACCTACAGCCTAGCCGACGTCCGAACACCCCCCTGAGCGTTCCGTGAATTGCAAACTTCTGAGCGCAAATTCGGCGTACCAAGAGGCAGCGCAGAACATACAGCTACGTAGGTGCTAACCCGGAGGAGCTTCCAGTGGGACATCCAGGACGACCTTGCGGAGAAATCAGGCCCTACTCCCCGGGAGCGCGCCCTTCGCCGCCTAGCACCGCGCCAATAGCCATGCCGGCTGTACACGTTCGTCCATTCACTTGTGAAGACCATATACTCCTTTGTGCGCAGTCCCAGGTCATATCAGGATTGTGCCGAGCCGGTCAGAAGGCTACGCTGCCAGCCGGCTTCAATGATGGACCACACAGTGCTCCGCCGTGGTGCCATCCTTCTAGATGCACTGCGGGGATGGCTGGAAATAGCGCACTGTTATCCCCTGCGGGACCTGCCCAGGTGCGCCGCCAGAGAAGTCGAAGTCACGGATTCCGAAGTCTCGTGCGAGTGTTGAGCGCTGAACTCAGTTCAGCATCACCCAGGGGTGACGGGTTATAATCCGCGGTCGCGCTCCCAGCATCACTCCCCATCCCAGCACGACACCCAGGAAGCCTCGCAACACTGCACTCTCACCATCATGAGCTCGTTCGCACCCCAGCCCCAGCCAGCCACTGAGCTAGGTCGCTACAGAGTAAGTGGGGACCATCTCTGCATTCAATGTCATCAGTCTGAACGCTTTCTCTACAGCTGTTGTCGCCTTCTGCAGGCGGTAAGACTTACCTACTCTAGCTAGTGGTAACACTAGGCTAATATCTATAAAACTTGTCGACAGTTCGCGTGTCCCCGATATGCCTCGGGGCTATGTCAATTGGCCAGGCCTGGACCCCGGAGATGGCTGGCGGTATGTTGCTTCTACTGGCGAATTACGCAACTCTAAGAGTGTCTCGCTACTAGGCACCACGCAGGAAGAGGCTTTCGAGGTATGCCTGGTGTACCAGTCGGTCTGGAGCTTTCATTCATAGCCCGGCCCGGGTAGTTCTTTGACAGATACTACGAGGGCGGAGGTAATTTCATTGACACTGCGAACAACTATCAGAACGGGGAGGTATGTACATCAACGCCTTTCTCGCAAACACATCCTGAAGTTATATATACCCTCAGAGCGAAACTCTCCTTGGTGCTTGGATCGCCTCCAGGAAGAACCGAGATGAACTCGTCATCGCCACCAAGTACACTGTCGGCTACCAGCACCACAGACAGGATATCAAGCTCAAGGTAGACTTTTGTCAACAACATCCATGCGTATGCGACTGTGCTGATAGAGAGCTTTAGGTCAATTACCAGGGGAATCACCGCAAGAGCTTGATCCTCTCGGTACAGTCTGTTGTAGGCAGGCGTAGTTGTACGGCGCTTACTTAGGGTTCTTATCGAGTAACCTCCTTCCTAACCGAATACCTTCGCGTTGTAGCACTCTAAGTAAGCAGGTTAAAGCAGCGCGTGGCTATGCTAACTCTTGCTTAGGTCGCGGCAGACTAGAGTCTATGCCGCGAGTCACTCAGTGGCGCGGTGGCGCGAGGTAAAATGGCTGGTAAAAGATCGATGGATAGTACGAGCTCCGAGGACCCTCTTATATACATCGTGTCTCGAGTATCTAGACGGTTCGGGGGAGTCGTAGCTAATGTAATAGAAAGTCCTAGAAGAAGGTGGAAGCGTGGTCCAGCCACAATGCGGAGTCGGTCGTAAGCAGTGTCTATTCTCTTTGTTCCCTCGAAGGTCCTCGACCCTTCGCGCCGCCTCCTTCAGTCTACATCCACAACATGCGCCCCCCAGAATAGACGCGTGCTGAAGACGTCAGACCGAGGGCGCGAAGCCTACTCTTCGTCGCTCGAGTCCATGCCTTCGTCATCCGAGTCCATGCCGGCGAAGTCGTCTTCGCTAACGTCTTCGCTCTTGATCGAGCAGGTGGGAGAGGGCGGCGGCGGCGACGGAGGGCGTCCGAAAAAATCCTCGAGTCCGTGTTCTTCGGCTGAGTCGTGCACGCGCATCAGCGCGTTTGGGGCGTTGCTCGCAAGCACCGGATGGAGGATTAGGTCCCGACAGGGGTTGGTCTTCGACTCGGAGGGTTGCGCGTTGGCGGTGACGAAATAGGGCTGTTTCGGGTCGTACGGCACGACCGCGGCGTTCGCGTTGCTGTGCAGGATGGGATGGGGGATCATCGCATCGACCCCTCTTCCCTCGATCCGCTGTAGCCTCCGCGCAAGATCACCTTGGTTCCAAATCCACGGAACCGTACCTCCGAGCGCTTCTGTCCTCTGGGCAGCCTTAGCCATCCAATGCATCGCGTCGCGTCCGGTCTGTTGGATTTGCGTCCACCGGTGCAGCCATTCCTGCGCGACCCATCTCCCGGCTAGCGGGTTGCGCCCTTGCGACTGTTGCACTAGTCGCAGGATGCCGGGCTCGTCGAGCTGGAGCTCAGCACAGGCACCCTCCCGCATGATGGTCGGAATGGGTCCGATGGTGGCGCCGGGGAGGTAGGATCCGGCGGCGGCGATGATGCGTCCCGCAACGTCGAGAATAGAAAACCATACCATGTTGGAAAGGAGGTCGTTCGCGGCGATGTACTCAACCCCTAGACTGGTTCGTTCGACTTCCAGGTATCGGGCGACGAGAGGGTTGGTCGAGTTGAGTTCGAAAGGGTGAGTCAGGAAAGTGGTTGCGAAGGTGTTGGGAGTCGTGAGTCCGGCCTGGTGAGTAGTAGCTACTGCCGAGGTAGAGGAGGGCTCGATGGAAGAGACTAGCGCAGACATTGTGGTGGAGTGAGGGAATAGAGATGTTTCCGATCAACGGAAGCTGGGCACTGAGAGACGAGAAGGTCGAGAGGCGAGTTGGGGAAGGAGCGGCTGGTGATGAGTGAGTTGAGCCGTCCTAGCTAGGTCTTATATACTCGCCTGAGCGTCCGAAAGGTCTTCTAAACGCCCTTCGAAGCGCGTTTGTCTGCGAGCCTCGTGCTTCGTCTTACGTCGAGTGTTTCGTCCTTGTCCTCCTTGGATCGTTCTGGAGAGTGTCTCTGGAGTGGCAGCGCTATAGGCGCGTTTGGCGTCAGCTCCTTTGACGCTCCTTGATGTAGTCGTTCGTGCCACTCCTGTAGAATGACAGGGGCGTTGCGTAATTCCTCCTTTGTGAGCCACTCGTCGTGCTCCGGCCCGAATCCGACAAACCTCACCTTGTACAGGGCTAGTCTTCGGCCGGCCCGACCTGCTTTCCATTTCTGTCCGATTATCTTCTCGACTTCGACTTCGGGGAGATCCTCGAAGTCTGCTCGGTTCAGTCGTTTGGTAGGACGCTGTCCTAGCTCGGAAGGGGACGTCCGATAGGGTTCTAAATGCGCAATGTTGAGTACGGGGTGGATTTTGTAAGAGGTCGGTAGCCGTAGACGGTAAGCTACCGGGCTGACCTTCTGTAGGATCTCGAATGGACCGTCGTACTTCATCAGGAGCTTGCGTCCTCTTCCCGTCTCTTGTCGCAGTAGCTCGAGGGAGTGGGGATTTAGTACCACCATGTCCCCTTCCTCGAACTCGTACCGTAGGCGTCCCTTGTTGTATGCCTTTCGCTGATGGGCTTGTCCTAGTGCTAACGCCTGCTGAGCTTGGTGCCGATCTGCCTCAAAGTGTTGAGCCATCTCTTCGGCTACTCGATGAATAGAAGCGTCATCACCGTCTCCTCCCCCCCCTGTCGATGGCCGGGGAGATGGTCTCGGGATGCCGGTTCCGGGGTGGATGAGCGTTGACGCGGTCGTCGGCGAGTAACCGCGGAGCAGGTAGGCTGGCGCGAACGTTGTCGCGGTGTGTGGGGTAGAGTTGTAAGAGAGCATAAGACCGTCGAGGTGCTCTGACCAGTCGTCCCGCTTCTGAGACACGTACGCCCGGAGAGCGATCTCCAGGGTCTGGTTGAGGACCTCTGTCTGGCCGTCGCTCTGTGGGTGATGAGCGGTCGTGAGAGCGCGTCGTATCCCCATGACGCGGCAGAGACTTCCCCAGAAATCGTTACGCCATCTTGTATCGCGGTCGGTAATTACTTGTCGTGGCAGTCCGTACTGTGCGACGACGTGATGAAAGAATAACCGGGCGGTGTCCTCGGCGTTGACGTCTGTAGTGGTCGGGATAAAGAGGGCGTACTTCGTCAGCTTGTCGACGATGACGAGACAATTGTCGTACCCGTTCGACCGCGGAAGCTCGGGGATGAAATCCATAGTCACTACCTCGAAAGGGCGGCTCGGGATGGGTAGTGGCTGGAGCAGTCCGACCGGTGCGTGTCGTCGTGGCTTCGTCTTCTGACAGATGTCGCACGTGGATGAGTACTGTTTGATGTCTCGCGACATTCTGGGCCAGTAGTACGTACTTGCGATGCGGTTGTACGTGCGGTGGAAGCCTCCGTGCGCTCCTTCCGTCTTCTCGTCATGAACTTGCTTCATCACTTCGATTCGCAGGTCCTTCGGTACGCAAAGACGGCTGGCTCCGTTCCAGTCCTCGAAGTAGATTAGCCCTTCATCACCAAGATGATACTGAGGGTACGTCACCGAGTCAACCGCGTCGGTGCGGAACGCTTCCAGCACCTTTGAGAACTCGGGATCCATCGAATACGCGTTTCTCCACGTGTTCAGTTCCTCCTGCGCAATCCCGACGATCAACGCGCTCGATGTGGCGGCGGCGTAACTCACCGAGACCTCCGGATCGCCTTCGTAGGCGTTGATGAGAGCGGTCGCGTCCATGGTCGATGTTTGACGGCTGACAAGCATCGCGTGCGCGTGTTTGGAGGCGACATGTAGTAGTCGCTCTTCGAAGTGCGGACCGAGCTCCTCGAAAGCGTTCTTGAGAGGGTCGTTGGTTTGTTCTCCAAGGGTAAGCACTGGCTGTGCGGCCTCGTCCGTGGGGCCTTCTTGATGTGGCACACGTCGTCGTAGTCGAGAGATAGGATCCACGTTGGAGTGCACTCGTCCGGCTCGATGCACGATCCGTAACTTGGGGTAAGCTGAAAAGACTGTTCCCCACGTTAAGAGGCGTCGGTTCACGTTCTGGAACGTACGACTCCAAGTCAGCGCGGCATGATCGGTGACGGCTAGGACGTCCTCCCCTTCGATGTAGGGCTGGAACTTGATCAGCCCCTCCTTCAGAGCGAGAGCTTCTCTCTCAGTGGGTGAGTAGTTGCGTTCGGCGGATTTGAGGACGCGTGACCAGTAAGCGACGACCCGTTCGATGTGCACGATCGTGTCTTCGAACTTATCCGCCCAAGGACCCGGAGCTGGTACGTCCGTGTCCGTCTTGGTGACCTGAGTGACTAGGACGGGCACTTTTTCACCGGCGTTGTGAGCTCGTAGAAGACGGTCGTATGTGCGTGTACCTTTGAGGTCCCGGACGGTGATAGGCTGAACTTGCTGTAGGATGGCGGCTAGTCCGTAGTCGCACGCATCGGAGTAGACACGATAGGGTAATCCTGGCATTGCGTGAGCACGAACGGGAGCTTGTACGAGCACCTGCTTACACAGATCGAAGGCTTCCTGGTGCACAGCGTCCCAGTGCCAAGTAGTCTCCTTCTTGAGCAGGTCGAACAGGGGCGCCGCGATCCAGGCGTAAAAGGGGATGTACGCCGAGAAGTAGACCATCATCCCTAGAAAGGTATGTAGCTCGTTGACGTTACGAGGCTCCGAAAGGTCGGCGATGGCCTTCACCTTGTCTCGATGAGTAGACAGTCCTAGTCGCGATACCTTCTGTCCTAGTAACAAGAGAGAACGGTAAGCGAAGTGACATTTGGCGGGGGCAAGGGTTACCCCGGCGTCCGCGATGGCCTTGAGCACCTTCTCCAGATGTCCGATGTGTTCGTCCAAGGTCCGCGAGTAGACTACGATGTCGTCGATGTAGACGAGAGCGAACATCCAGAGATATGGTGCTAGCACCCCTTGCATGATCCTCTGAAATATGCTGGGGCCGTTACGCAGCCCGAAAGGCATTCGTCGGAACTGGTGCAACCCGCGGTGAGTGCGGAAGGCCGTCTTTGCGCGATCCTCCTCCGCGATCACTGTCTGAGTGAATCCGGCGAGCGCGTCCATCGTGGAGAGCCACTGCGCTCCGGAAAGGGCGTGCATGATGTCCTCCTGTCGCGGGAGTGGAAACTCGTCTGGTATGGTCAGCTCGTTGAGCTTGCGATAGTCAACTACCATCCGGGGCTTACCATTTCGATAGACGATGAAGGCGGGCGCCCCCCAGGGCGAGACCGACGGCTCGATGACTTGAAGTTCGATCCATTTGTCCATCTGGGCGTCCATGACTTCTCGCTTTGCTGGGGATCCTGGAAAGGGCGGCAGTGAGACTTCTTTCGCTCCGGGACGTAAAGGGATCGTACAAAGAGCGTCTTTCACCGTACCGAGTCGTCCGTCTAGAGAGAAAGCACGCTGGTTGCGGGAGATAACTGCGAGAAGGCGGTCCCGTTCGTCGCTGTTGAGCTCATCGGAGATATCGATGTCACTTAGTAGCTTCGAACTGTCGGTTTCGTCCGGCGGTGCTTCAGCCGTCTTCGGCCCTCCTTCCAGCGGGTCCTCAGCAAGTGGATCTTCGGATATTGCGGGAGCGGCGTTACCTATAGGCAAGTCAACGGCTTCTGCGCGGGTGATGCGGCTAGTCGATTGGTGCGCTTCCTCCTGCGAGTGTATCAAGGTTCGGACCAGATTAGCGTGCGCATGAGCGAACGAGAGATGCTCCTTACTGAGAGAAGCTGTCTCGTCGAGCCACTGGTCGGGACGATGCGCGGTCCCTAGCGCCTGTCCCCGGGCGATTCGTACGGGTGTTGACGCGAGATTGGCCACATGCATCACGGGCTGGTCGCGATGTACGAAGGTGTCGGGGGCCCCGTAGATATCTTCTGCGTTACGAACCACTTGCAGAGAACGCTCGACGTACATTGTCTGTGCGTCAGTCGGAAAGTTGACGCGAACATCTACGAGTCTCGACTCGCCAGGAGGTATGACAGTGTCGCCGATGGCTCGTACTGTTGAGTCGCGACGCTTTCGGAGGTGACGTTGTTTCACCCGTCGCAAACGCGTCTTCTTTCGACTGGGATTCGTCGCGCGAGGAGCTTGAACATGTACTCGCAGAGCCCGGCCTTCTTCGTCTCGCGGTCCGTCCCCGATCGAGTTATGTGTCCGTACCCCGAACGAAGAGGAGCCGAAACATACGAGGGTCTCGTCATCCTGTCTGATGATAGAAACCCCGTATTGGTCAGCAAAGTCGTTACCGAGGATGAGAGGTGTAGTCATGCCTTTCACGACGTACGCTTCGACTTGTAACCGAACCGTACCTCCGTCCGTGTCGACGTAGAGATCCAATGGCACGTAACCCGCGATAGTAGCGTTTCCTGTGACTTGGACGAGTCGCACCTTCTGTCCCGTTCGTACGCGCGGCGTCGGCTCTAGTTGATTGAGAGCTTTCTGCGATATGAGGGTGATGTCAGATCCGGAGTCGATGATGATGGAAATGGGCTCGCCGCTCTTGGAATTGACACGCCCTTGTAGGCTGGTCGCGTGCGCGCCTAGGAATGAGCATCCGGGCGGCCGCGCCATGCGTTTCTTCAGCTCGATCCAGTCGTTCTCGTCATCGACCGGCTGTTTAGGGGAAGCCTCGGAATCAACGCGAGTACGGAGTGTCTTGGCGGCGCGACGTCTCTGGGAACGGTTTGGGCTCGTCACGGCGGGTTGAGTTGATACGGAATAGACTTGACTGCTCACGGTTGTTGCAGTCGCGAGGGCATCCCCCGAGCTTGATTCTACTTCGCTTGTAGAGGTTACGGCGAAGGAATCAGAGGCCGGGGGCGCGTCTAAAAATCCGCGCCGGATTCGTCGTCAGAGTCTGATAAGGCGTCGTAATAGAGAGACTCGTATTCTTCTTGCGCGAGGATTTCGTCGGCTGCGACCTGTCCTGAAGCGAGGTGAGCGCGAACCTTCTTCATTCCCTTCTTGGCGTGCTTACAGTCGTAATCCCAATGCTTCCCGCTACCGCAGTGTCGGCAAGGCCTGGCATTCAAGGATTCCGGCGTGGTTTTAGAAACAACAGAGTCGTCACGCGGGAAGGACGGAGCCGGCATGTGTTTGGAATAGCCCGTCAATCCAGTTAGTGCTTGGTTGGTCCTTGCACGATAGGGCACGCCCCCGGGATTGCCATAGCGCGAGTCCTTCGAGTACCCTGACCCCGTCGACGGCTTGCTGCCCAGTAGTTGATCCATCGCAAGCAAGTCCTCCTCGTGCACCTTGATGGCATCTTGTAGTTCGCTGGTCGAAAGGTAAGCTTTAGGGGTGAGCAAGGTACGCCAGCCAAGCGGCGCACCGGCCATGATCTCCGTGATAAGTTCGCTTTCGGAGTTGTCGTACACGAGCTCGAGCAGCTCCTTCTTGCGAATGAAATAGTGGCTCGGCAGTTCCTGGGCGTGGCCCGAGTCTCGGTACTTGATAGCAAGAGCCTGCTTGCGGGTTCTCTCCGTCCATGAACGATTCATGTAGTATTTCCCGATGACGGCCCTAATGTCCTCCCAATCAGCCTCGCAACGCTCGCGAACGTCCTCGGGTAGGGAGAAATACCAGACCTCCGCTTCTCCGGTGAGGCGTTGGGGCACGACCGACCCGAGCTGTTGTCGCACAGTCCCTGACTTCTTCGCGATTGAGTTAACCCTCAGGATCCATCGCGCAAGGGTGTCTTCCTTACCATCCCAAGTAGGAACGACGTCCATTTTCAGCTTGAAGTCGAAGTGAGCCTCGTGCGTATTCGGGGCTCCGCGTCGTCCTGCGCTAGAGCTGTGAGACGGACCTCCATCCGGCGGACCTCCTCCGGGAGCGCCGCGTCCTGGGGTCGGTCGTCGAGGCCCTCCGGGGCCGTTCCGTCGCCGCGGGGGTCCTCCACCTCGGTCGTTCTCGTCACCGGAAGGATCTGAATCCCCGTCCGGGGGGCCGGCCGGTGGACGGGAGCTGCGAGACGGGTTCGGCGCCGGTGATTGGGACGGCCGGAAGAGGGCTCGCATGCCTGCGGTGGATGCGAAGGCGTTGGTCTCGTCGGTGCGTTCTGCTTTCGCTCTCGCGGTGGAGATGGAGCTGCCTCGGTCCGACGTTGCGTGCTCCTCCTTTGGATAGTATGACAGGCCGAAGTGGGGCGGCGGGTCCTTCTTGGGTGCGCGTGGTGGTGAGAGAGGAAGAGGTGCCGGGGTGCTCGGCAGCTTCTGTTTGGCGAGCCTGCGTTCCTTTCTGCTCATGTATTCCTCAGGGTCATGCTCTATGGGTTCCGTGAGCTCAAGGAAGGACGAACCGTTATCCCAGTATGGTTCTTCTTCGTACTGGTGGACCTCGGCGAGCCGGTTGAGGAAGAATTCGACCTCTCGGCGGAAACACACGCCTAGGATTTCGAAATCGTTCGCGCTATGAACGTATCCGGCGGCGGTTGTATCTCTTCCCCAGTACGGAATGGAGGGCGGAGCCTTGCGGAGTCGCCTGAAGTCCGCGGACGCTGCGTAGCGGCGTGCTTCTAGTAGGTCTCGTAAGTCTTCCAAGTCTTCATAGTCCGGCCAGTAGCCTTCTTTATTGGGGCGCACCTTCCATGGTCGGAATAGGATCGAATCGAGCTTGCCTATCTCGATCGGGAAAACTCGCTCTTGTAAGTCCGCGCTGAGCGGCTTAAAGTGGCGCGGAGCGAGCTGAGTGCGGTCAAGGTATTTATGCCCGAAAGCCATGGCTAGGAAGACTCGTTCGCGTAGCTCGGGATCGACCAGGATGTCTTTCGATGCGCCGCAGGAAGCGAACGCTAAGGAGCGGTCAACCCGTTCTCCCTCGAAACGTTCGTCGTCCGGCGGGATCGTCTCCAGTTTACCGGTGACTGGCCTGAGCTTGGCGTGGTTCACGAAGTCGATACCGTCGGTTACGGGACGAGCGTTGGCCTGCGATGGCGCTGCGTTATCCTCACTTCGTCCTTGAATTGACATCGTAGCAAGATCGTCTGATGGAGGGTTTTCTTCGGTTGCGGGGGGTGGCATAGTAGTTGTTGGTAGGTGAAACTGATGATCGCAGTCCTTCAGGGATGATAGGACGCGTAGCTAGTGTATCTTCGCGGAAGAGGGTTCCCAGTGCGTCCACCAGTGTTGTAGGCAGGCGTAGTTGTACGGCGCTTACTTAGGGTTCTTATCGAGTAACCTCCTTCCTAACCGAATACCTTCGCGTTGTAGCACTCTAAGTAAGCAGGTTAAAGCAGCGCGTGGCTATGCTAACTCTTGCTTAGGTCGCGGCAGACTAGAGTCTATGCCGCGAGTCACTCAGTGGCGCGGTGGCGCGAGGTAAAATGGCTGGTAAAAGATCGATGGATAGTACGAGCTCCGAGGACCCTCTTATATACATCGTGTCTCGAGTATCTAGACGGTTCGGGGGAGTCGTAGCTAATGTAATAGAAAGTCCTAGAAGAAGGTGGAAGCGTGGTCCAGCCACAATGCGGAGTCGGTCGTAAGCAGTGTCTATTCTCTTTGTTCCCTCGAAGGTCCTCGACCCTTCGCGCCGCCTCCTTCAGTCTACATCCACAACACAGTCGTTGTTACTCATCACGCGTCAGCTCGTGGTAACGCTCTTCTTTCTCAGGTGCAAGACAGTCTTGCAAAGCTTCAGACGAGTTACATCGACATACTCTACGTCCATTGGTACGTCATCTGTGCTATGCAGTCGCTCAACGCTCACGAGATACAGGTGGGACTACTCGACCTCCATTCCGGAACTCATGCAAGCCCTCGACACACTTGTCAAGTCGAACAAGGTCCTGTATCTGGGGATCTCCGATACGCCTGGTGAGTTTTTGGTGCACAACCTTCATCGTAAACGGACCCGAGTGATATATTGCACGTAGCTTGGCTGGTCGTCAAAGCGAACGAGTACGCCCGCTCGCACGGGATGGCCCAATTCGTAGTCTGTACGTATCTGAACGTTTTCTGCCTGCGACTGGAAAGCCTAACGACGCCCGCGTCTGCAGACCAGGGTCTTTGGAGCATCGGCACGCGCGACCTCGAGCGCGAAATCGTGCCAATGTGCCGCGCAGAGGGCATGGGCATCGTTCCCTGGGGAGTCCTCGGCCAGGTACGTGCCGGTCCCGCAAAGCGCGCCCGCGACCACAGACTGTCAGTAACTGACAGCACTTCTCCAGGGCAAGTACAAGAGCGAGGCCGAGATTAAGGAGCGCACCGCCGTGCGCTACGGCATGCCGCAGACCGAGGACGAGAAGAAGATCAGTGCCGCACTCGAGAAGGTCGCCGGCGAGGTCGGGAATGGCGCGACACTCACCTCCGTCGCCGTCGCCTGGGCGCTCGCAAAGGCCCCGTACGTCTTCCCTGTCATCGGTGGGCGAAGCCCCGCGCAGTTCGACGATGTGATCAAGGCTAGTGCACTCCCTCCTATCAGAAGCCCGCGCACGCTGACAGCAGAAGTGATCGTATGAAATACTTGCACCACACGCATGATGCGCGGCATACAGGGACTCGACATTGTTCTCACGCCGGAGCAGGTGAAGGCCCTGGAGGAGTCCGCGCCATTCGCCCCGGGCTTCCCGTACAACTTCTTCGGGTTCGACCCCGCGCACGGCGACGGCCACCCAAACTACATGGTGAACGCGGCGGGCTGGGTCAAGTGGGTCAAATCGGAGGCGCCGATCGCACCGGGGCCGTACACAGCGCTACATCATTCCTTTGGGATCCAGCAGAATTGATCGCCGCTCGTTCCCAGCAGCGAGCCACCCGGGAACCACGAGTATGGTAACCCATTGGATTCCAGGTGGGCTGACAGCCCCGCCACAGCTGGCTCGGTGGCTGGCGAACACGGCCGACTTTATGTACATATATGGTAGCTTAGCGCCAGCGACTACTAGCTAGCGCCAGCCGGCAAACAGTGGCATGGCGGGCGGGGGGTTCACCTGGGTTCACTGGGCTCGTTCGTCCATTCACTGTACTGTGGGCATGTTCTTGCCAGAACAAAGGACTGACAGGCATATATAATGTTGGGCTACAAGGGTATGCCAGAGGCACACGAAACGACCAGAAGATGATACTATTACTCATACCGAGTGTTTCCAGCTGGCAGACTCGCTCGGAGCGCCCCCCGACGCCGACGTTGCCCTCTCCCTACAAAGACTCCTCGGCCTGCCAGTGCTATGTCACGACCACGGTCTACGGCTAACGTAGATGTCAATCCAGTCCAGAACTGAAGCGGAACGGGGTACTCACACGGAGGGGCACAAGATGTGTGCCGGCTGACAGTGAGAGGACAAGAGTGAGCTGGCATGAGTGAAGACGGGAAGGGACAGTTGACGCGTCCCGGACAAGTCCCGTAGCGCTGGTACAAATAAAGCACGCAGTCCGCCCGGAGGGGCCAGCGAAGCCCCCAGCTGGGATCCGGCGGCGCTACGGGGTCTGATGGCCACTCACGTTGTTCCTCGGTGGCCGCCCACCTGAATTCCAATGGGCTGCCATACTCGTGGAATCCGTTGGGTTTCCAGTGTGATCTGGCTGGTTTTACACTTGCGTTCCCCCATCACGGCTATCCGTCTGGATCCCAAAGAACTGATGTAGCGCTGTGTAAAGCCACGCCGTCTCTGCGGGAGCATGTGTACAATAGGTTGAGAGTCGACCTCTGTGGAATTGGTTATGTACTTGTAGGGCATGTGGTGTGCGACGAATCGTACACTAGCTCGTATGTCAGACCCACCTAGCGCAGCTACGCCGCAGGATCGCTATCACCCCGTTGCGGGGTGCGGGGGTGTGTGATACGGGCACGGGGGTTTCTTCTCGCACGATGCCAATGAATCCCCCCGTTCGCAGGTTCTGATACCCGGACTTGTTAATGTCCTCCCGCGAGCAGGAGCTCGTGATGCGATTGCGATCGTAGTTCAGTATGAGCTCACGACGAGCCATGTAAACTCGCTATCGCTTGCTCTAACCTTGGCAGCTTCGGCCCTCTCAGTCCTGATTTGAGCGATCGCGTTACGAGCCAGCAGTATGCCAATCTGGGCACTTAAAGACAAATACAGTCATTAACCGGTCCTTGGGACACCCAAATCGCATTTCGCGTGCCTTTCCCTCCTGTCTCCTTGCGCCCAAAATCGGAGAGCATATTATTGTTGTTCTTTATGCTGGGTACCTTCACGCCGAATTATATCTGGTTCTAGCTGCAATGAAGTGAGATCGAGCATGAATCTGTTGGAAGTCCCTTATCAAAGCTCCCCTACTCCTCGGGACAGGTCACATCACGCCTTGATCTGGCTGAATACGCATACCCTCCCCCGTCCTCTTGCGCATTCATACGGGAACCACCTCCCTAGAGCCCATGGCGTCCCCGGCCTCCCCTAGGGGGGCCCGGACCCCACCCCAGCGGTTCGAAACGCCGCCCAGCACACTGCGAAAACGCCCCCGCTCTCCCAGCGACGTGGTCGGAATTGGCTGGACCTCCCCCTCCGACACCCCTACCACCTCCCGTCGCCGTGCCTCCGAGTCCGCCATTCTCCCCTCCCTGCGAGGCAGCGATGACGAGGAAGTTGAGGAGGAGGGCCTTGGTACGCCCACTCATGCCGACGAAACTGCTGACGTGTTTATGGCGCCCGCTGCGCCCGAGCCCGACATCCCCGTCCCTTGGTCGCCATCCCAGCAAGACCTCACCCGCCCGCCCGTACCCGCCCTCTCTGAGAGCGCCGAGAACCTATCCATCATCACGTCGAACATCGCCCGATTCCTGAAGAACATGACCGACACTCTCCGCCTCCACCGGAAACGCGCACATGAAGTCGCTCCCGGCGAGCGGTGGGGCGTCTGGTCTCCCGTGCACGCGGCCCTTGACGGCCTGAACTCCACGGTACACGAGCTCAGCGAGTCGTACTCGCATGTAACCGGCATCATGAGCCGCTTCGGCGACGACGACGCAAGCCTCGCACGCACTTTCGGCCCCCCTCGCGGCCCGCCGCCCAATGAACTGGCCGCGCCCTGGTCGCCGCCAAGAGTCTCCTCCCCTGCCATCCCGCATCCCCCGTCGCCTTCGACCCCGCCCCGCCCCGGCCTTGAAGCCTCGCGCTGGCGCCCCGACGGCGACGATGTCCCACCCCCCGGCCCTCCTCGGCCCCAGCTCCTCGAACGTCTGGGACCGCGTAACAGCTCCGCCCCCCCGTCCTCGCGCGCATCCTCGGTCCACCTCGGCGTTGACGAGGGCTACCCCGCATCCAGCGGGCGGTCGTCGCCGGAGTACAACACGGCCGACGAGGGACGCTTGACCCCGTCCGCCGACCGTCGCTCCCGGTCCCGGTCCCCTACTGCACCCCCTCCCCGGCGCTCACTCGGCTCGCGCCTCGCATCCCCTGCCCCCCGCCCGCGCAAGACCACGGGTGTCTCCGCATCTCGCGCGCGGTCTCGCGCTACGTCCCGCGGGCGCTCCCCTGGGCCCCGCGGTCTCCTTAAGAGGCCGCCTGCTGACGCTAAGCGCATGGTCTTCATTGTCTTCCACGGCGCGCGCGTCGCCGACGAAGACCGCACGGAGGAAAGTGTCCTCAAGCTTACTCTGAACACTGCCTTCGAACGTTCACATGACCTACGCCAATTCCGCGTCACGACCATCGCCTGGGCCCCGTCAGGCAACATCAATTTCACCCTCAACGCCGAGCCCACGGACGCCCTCCTCCCCTTCGTCGCCAGCCGTGCCGCTGCCCTCTTCCCCGAAATCCCCCGCGACGCCATCATTGTACGCCGCTACGAATATCGCGTCCGCTTCAGCTTCATCAGGGTCCCGTGCGTGGACGACCAGTTCCGGACCCTCTCCGCACGCGAAGCGGCTGCCCCTCTCTTCGCTCACGCCGAATGGGAGGCGATCGTCAACCATCCCAGCACCATTTTCACCTGGGGTGTCGTCCGGGAGGGCGACACCGGCCGCCGCCTTATCGTCCAATTCCTCGACGACGAAAACTGGTCTACCTGCGACCGACTCCTCAACGTCGCCGTCTCCTTCGAGCCTGGCGAGGCCCCCCAGCTGCCGGAACTCATGAAGGACCGCCCCCAGGTCCAGCAATGCCGCAAGTGCTTCCGATGGGGCCACGTCACCACCTCGTGCTCCATCGCGACGCACGTCTGCGCTCGCTGTGGCGGCAACCACCGCTCCGGCTCCCACAATCGCATGGCCCCCTGCTGCCGACACCTCCCTCGCTGCATCCACCCCGCCCGCTGTCGCAACTGCGGCGGTGCTCACAGTGCCACGGACCCGGCCTGTGAGTTCTTCCGACACCGCAACGACGCCGACTGGTACCGGTCGCGTGTCCTCTCTGTCGCTAGCCGCCGAGCGCTGAGCTCGAAGGCTGGCTCGCATCTCACGGACGACGTCCCCGCGCATGCCAGCGCGGCGGATTCGCGCGTACGTTTTGGCCGCAACACGACGCATCTGTTCCACACTAACCTACCCCCTCAGACCATCGCCAGCGCGAAGTCGAAGTCCTCGTCGACTAGCCACGGCACACGGGGTGGGAAGGGTGCTGAGAACAACGGCCAGACGTAGTTAGAATGCGCACGTCCCTACATGTAGTTTTCCAAAACGTAAATCATTCACCGCAGCACACGCATGCCCTCCTCGAGCAGTGTGCTTCTGCCCAGGTGGATGTCGTCTGCATCCAAGAGCCATGGTATGGCCCCATACGCCCCATTCCCTCTGCTTCGCCCGCCGGCCCTGCCGAGCGCACTGACGATAACATGCTGTATGGCACGCAGCTACATCCGGCCTGGACTCTTGTCGAGGCTCGGAAGGATGCACGCGTTGTCTGTCATGTTAGCCGCAAACTCTCCAACGCCGTCATCTCCCTCCACGCCTCCGTCTCGCATCGCGACTGTATGATCCTCCTCCTCCGCCTCGATCCCTCTCAAGACCCCGTCGCCATCCTAAATGTCTACAATGACGCACAGAATCGCGCCGTCGAGTACCTCACCGACATCGCCCAGACACTCCCCGTCATCGACCTCGCCGGCGGGGACTACAACACTCACTCCCGCATTTGGGACCCGGATTACCCCCCCGACCCGGCCGCGCGCACTGGCGAGGTGCAAGACCTCCACGCCAATCTTGGTCTTCGACTCCTCTCCCCGCCGTCTGTTCCGACTCACTTCCCGCATCGCCAGTCATTCCGCCCCACCGTTATCGACCTGGTCTGGGTCCCCGACGACCGCCCCTATGAACTCTACGACATCCGCGTCGCGCCTGACGAACGCGGCCTATCCGACCACGCTGTCATTCACGCCGAAATACCCGCCCCCCTCTGGTCACTCGAAGGCGCACCCTGCATCACCCCCAAGTCGGACGCCGAGAAGGACTTCTTGGGAAGCGTGCGAGACACCGTACACCTGCGCCTCCCCCCTGACATCCCCCTTCGCGACGAGCACGACCTGCGCTCAGCTGTCGACACGCTTTTTGCATGCATCTGCGATGCCTGGTCCGCCCACGCCACTCCCCTCCGCATCTGCGACAAGTCCCGTCTCTGGTGGGACCAGAGCTGCTCTGAAGCTCGCGACGCCCTCAATCAGGCGCGGCGCCGTCTCGACCTCGTCCGGCGCTACTCCCCTCGCCTTGTCCCGGCGGCACAGGCCTCCGTGCGCCGCGCGTTCCGACGCCTCAAGTCTGCGATCCGCGCCCGACGCCGTGCACACATGGACGAGCGCATCCAGTTCGTTGCAGAGAAGCAGCGTCGAGTCTGGGATCTCATGAGCTGGGTCGGCCCCCGAGCAATGCCCATGTACCGCTCTCTCAAGCACAACGGGCGCGAACTCCAGACCCTCCCGGACCTGTGGCAGGCTCTCGATTCCACCTTCCACGCCGCGGCGGCCCGCCCGGTCGACGCCACCATCGTGGATGAGCTCGACGCGCTCCCGGAGCGTGATTGCCCCCCCATATCCCTCGCGGAGGTCACGGACGCGCTCCGCGAGGTCTCGACATCCTCCACTCCCGGTTGGGATCACCTGCACTGGCGCCACCTGAAGGCGCTAGCCACGGACCCGCATTTCCTCGACACACTCCTACGCATCTACAACTGTATCCTCCGAATCGGCGTATGGCCTGCGCAGTTCAAGCGTGCGGTCTCTGTAGTCATCCCGAAGCCTTACAAGGATGATTACTCGAAGATCAAGTCATATCGGCCCATCGTCCTCCTCAGCACCCTCGGCAAGCTCATGGAGAAGGTCCTGAGCGAACGTCTCCACTACGAATGCACGAAGCACGGTATCCTCCACCCCAACCAGTACGGCGGCACGAAAGCGCATAGCACCGTCGACGCCGCCATGAGTCTCGTCACACATATTCGCGCCGGCTGGAAACACAATCTCGTGACTTCCTGCCTCGCCTTCGACGTCGCACAATTCTTCCCCTCGATGAACCACGACCTACTCTGCCGCATCATGACCCGTCTTGGCTTCTCCCCCACCCTCATCCGTTTCTTCCGCAACTACCTCGCTGACCGCCAGTCGTGCTTCCGCTGGGGCCGTGCCACTTCTCCGTGGTTCGACATGCCTCCGGTCGGCGCTGGCCAAGGCTCCGCCCTCTCCCCCATCTTGACGAATCTGTACATCTCCCCTGCCCTCCACCTCCTGTTCCCCGTCACGACTATCCAGAGCGACGCTACCCTTCAGTTCTATGTGGACGATGGCCTCTGGACCGTCACCACCCCCTCCATCACTTCAAACTGCAACATCCTGCGCACACGCTATCGCCTCACTGTCGACACACTCGCCCGCCTCGGCCTCCTCATTGAGGCCGACAAGAACGAACTCATGCATTTTGTCCCGACTAGACTCGCAGCGAAGCATGACGCGCAAACCGCCCTCATACTCGACGACAATGTCTCCATCCGCCCAAACCCCGTCTGGCGCTATCTCGGGGTTCGGTTCGACTCGAAGCTGACCTTCAAAGCACACGTCGCATATTTTGCGGAGCGCGCGGCGACAACAGTCAACGCAATGCTCATGCTCGGGAACTCCATCCGCGGACTCACCCCAATGCAACGTCGTACGCTCTACATCGCCTGCGTCCGCCCGCTCCTCACCTACGGCATCGAGGTCTGGTACCGAAACAAGGGTGTCAAGAACCTCATGAAGCCTCTCTGCGCCGCCCAAAACCGCGCGCTCCGCTGGATCACCGGTGCGTTCCGCACCACGCCCACTGGAGCCTTGCACGGCTTTGCGGGCATCCTCCCTCTCCACCTGCATGCGCAAAAACTGCAGCAGCGGTACTTCCTCCGCATCCACACCCTCCCTGCCTCGCATCCTCTTCGCGCCGCCTTCCCCAACGTGTTCGACCGCTCCGAACACGCCCCCTACGTCCGATTCCTACCCTACACCCTCAAACCCACGCCTACCATCCCGCTCACCGAGGTGTTCGACGACCGCCACCGCCCGTGGATCACGGAGACGTTTGACCCACTCGACGACGAGTGTCGGCCCGGGACGCGCGTGCGCGACCTCTTCGCGGATCGCGTGACCACGCATCTCACTCACCCCAAGAAGGGCGACGAGGACGCCCTCGCTGCGTGGATCGCCAGCGATCTCCGGCCTCGCATCCGCAGCGCCCACCAAGACGCGAACGCGCTCGTGATCTTCACAGACGGCAGCTCTTTCGCATGCTCCGAGACGTTCGGCGACTCCGCGGCCGGGTTCCGTGCGTACAACCGCGGACGGCTCACCCACCGACACGCCGTCTTCACCGGACGCGCGTTCTCGTTCGATTGCGAACAAATCGCCCTCTCGCTCGCCATTGGACACCTCTACCTCAAGAAGTACCACCAGGTACACATATTCAGCGACAGCGAGAACGCGCTCTCAAGCATACTCAATCCCACCGGCGGGCGCATGGCGGCGGTGAACTCCTGCCGGATACTGCGCGACTGGTTCGAGCGCCACCCGGAGAACCACCTCCATCTGCACTGGTGCCCCTCGCACTCCGGCATCGAAGAGAACGACGCGGTCGACGCGGACGTCAAACTCGCCGCCAAGCCCACGCTGCGCGAACTACCCCGCTTCCACGGACGGTACCCGACCTCATACGCATACATGAAGAGCTCGATCACCACCACCTGCACGGAGGATTGGAAGGAGCTAGCCGACGCCAACCCGGCCAACTACTGGGGCCACACGCACATCCGCCACCCCGCGTTCCGACGACTCCTCCATACCGGGAACTTCCCCCTCAAGAGGCTCGGAGGACGCCCGGCCCTCGTAGCGCGATTCATTCGCTGCATCACCAATCACGCCCCCACGGGCTGGTACCGCGACCGGTTCCGCTCGCAGCTCGGCGAGCCCACCCTGTGCACGCGGCACGACGGCGCCCCGGCCTACCACACACGAGAGCATGTGCTCTTCGACTGCGATCACTACACACGCCGATACCGGCACTCCTCGATCGAGGACCTCCTCGGGTCCCTCGATCCGTTCTTCGACATACGAACCTTCCTCGAGGACAACCCAACGGCGCTCTCATTCGACGACACCCCGGACGGTTAAGCCCTCTCCCCCCCCCCTTCCCCACTGCCTGCCCCTATGCTACCCTAATACCTCCAATCATACACTCTCATACTCGTATCCCACTATATGCGCCGCAATATGCTACCCTATGACGATTTACCCTGTAGACGCCTAGCCTGTTTTCGAGGATCAGTCAAAAACCTCGTATTTATACCGTAGACGGCTGTATAAGCACTACATGTTAATACACAGATTTCCAACCGATCTGGCTGAATATAGTAGGTAGCTATCTAATCAGCTGTCTAGTCTGCGGTCGGCTTGAGCGCTTCGCTTGAGTATGCCCCGATACGGCGCCATCAAATGTGAA